>SJYF01000270.1:3159371-3173185 GCA_006410515.1 Procapra przewalskii | reverse complement strand
CCGGACCTCACGGGCTCTGGCTGCCGCTCCTCCAGCTCCAGCCCTTCCTCCCACCGCGACCGCAGCTGCCAGCCCAGCTCTGGGGCAATGACCTGAGAAGCGGGCGTACTGTCCCGTTGGATGAGGTTTGTGGTTCTGGGTCACTGATGGCTGGAATATACAGATCCTGGAATCAACACTGAAAGCAGGGTTGATCATGGTACTTGAGCTTTCCATTCCTATCTCCTAATTCCTGCTGCATGGAGGGGGAAAGTTACTCCGAGAAAGGAAAAACAATATGGGCGTGTGTCATCTACCCTGATACTTCTGCTAATGTGGCAGAAAGAAGCGTGCCTGGAACCCAGGGGACTCCCTGAGACGCCTCGGTGTTTTCATGAAACATGGTGGCTGTAAATGGTTTTGCAACAACCTTTGGCAATGGACAAAAATAAAGCAACTCAGAGGTCTGACATTTCAGAAATAAGTTTTTAGTTGCCTCCTGAAGTAGGTGACCTAGATGTGCCGAAGCATCTTCCCAGGGTAAAGGAAGGAAATCTCGGATGGCTGCAGAGGTAAGAGATGATAGAGGGAATCACGGCTTAGGGTCTGCTGCAACAGCAGGGACTGGGATTCGACCAGTTCATCAATGCTGACTGAGATTTCAGCCAATGACTACTATGTAGACTCTAGAGTGGGCTGGATCTAATGCTGGGCACAGCATTGCTTAGGCGGACTGGGTCAGATGTCATTTAGTGACCTCTCTTACCTCCTCTTGGAGCTCTTTCTGCCCCAGCTGTTGCTGTGGCAACCAGCTGCAGTCAGGCGTAGCCTGATAGAACTTTATCTCAGCTATACTCTCTCTTGCTTTCTACCCTGAGTTTTCTCTGCCCTAACACGTTGCCTTTGCAAACCTACTTATTCATTTTGCTGCATGCATTTATAGGGTTCTGCAGAGAAACAGAACCAATAAGATATGATAGAGAGATGATAGATATACATATATTTATAAAGAGATTTGTTGCAAGGAATTGGTTAATACAGTGATGAAATCTGAGAAGTCCCGTGATCTGTCATCTGCAAGCTACAGACCTAGGAAAGCCAGGAGTGTAGTTCCAACTGATTCTGAAGGCCTGTGAACCGGGAGAATCAATGGTATGAGTCCCAATCCAGAAGCTGGAGAAGACTAATGCCACAGCTCCAGCAGTAAGGCAGAGGAAGAGGATGCCCCTTTCCTCTCCACACTTTGTTCTATTGGTCCTCAAGGCATTGGATGATGCCCACCCTCGCTGGAGAGGGCCATCTGATTTACTTATTTTACTGACTCAAATAGTAATCACTTCTGGAAACACTCTCACAGACACACCCCACAATCATGCTCAGCCAGATGTCTAGTCATCCGTGACTGAGGTTGACACATAAAATGAGCCACCACGACGCACAAGCCTGCAAGTGTGAGGAAGTTTAAGAAAGACCACTACGGCTTCCTTTGAACTTTCCTGGTGTTTCAGCAATGACGACCCTGCCAGCAACGCAGGAGATGCAGGCTTGATCCCTGGGTCAGGAAGATCCCCTGGAGAAGGAAATGGCCACCCACTGCAGTATTCTTGCCTGGAAAATCCCATGAACAAGGAGCCTGGTGGGGTACAGTCTACGGGGCCACAAAGAGCTGGACACAACTTAGCGGCTTCGTTGTTCATTGTTAGGTCATGTCTGACTCTTTCGACCCCCTGGACTATAGCACGCCAGTCTTCCCTGTCCTTCACTATCTCCTGGAGCTTGCTCAAATTCATGCTTATTGAGACAGCGGCTCTATCTAACCATCTCATCCTCTTCCGTCCTCTCCTTTTGCCTTCAGTCTTTTCCTGCATCAGGGTCTTTTCCAGTGAGCTGGCTCTTTGCATCAGTGGCCACAGTATTGGATCTTCATCTCCAGCATCAGTCCTTCCAACAGATATTCAGGGTTGATCTCCTTTAGGATGAACTGGTTTGACTTCCTTGCAGTCCAAGAGTCTTCTCTAACACCACAGTTTGAAAACATCAGTTCTTTGGCCCTCAGCTTTCTTTATGGTCCACCTCTCACAACTGGGCATGACTATTGGAAAAACCATCACTTTGACTAAACGGACCTTTGTCCGCGAAGTGATATCTTTGCTTTTTAATATGCCGTCTAGGTTGGCCATAGCTTTCCTTCCAAGGAGCAAGTGTCTTTTAATTTCATGGCTGCAGTCACCACCTGCAGTGATTTGGGAGCCCCAGAAAATAAAGTCTCTCGCTGCTTCCATTGTTTCCTCCTTCTATTTGCTATGAAGTGATGGCATTGGATGCCACGATCTTCATTTACTGAATGGTGAGTTTTAAGCCAGCTTTTTCACTCTCCTCTTTGACCTTCATCAAGAGGTTCTTTAGCTCCTCTTCACTTTCTGCCACTGGAGTGGTATCATCTGCTTATCTGAGGTTGTTGATATTTCTCCCAGCTTAGTGACTAAGCAACAACAAACGCATCCTTTGACCAAAAGAAACTAGAACAGAAATATCCCCGCTCCGTATCTCAAATGGACAATTTGGGGGCATCTTCTACATGACTCTGCTAAGAATCCCCGGTAGAACTAAACTCTCATTGCCCAAAGAACTAAGCAGGTCCATCCCACGTGCTCGGATGGGCTTCCCTTGTTTTACGTTTGCTGGGCTTATTTTCCGGGCTTGCTGTAAAAAAGCTTGGAAAAATAACCTGACCTCTCTGAGCCTCAACCTCCTCTTCTGTAGAATGGGGACAACCCCCTTCTCTCCCGAGTTTGCCTTGAGCATTCAGTGTGAATTGCTTAGCTTAGCCTGGTGCCAAGAGACAAGGAGGGTTCAGATAGGGACTGCAGAGAGCTGAGGAAATGGACCATGCGATGTTGAAAGACTTCTTTCGTGAACTATCCGCATGGCTTGCTTTTCTCTTCTTCCGTTTCTTCTTCTGCTTCAGATTCCATAAGCACCCACCCTCAAACACAGCAGTCACCCATTCGGGGCATTTTCCTCCTTGGCGAGAACCAAATAAGGGTGAGGCTGGCAAGCTTCTGCTGAGAGCCTGGGGATGAAGGTTCAACTTCTCATCAGGTTTTGCCATATTTCCTAAGGGAAGAGCCCTTGAACGTAGTTTCAGTTGCAGATGCAGCCTGGTGAGGTCTGGAGTGGAGCGGAATTCTCCAGAGTCCAGCCACGGCTCCTCTGTTTGAGACTCACCGGGTTGAGCCTCTGAAAGCTTTAGGAACAGGATTTTGTGTTTCATTGGTTCTGGCATCTCCTTATCCAGGGCTTTGGATGCTACATTCACGAGGGGCTCATGAATAATGCATGGTGACCTGAAAAACTCCAGGCAGGTGAATTAAAGATGAGCATGAAACACCCGGCTTGCTCGGGCTGAGTTCCGCTGTGACCACGGCCAGCAGCTCCACTACTGATGATCCTGCTCGTGGGTTTCCGTGTTCCTCTCCCTGGAAGGAGCATTCCGCCTTCCCCGGACTCTGTTGCCTTCAAAACTTACCCCTCCAACATGCCATTTCCTCTGCAGCTTCTTAGGAAGTTAAAACTAAGCCTGAAAACTCATTTCACGCAAAATGGGAAATGATGAATGAGGCTACCCCCTTCAAAATTACAAATCTGTGACTTTTCCCAAAGTCTGGGCTTGGCCAAGGTGTCTACAGGTGCCACTGCAAGGAAAAGAGGAGCTTTTGATGCTCAAAACCTACCTGCAAGAGATGTAATCCCTGGAGCCCCAACAGGATGGGGACACAGAAAAGACCTGGTCTTGATCTGGGTCTCCCTGTTGTCATTGCCAAGGCCAAGAGCCTCTCCTCTCTGGTTTCAGTTACCCATTTCACAGATGGGAGAACTGAGGCCCAGAGAGGCAAAGCAACTTTCCCTGGATCGCACAGCAAATCGTTAATAGAGCCAGCACACCTCTTGAGCCAAAACGCTTATTTGCCAGTGCAGACCTCTCCCCCCTGTTCTAAAATGCCCACCACCCCACTCCCGGATGAGCCATCCCGGGAAAAGAAGGGGGAAATATATTCGCAGGTGATTTAAAGCAGGGATGCTTTCCAGACGCCCTGCTCCCTCGGGGTAATTTATGGATGTGTGAACAGGACGATAGGCTCATTGCTTACACCGTGTAATTCAAAAAAATGCAGCTGCCCCAGAAAGATGGCTGAGAGGTATAAAAATATGTACGTTTGATGGCGCATATATATGTGTTTGTAAATACAGTCTGTTATTGCTCAGTGTTATTATATATCCATCATCTTTCTTTGGGTTATTGGAAACATAAAAATCTTAAAGCAGTAAAAACACAAAGAACGATAAGTCACCCAGGAAAGTATATCTTCTCGGGGATGATTTTATGCCAGGAACAGTTTGTGCCTTCAGAAAATAAAGTCCTTGCACTGCCAGCAAGAGAGAAGGAAGCAGAGGGTGGGGCTGGGAGGGCCCAGGGCAAAACAGGTCCTCCAAGTGCCCGGCGGTCAGTGGCTCAAAGGGAAAAGGCTTTTTCTACCATTTGTAGCTCTGTGATCAGGGGCAAGTCATGACCTGGAGCCTGGTTCCTCCCCTCTAAGCTAGGACCAGAGCGCGCACCGGGGCAGTGGGCTCCCCACATATGAGCCCCTTCCTGTAAACCACTGCCTCGGAGCAAGCAGCATTTCTAGTCACACAAATGACTTTGATGTATCAGCCCCTCTCTCTCCTTGGATTCCCTCCTCGCAGCCCAAGCCTCCAAACCATGGAGTGGAACCGTAAACTAAATTCCAAGCAGCCGAGGCAGTCAATAGCACAGACGTGATTTTTAAGTGAAATTAATGATTTTTTGAATATGGATTTCCTCTTCAGGGCCTTCCCTCCACAACCTCAGAGATTCATGTCTCTACAAACGTTGAGTAATTCTGCCCAAGCCTGGGGTCTGTTATAAGTCAAAGAGAAGGAGGCCTGGAGGGGGCATCCAGGTGGGAGATGAGTGGAACAGGTCACTTGTCTGGGGGCTCTTATACAATAAAGATGGAAGAGTCGGAACCAGGGAGCTGGTCTGTGTCCCAGCCCTGCCTCGCGCTGTGCCCAGGTCAGACCCTCCACGCCCCTCTGCTGGTCACTGTGCCCATCTGGAAATCAAAGAGTGGAACTTGGGGATGGGGTGTTTTCATTTAGTTAGTTTTCAGCAGCTGTGCCTTTCCTTCCCTTTTCTTTCCCTTGAACTCGCGTTCAGCCCACAGGCATGAGGCCTCCAGCTCTATGCACTGCTTCCAGTCAAGTGTTTCCAAGTGCAGGTAAGTCTGACTTAATACCCAAGTTAAGGCTTGTCCTCTGGCTCTAGCGTCTTCTCCCTGCTCAGCAGCAGTGAATTTAAGAAACAGATCGTCTAAAGTGAATTCCTCTAATGTCAGAAATCAGGAAAATCTTTAAATACCGTTTGAGATAGAATCCCCACACATAGTAGCGACTTCTTCATGAAGTAACTGGAAATGGTCAAGAGTATAGGATCCACCTTGATTTTTCTACATATGGTACATACATCCAATGGAATATTACTCAGCCATAAAAAGGAACGAAATTGGGTCATTTGCAGAAATATGGATGGACCTAGAGAATGTCATACAGAGTGAAGTAAGTCAGAAAGAGAAAAATATCATATATTAATGCATACATGTGGAATCTAGGGAAATTGTATAGATGATCTCATTTGCAAAGCAGAAATAGAGACACAGATGTACAGAACAAAGATATGGATACCAGGAGGGAAGGGGGAGTGGGAGGAACGGGGAGACTGGGATTGACATATATACAATACACACACGTCTGTGTATAAAATAAATAACTAATGAGAATCTAAAAAACTGGAATGGGAGCTGTTTAAGGCCCCTTTAGGACTTCACTTTCAATGTGAAAGAGAATTCCACTCAGTCGTGTCTGACTCTTTGTGACCCTATGGACTATACAATCCATGGAATTCTCCAGGCCAGAATACTGGAGTGGGTAGCCTTTCCTTTCTCCAGGGGATCTTCCCAACCCAGCAATCGAACCCAGGTCTCCCACATTGCTGGTGGATTCTTTACCAGCTGAGCCACGAGGGAAGCCCAAGAATATTGGAGTGGGCAACCTATCCCTTCTTCAATGGATCTCCCCAATACAGGAATTGAACTGGGAGACCCAGGTTCGATCCCTGGGTGGGAAGATCCCCTGGAGAAGGAAACGGCAGCCCACTCCAGTGTTCTTGCCTGGAGAACCCCATGGACAGAGGGGCCTGGCGGGCCACAGTCCACGGGCTCACAAAGCGTCAGACAGGACTGAGCAGCTAACTTTCTTTCCTCACTGTGAAGATGGACTGATGCACATCTTTCCTTGCTCACATCCAAATCCCCAGCATGTGAGAAACTAGAAGAGCTCTGGATACAGGAGCTCAATACGCATTTGTTTCATTAAATAATCTTGCTTACATTCTTCAGAAATTCCTTTAAGTGACCCAGATGTAACAGACCTACTGTTTTCATGGCCCCAGTGGATGGCCTCCCTGTGCCAGCCTCCCGAGTTCACTCCCACTTGGATCCTGGAACAGGCCACGTGAATTGTTTCCGCCAGTGGGAGAGGAACAGGCTTGTCCAGAGCGGAAGCTCTGAGAAGAGCACTTGCACTCCCACCTCTCCCTCACGTGGGCCCCACCACCGCCATGGCCCGGCAGCCGGAGGGGGTGAGCTGCACTTGGAGGAGAGTCGGCCGCCACTGGGCCAGACCTGACGGCTGGCAGCTGGCCTGCTGGCTGACCACAGACACACCAGCCGGCCCAGTGCCATCCGCTACGTGCAGCCTGGGGCGGCGGGACCTCCCAGCCAACCTGAAACTTCTGAGAAATAATAAGTGGTTATGTGTTATGCAACAAAAGCTCACTGATACAGCAGGTGTTTGGTGATTTCATCTAAAAATTAGCATCCCTGAGGGAAAGCCTTAGCATCAGGCCTTGGGAACTGCAAAGGAGCCGCAGTGGAGCTGGGTCCACGGCGGGCTTTGTGTGCCAGCTCCGGGCATTCCTGAGGCTTTGCTCTCCTGTTCCGAGTGTATCGCCCTTGGGCTGTTCTCCACCTGCAAGCGCCTCTCCTGCATGTCACCCACTAGCTCCTGCACCCTCCATCCTCCTTCAGGCCTTTAGCATACGCAGTGGGCACTGGACCCATCTCCACACCCTGGCCTCTTTCTCTACACCAGGGCCTTGCAGCCTTGCTTCCTGCCGCTAACTTCCTGGGGCTAGGTCACGGCCACGGCCATCCTATAGTCCCACACTCACAGCCCAGGGGGGAGGACCAGCGATACTACATGCATATACATGCATATGTATACACACACAAACATATACACGACTACATAAGTAGTTACACACATACACAGATGTACATTTATGTCTATAGAGAAAGAAGATACTCACGCTTAACAGCAGTGTTTGGACTTAATAGCTTACACAATGGCGGCTCCCCAAAACAGTAAAAATAGTATTGCCATATGACCTAGGACTCCCACTCCTGGGTGCATATCCAGGGAAAACCATAATTTTAAAATATGCGTGCACCCCTATGTTCCAAGCAACACTATTTACAATAGTTGAGCCATGAAAAGAAACTAAATGTCCATCAACAGATGAATGCTTAAAGAAGACGTGATATTGGAAGCTGATACATATATATATATATATATATAATGAAATATTACTGAGCCATAAAAAAGAGTGAAATAATGCATCTGCAGCAACATTGATGGACCTAGAGATTATCATCCTAAGTGAAATGTCAAAAAGATAAAAATACACTATGATATCATTTATACATGGACTCAAAATGTGACGCTAATTTATCTATGAAACAGAAACAGACTCACAGGCAACGAGAACAGGCTTGTGGCTGCCAAAGGAAGGTGGCGGTGGACTGGGAGCTTGGGGTTAGTAGGTGCAAAGCATCATGTAGAGAGTGGATAAACCACAAGCGCCTACTGTGAGCACATACTATATACTAAGCGCCTACTGCATATACTATATGCAGTATACACTGTGATGAACCACAGTAAAAATAATATGTGTATATGTGGAACTGAGTCACTTTGTTGTGCAGCAGAGGCTAACACAATATTGTCATGAACTATATTTTATGAAAACCAAATAAGTAAATAGCTTACACAAGCCTGTATGTATATGTTAGCTGCTCAGTCCTGTCCAACTCTTTGAGACCCCAAGATGCCAGGCTCCTCTGTCCATGGAGTTCTCCAGGCAAGAATACTGGAGTGTGTTGCCATTCCCTTCTCCAGGGGATCTTCCTGACCCAGAGACTGAACCCAGGTCTCCTGCATTGCAGGCAGATTCTTAAATTCTCTCCTTAGAGTGGAGATCAGAGAGCAAGAGTAATTTTGTTAAGGTTGTACTGCAAGCCTCAAACTCAGCTGTTCTGACTCCTTACCCAGGTACCTCTTTGTAATTTGGTGTAATACATCTGGTGGTCTGATCCCTGGGAACTGTGGGCAAGCCTTCAGATGCAGCCGCAGCGTTTATGCAAGTGACCCCTGGCCTGGCTGCCAGCTCCTGTGTGTTCCGTCCTGGGCATGCCTGGCCCTCACAGGAGGAGTGAGCGCCAGTCCACGTTCTATTATTCGTGAGGCCTTGCACACAGCTTCCAGCGTCAGATCCGCTAGTGACGACAAGCTCCATCCCGGCATATCAACAGCTCGGAAACTTCCTGCCGCAGTTTTTGGAGCAAAATGGAAGACCTTATGAGAGTGGGACTCTGAGGCTGTTTGGAACAGACTGATTTCAAGGACTTTGGCAATAAGAGATGCAAAACGCAAATTACACAGACACCTCTTTACACTCTTTGAAGATCAGCTGGGCTCGCCCGCACCCCAGTGGGCTCAGTAAATGGAGAGACTGGGTCCAACCTGAGTCAGGGCACTGCCTGCCACTGGGTTCCTCCTCAGTAGCCGGCTCCGGTCTGCCACTGAGCTTGCAAAAATGGCTCAGACATCTCTGGAGGAGACGCTCGCATTCACTGACCATGTGACCGTGGGAAGGTACTTTCTCTCTGCCGGCACTCCCCCATTTATGAAATTGAAATGGTCACAGTATCTGTCTCTAGGGTGACCATTATTGTGAGGCTTAAATATGAAAATTCATGTTAAATGCCTCACCCGCGGCTTGCTGCATTTAGTAGATAAAGGCCAGCTATTATGATGATTTATTCCGGTCTCACCTTGTAGCGCACGGAACTCCCCCAGCCAGAGATGGAACCCACGCCTCCTGCACTGGAAGTGCGAAGCCGTCACCACTGGGCTGCCCGGGAAGTCTTGTTATGATTACTTTATAGAACACTCAGGGCACGGAGGAGAAGGGCATGAAAGGGACAGGGCGGGAGGCAGGGAAAATTTACTGGAGTCGATTTGGGAAAAGCAGTAAATGAGGCACAGTGACAACGATAACCGATAACACAATCAAACAATTATAACCATCTACTAGAATAAAATTTATGGGAATGCTCTCTTTCTCTCTCTCAACGTATCTTTCGCACAGTACTCACGCCTCCTCCTGTGACGATGTGAGATGATATCATGCCTACCTGATGAGGTGAAGCGACACGCATGCCATATGCACAGTGGCAAAGCTCTAGGCTGCTACGGACCTTCTGGTGAGAAGTCGGGGAGGGGCCACCTGCTTCCGCTGCTCAGGGGTCACTGAATCAGGTCAGTGTCCATTGCTGGATGTCAGGATGTCAGTGGCTGGAGGAGCCCACACAGGACGGAGCGGGATGACGCGAGATTTCATTACGCTACTCAGAAGGGCACGCAGTTTAAAATGTATGCACTGTTTATTTTTGGAATGTTTCATTTTGTATTTTCAGACCTCTTTTGACCTTGAGTAACTGAAACCATGGAAAGCAAAACCGTGGATAAGAGGAGTCTGCTGCGTCCTCACCCCAATCCTAGCCTCGCTCGGCAACAACCAGGTTTGTCTGAGATAATACCAAAGCAAGAAAGCGCTCTTAAAGGTTATGTTACAAGTCAATGGTTTTCACATTTATTTTTAGCTATTTTTAAACTCTTGCCTGGAATGCAACATACAAAACCGATTTGTTTAAAGCAATCATTTAGCTGTGTGACTTTATTTTATAAATACAGATGATAACCTTTACTTATTATAAAGTCAATCAATAAGAACAAGTCTGTTTTGATTGAATAAATTGGATGCTTGAGTTGATACAAAACTGTAATTGTCATCCATAACCTCCTGACTTCATTTTTTGTGTTTATCAAAACAGCCTGATAATTTTCATTAGCTTTCATTGTACAGTGTTCTTGAAGACACCATTGACACAGATGAGTAGCTGCAAATACTGACAGGTTAAAAAAAAAAGGAGATGAAGTAAAAATGGCTTTACAATCTTTGGGTCGTCTTCAAAGTGATCCAGAGGCTTAAAAGGAAGCCAAAGATATTATACCAACTAACTAATCCAGATCACTTTGTAGAGTTCATTCATTCACCCATTTATCCAGCAAATACCCCATGAGTGCCTACCATGTGTTATACATGGCTCTAAGCACTGCCGATGCTTCGGGAAGTAGAACAAAAGCACCTGTGTCCTCCTGAAGATGAGCGCTTTAGCATGTGAGAGGTGGACAATCGATAAAATAAATGCCCTGTAAAATCTACACCATGAATACCACTGTATAGTATAGTATAGTACAGTGATGAGCAATGTGGGAAAACAAAGCAGAAAGGGGCTAGGGATTCTGAGGAGGAGAGGGCTTCCATTTGAAATAGGTCAAGATGACCTCAACTTGGAAGGTCTGAGCAGACGTCTGGAAGAGCGAGGCAGCTGACCTTGGCCTGGGGAAGGGCATCTGGCCACTGATACCACCCCCACAAGCAGGCTGCTGGACCAGTTCAGGGAAAATCAAGAAGGCTGCAGCTAAGCATCTGGAGAGATTGAGCAGGGCGGGGGAGAAAACTAGGAAATGAGGTCAGAGAAGAGGGGAGGGAGGGACGGGGCTGGACAGATCCCGCTGGGCCTGGAAGGTCACTCCAATGACGCTGGCTTCCCTGTGGAGCGATAGGAAGCTGCTGGGGATTTCTAAGCAGGGGAGTTGCAGTGTCTGCCCTACAGTTTTACAGCATTACTTGGGAGGCTGGGCTGAGAAGAGAATATAGGGAGTCAGGGTAGAAACTGGGAGAAAAGGAGGTATTTGTAATAATCCCAGAGGGTGGTTGGCAAATTAGAGCAGGTGGTGGTGGAAATGGTGAAAAGTGATTGGACTTTGGGTCTGCTTTGAAAACAAAACTGAAAGGAGTTCTGATCAACTGGATGAGCATATGAGAGAAAGAGGGGAGTCAAGGAGGACTCCAAAGCATTTGGCCCAAGCAACTGGTACTGTGAAAGGGGGATTCACCCTACCTGAGATGGGGAGACAAAGGAAGGAGCAGGACTGGCGTGGCTGTGGGTCAGGACTCCCATCTGGGCTGTGTTACCTTCAAGATGCCTGTTAGACATCGAAGTGGAGACGGACAGATGAATCTGGAGATCAGGGCAGTGATGGTGTTCAAGCTGGAACTGTCAACTGGGGAGCCATCTGCTGGAGATGATGCTTAAAGCATGAGGGAGACAGTGGGGGTCACCAAAGCAGGACGTGTGGGCAGAGAAGAGGCCCGAGGGCTGAGCCTGGCAGCCCCCGCATTAGGGGTTCATGGATCGAGAACAGAGAGACTGGGAAGCTGAGAAGCAGCACATCAAGGAGAGGGGAGTGGAGACCAGGCCAGGGGCGCATCCTGGAGAATGAGGAAGGGAACAGCTTCAAGGATGAGGAAGTCGTCAGCTGGGACAGATGCTCACAGAACCAGCTACAGGGGGCCTGCGACTAGACAGCTGGCTTGAGCCAAGCAGAGGTCGTGGGTCCTGAATGATTGTGGTCAATCCCGTTTGGATGCAGAGCTGGGAGCAGAAGCCTGACCAGGTTATTTAAAGAGGGAAGTGGAGGAGAAGGACTGAGACAGACAGGAAGACTCCTCTCGCCAGAGTTTTTGTTATAAAGAAGAGACGTAAAAAGGCAGCTGAAAAGGAAGGTGGGATTGCGCTGGTTGGCTGTTGTTTGTTTTAACACAGAAGAGATCTTGGCATGTTTGCACAGTGATGCTAACGATTTCAGGAGAAAAGGTATGTGCTATGATGCAGGCGAGAGAGGGGACAATTACTGAAGCTGCATCTTCGGAGCACAGGGGAGGAGAGTTGTTCTCAGGAGTGGGGACCTTGCATCTGTCTTAACAAGTGAAAGTGAAGTCGCTCAGTCCTGTCCGACTCTTTGTGACCCCACGGACTGCAGCCCACCAGGCTCCTAGGTCCATGGAATTTTCCAGGCAAGAGCACTGGAGTGGGTTGCCATTTCCTACTCCAGGAGACAAGACACTTGGTTCCAAATCCTTGATTTGCCATTTACAAGCTGTGTGACCTTGAGCAAGTTACTTAACGTCTCTGTGTTTGACCTCGTCACCAAGTCCTTAAGTAAAGGTTACACGAGCTAATGCACGTACAGTATAACAGTACCTGGGCACATTAAAAGCTCTCTGTTAAATGTTAGCTTTTGTTCTTAGCCGCACTATTTGAAAGAACCAGCAAATGGGTCTCTCCTCTGCCTAAAATATATTTATTCATTCATCCATTTGGCCTCACAGTGTGGCCTGTGGTATCTCAGATCCCCACCCCACCTGCATTGGAACGTGGAGTTTCAACCATTGCAGCACCAAGGAAGTCCCTCTCCTCCAGTTAAAATCCTCACTGTTTGGAAGACACTCATGAAATGCCTCCTGTAACCTTCTGTTCACTCCACTTCAGTCGCTCAGTCGTGTCCGACTCTTTGTGATCCCATGAATCACAGCACGCCAGGCCTCCCTGTCCATCACCAACTCCTGGAGTTCACTCAAACTCACGCGCATCTAGTCAGTGATGCCATCCAGCCATCTCATCCTCGGTCGTCCCCTTCTCCTGCCCCCAATCCCTCTCAGCATCAGAGTCTTTTCCAATGAGTCAGCTCTTCGCATGAGGTGGCCAAAGTGCTGGAGTTTCACCTTTAGCATCATTCCTTCCAAAGATATCCCAGGGTTGATCTCCTTCAGAATGGACTGGTTGGATCTCCTTGCAGTCCAAGGGACTCTCAAGAGTCTTCTCCAAAACCACAGTTCAAAAGCATCGATTCTTCAGTGCTCAGCTTTCTTCACAGTCCAACTCGCACCCATACATGACCACAGGAAAAACCATAGCCTTGACTAGATGGACCTTTGTTGGCAAAGTAATGTCTCTGCTTTTCAATATGCTATCAAGGTTGGTCATAACTTTCCTTCCAAGGAGTAAGCATCTTTTAATTTTATGGCTGCAGTCACCATCTGCAGTGATTTTGGAGCCCCCAAAAAATAAAGTCTGACACTGTTTCCACTGTTTCCCCATCTATTTCTCCTGAAGTGATGGGACCAGATGCCATGATCTTTGTTTTCTGAATGTTGAGCTTTAAGACAACTTTTTTACTCTCTTCTTGCACTTTCATCAAGAGGTTTTTTAGCTCCTCTTCACTTTCTGCCATAAGGGTGGTGTCATCTACATATCTGAGGTTATTGATATTTCTCCCGGCAATCTCGATTCCATCTTGTGCTTCTTCCAGCCCAGTGTTTCTCATAATGTACCCTGCACAGAAGTTAAATAAGCAAGGTGACAATATACAGCCTTGGCTTACTCCTTCTCCTATTTGGAACCAGTCTGTTGTTCCATGTCCAGTTCTAACTGTTGCTTCCTGACCTG
>SJYF01000270.1:3091031-3126947 GCA_006410515.1 Procapra przewalskii | reverse complement strand
ATGCGCTAGGAAAACAAAAATTCCGTGTGACTCACTTCACTGCAATAGTCACTTTATTGCGGTGGTCTGGAGCCAAACACAAAAATATCTGCATGATCAGAGCCTGCAAAAGAGAAACAGGCTCAGAGACGAAGAGGCAAGAGGCTCAGTGTCATACATCTGGCGAGTAAACGCTAGAGGTGAAATGTCAACCCGGGCAGTTGGCCCCAGAACCCAGATTTATAACCAGACTCAGAGCGCAGGGCCCTTCTGAACTCAAAGCACAGCCACTAGGCGACACTTAGGCATGTTAGTGACCATCTCAAGGCCTGTCCTCGGCCCTGTAGATGAAAGAAGAAGACACAGCCCGGGCGGATGTGGCCAAAGGGCTTAGCACTGACCGAAGCCTGGCCCAAAGCAAAGACACTACACACTTTGGGTACATTTGACTCTAAACTCCTAGAGGCCAGTTGCTCTGGTTACCATCACCGTAGCCTGGAGCCTGGCCTAGGGCTAGATCCTTGTTAAATGAGTTATTGGGTGAATTTTCACTTTAGAAATCAGGAAGACAAAGCTCAAACAGGTGAGGTGACCTGTCCAAACCCACACGCTTAGGATGTGCTAAGATCTGAGCTTGCTCCCTCCTCTTCTTTAGGTCTGTTTACCTTTTGTCACAGTCCTCCCTGTTTACCTTTCACCGTTGCACACACATTGTCACAATCCTCCCTGTTCACCTTTCACCCTTGCACACACATTGTCACAGTCCTCCCTGTTCACCTTTCACCCTTGCACACACATTGTCACAGTCCTCCCTGTTCACCTTTCACCCTTGCCTACACATGTGCAAGCGTACGCACACACCTGAGCTTTGACCACACCGAAACAATTTGTGCTACTGAAAGACAGTGTTCTCCCTCACCACCAAGCTCTCTGCACACGCAGTTCCTCTGCCCGGTCCCCTCTGCAAGCTCCACATTGCTCCGCAAGCTCCTCTTCCTCTGGCTGATTCCTATTCATCCTTGGAGACGCCCAACAGCAGTCAGCACTGCTTGGAAACCATGGGGGCTAAGAATTGCCTGAGGCATCAGGGTAACAGCAGGAGTCCCCGCAGCGCAGCCCACCATCCGCTGAGAGGCCCCTGAAAGATGCTGGAGAAGCCCCTGAGCCCAAGGGCCCCCCAGACCGCAGACCAGGCCCAACCACGGCATCCTGACATCGAAGCTTCTGCAGCACCTTCGAGGCCATCAGAGTCTAAAGCCCCTTCCCCATTTCTAGGCATCCAGGGCCCATGCAAGCCCTCCACCCTGCCCATTCTAATATGTCCAGAGAAGGAAGAATAGGAGTCTCCTCTGCAGGCTCACCTGCTATAGAAATTCTCTCTACCTCAGAAAGGGGGGCTCCGTGAAAAGATGTAATTTGCTTCAGAACAAACGAAATGTCTGAACAGCTCATTCAGCCCCTGGTCCTTGTTCCTGAGCTGTCTTGAAATTCGAGCAGCATTTTAATTAAACAAACAAACAAAAAGGGCAGCAGTGAGGAGGGAAAAGAATTGGTACTGGCCCTACTGTGGCCAGGAAACTGCTGCGTGTGATCTCATCTGATGCTCATGAAGGGAATTCTTAGTCCCGTTCTATAGAAGGGAAAGGGACTAAGGGTTTATCAGATGTTTTCTCTGTGTCAGGCATTTGCCTTCAGCTATGATCTTCCCTCGGAGAAGGCAATGGCAACCCACTCCAGTACTCTTGCCTGGCAAATCCCATGGACAGAGGAGCCTGGTGGGCTGCCATCTATGCGGTCGCACAGAGTCGGACACGACTGAAGCGACTTAGCAGCAGCAGCGTGATCTTCCCTGGTAGCTCAGATGATAAACAATCTGCCTGGAATGCAGGACAGCTGGCTTTGATCCCTAGGTCGGGAAGATCCCTTGGAGAAGGAAACAGCTACCCACTCCAGTGTTCTTGCCTGGAGAATTCTACAGACAGGGGAGCCCGGCAGGCTACAGTCCATGGGAGTCACAGAAAGTCGGACACAGCTGAGTGACTAACACTTCCACTTCACTTTCATGGAATGTTTGTAACAACTCTGCAGTGGGGAACTATTAGCCTCATCTTCAGTTCAGTTCAGTCACTCAGTTGTGTCCAACTCTCTGCGACCCCACGGACTGCAGCACGCCAGGCCTCCCTGTCCATCACCAGCTCCCGGCATTTACTCAAACTCATGTCCATCGAGTCAGTGATACCATCCAACCACCTCATCCTCTGTCATCCCCTTCTCCCGCCTTCAACTCAGAGACTCAGAGAAGTTAGACAATCTCCTGAGGTCACACAGCAGGTGACAGAGTGGCAGCCCAGGGCATGGCTGACTCTGCTGGGCTGCCTCTCCTTGCTAAGAAAGAGTCAAGGAAGAATCTCCTGTTGGCACGTCACCACCTGTCTCTCTAATCTGCCCTGCCAAAAGTCATCGGCGACCCTGTCCTTGCATTCCCACAAGGGTTCCTGTAAGCAGGGAGACAGGAGAAAGGCACCCAGCATCTCATGGGCACTGCAGAGATCCACTGTCAGCTCCGAGGATGAGTTCGTGCTAATTTGACAGGATTAAGGGGATTAATACGTTAATGTATTATTAGCGCTTTTATAGGCGATTTTCAGAGTTGAGCGCTGTGATCCCGTGTCCTGTTATATAAACCAGCAGTAATTGCCTTAATTGGTCCATCATCACTGATGGGAGAAGACAAGGAACAGGCCTGGTTGTCTCTGGGTCCTTGTTTCCCAGTGTGGCCGTGAACAGCTCCAGGCCGCATCAGCAAGACTTGGGGAAACTGAGGCTGGCCATGGACTTCCCCACACCCTGCCTGTGCAGCGTGCAAGCCAGCATCTCTGAACCCTGGGGGATGGAGCAGAAAGTCCCAGAGTTCAGCCCTCCAAGGCCTGACTCCAGTCCTGACTTTGTCGCTTACTGACCAAGGACCTCCCGGCGCTGGAGCTTCAGTTTCCGCATCAGCCAATGTGGGTGATAACTATCACTTCACAGTGTTGTTGCTGCTGCTGCTACTAAGTCGCTTCAGTCGTGTCCAGCTCTGTGCGGCCACACAGATGGCAGCCCACCAGGCTTCCTGTTCAGGCCTGGATTCTCCAGGCAAGAACACTGGAGTGGGTTGCCATTTCCTTCTCCAATGCATGAAAGTGAGAAGTGAAAGTGAAGTCGCTCAGTCGTGTCCGACCCTCAGTGACTCCATGGACTGCAGCTTTCCAGGCTCCTCCATCCATGGGATCTTCCAGGCAAGAGTACTGGAGTGGGGTGCCATTGCCTTCGCTGACAGTGTTGCTAAGATAATGCAGTTAACCAATGTTGATGAGTGAGCGCTGTCAATCAGACAGGCCAGTATTGGTGGGAGGGAGGGTTATAATATTTTGGATGGACTGAGATAGCGATTTTGCCTCCTGGTGTTTCACTGTTGGAAGAGAATAATAACAGCCCCCAGAAGGAGAGTAGGTGGGATGTACAGGAGGGCCTGGGAGATGTCCTGGGGACAAGACAGCCTGGAAAGCAGAGGCTGATAGCCGGTGAGTCTCAGAAGGAGCCCGTGTGCTCCAGCACTGAGACCCAGACGCCTTCGTGCCTCCCGCTGCCTGTGTAGAGGTCACACAGGAAGTCGCCTGGTAACTGCAGATCCTGGCTTCTTGGAGTTTAATTGTCTTTGCTAATTAAGCGCCTGGGCTGGACCCCCTACAGGAGGTGTGTGTCTGCAGTTCATGGATGAGAATAATAATTGAGTCCTGGACTCACAGCTTCAGGAGGAGCCTGAATAGCCTTTTCCTGGAAACAGACAAGCACAGTTTCCTTTATCTTCCTCTCTACAGATCTTGGCTGGGTTGCAGGAAAGGTGTTACCAGTGGCCCCAAGCTTTATATCTGGAAGGGGGTGACCCGGATGGATTGGGACTCCGAGGCAATTGCTCTGACTGAGATGCCAAGGATGAAATGTAAGAAGCAAGACTGGCAAAGAGTCAAGGATGGAGATGGATGTAAAAATGAGGTAGGAAGTTTTGAAACCGGAGCTGAAGAGGGAACTGGAACCAGGAGCCAAAGGAAAGGGATTTGTGTGGTCAGGGAAGAGATTTGACTCACAGGGACTTGATGACCCCTCCAAGAAGTGTGAGGAACAGAAATAAGGTGCTGTGGGCAAATACTGGGTGAGCCAAAGAGCTCACTTGGGTTTTTGGTAAGATGGAAAAATTCCAGCGCAATTTTGGCCAACCCAATAGTCTGGCTCCTCTTTTCTGAGCACAGAGGTGGAGTGTATGCTCTGCCCACCTTGCAGCTGATGGAGCATATGACTGGCTCTGGATGGTGAATCAGGACTGGAAATGTCATGTATCATCTCTGAGCTGAGCAGTTAGTGATGAGTGTGACACCCTTCTGAGATCTCTTTTCTCTCTAGCCCAGCAACCAACCAAGTGTTCGAGGGCAACTCTTCCATTGACCTCTGACTCTGAGAGTTCACACTGACTATAGCCCCCACTAATCTGCAAAGAACATACTGTATGAACAAGAAATCAACCTTTGTTGTTCAAGCCTATGAGAATTTGGGGTCATTTGTTATCAGAGCACAGCTTAATCTCTCCTGACTGATAAAAAATGAAATTTATAAATTTATAGTCAGGCATTTATGAGCACCATCCATACAGTAATAGCCATAAAAATAGAATAATCCTTAGACCCGATCAAGGGCTCTTTTGCTTTAAGCCAGACTCATTGCCTCCAAAAACTTGAAAAGCAATGCAGACTTTGGAGAGTTTGCTTAGAATCCCCCCATGGTTAACTTTTGCTTTGGGGCTCAGATGCTGGAGAGAGGAGCCCTGTGTGTGTCTTACATACATTAGTCATGGCGCACACAGTCCTGGACATTGTCCATTGGAACTGGTCTCCCGTTTTAGCATTTGCATCTGGACTAGGCAGATAGAAACCCAGCTGTAATGAGTTTGCCCCTTGTCCATGACATTTGTGCTTTGTAGGGGGGGACATGAGAAAAAATTTAAAATCCCAAAGTCTGTTTGCTTTCAGCACAGTAACTGTGATGAGTTCTAAGAGCTCTGACTTGGATTTAAACTTAGCTTCCCAACAAAACCCAGGAGAGAAATTAGGGATGAATCAGGCGCTTTTCAGAATCTTTTGTGCTTTCATTCCAATCTACATTCTTTTTTCCTCTTTCCACTGATAAATTGCCTGGTCTGAGATGAAGGTGGGACTCGTAGGATAAACGTTGATATTTTTATTAGAAAAGAAGCCAAGAGGCGCCCTGGCCCCCGCTGTGAGCGAGCCCGGTGTTACCTGTTTCATCCATTATCCACTCCACCCTCATGTCAACTATTTGAGGTAAGTATGTTAATTCTACTTTGTGGTCAGAGATGCTAAATATTGGAAAATATCAATGCCAAGATCTGAACTTAGGCTTGCAAACCCAAGAATTTATACTTTTCTCCCTATACCACCCTGCCTTGGGATCCACGATTAAAGCTGTATCCTGATAAAATAAGCACAACCCACCAATTGCTAGTTTGTCAGGAGAATGACTGTGGTATTATGGAAAGAACATGGGCTGCAGAATCAGCTGGACCTGGGTTCAAATCCTGGCCCACCATTTAGTGGTTTTGGAAAGTGTGGTGCCCTTGATGAGTTTCTTTTTCCTAAAATGGAGGAGAAACTGAAGGGAAGTAGGCTGTGGCAACAATGGGATAAACAGGTGAATGTTTGTAAGTGGCCAAGACAATATTTAGACAGTGGCCAGAGCTACGGGAGAATTAAACCACGGTGATGTGATAAGGGTGGAATGATAGGTTCCAGAGAGTTGGGGTCAACTGCACATGACTGGGTCAGAGAAGCCTTCTCTAAGGAGCAGGTGTTGGTAATAAGATTCAATAAACAAGAAAAAGACAAACTTAGACGATCGTGGGGTGGAACAATCCAAGAAGAGAGCAGGGAAGCTATGAGGACTTTAGGTGGGACGATGCCTTCAGGTTGAGGAACCAACCAAAAAGCCCAGTGGTGGGAGAAAATGATGAGCAAGGGAGAGACAGGTGAGAGAAGCAACTCCTCAGAACCCCAGGAATTCCAGGACAGGTCTTCTTCACCAGCGACACTGGGATGAGAATAATGAAAATGACAGCCCCTCTACATGCAGATTTGACGAGTTCATGCAAATAATCCATGATCAATGCTGTATTTTTTAGGGTGGTGCCAGCTGCTGTAACAAATAAGCCCTTTATCGCCAATGTAAGACTGTCATGCTGGTGTTCCGGTTGACTGGTGTCTCTCTGATCCACTGACCCTGGGTCCTTCCATCCTATGACTTTCCCATCCCCCAGATCCTCAGAGTCCTCTGCCTCTGGCTCATGGAAGGGGGAACAAAGAGTGTGGAGAAGGCACCTCCTCTTCTTAAACACCTTTACCCAGAAGAGCACTCATGGTTTCCACTCACAGTCTGGGGGCAAGAACTAATCACATGTTCCCATGAAGGTGCAAGGAGATCTGGGAAACGTAGTCCCCAGCTGGGCAGCCATCTCCGAAGGAACAGCCCTCCACAAAGGAAGAGGAGCAAGTTCTGATCAGCAACTGGGCATCTCTGCCAGCAGTACCAAAGGAAGAGAGACTCCTCTGGTCACTACAGAGATGTGCATGAATGGAGCTGGCCTCCATGGGGACACAGAAGACCACTAACTACACGCTGTGTGGCCTGAGGTCCTGGAGGGGAACTTTCCATGTTCTCGGCTTCCTTGGGTTTAAAAAGAGGCCTCTTCCACAGGTCCCCAGGCCTGGAGGTCTAATCTGACTCTCCTTGAGTGACCTTAGCCGGTCACCAGAGCTTTGCCTTTTCTGGGCCACGTCATCCTCATCTTGGGAGGAAAAGATGGTAACAGTTGAAACCTGGAGGGACTCTTCACCTGTAAAAGTTCATGCTTCCATGATATAAGCTCAAGCTTCCAGCTCCCTGCCCTCCAGCTGGCTTGAGACTTGAGGTTGGTTTGCAGCTCTTGCCTACGGAAAGGGCCACACAGCTCAAGGCTGGGGAAAGAAGAGTGGGTACCTAGGTGTCCATGCGTGTGCCTCCAACAGCCTCACCCTTGACTCCGCAGGATGGCTCTCCTTCCTCCCCCAAGCCCCTCCCGCTAATTATGTGGCCTAATCAGAATGCTTGGGCTTCCCTGGTGGCTCAGTGGTGAAGAATTCACCTGCCAATGAAGGAGACGTGGGTTATATCCCTGGGTCGGGAATATCCCCTGGAGAAGGAAATGACAACCCACTCCAGTATTCTTGCCTGGGAAATCCCATGGGCAGAGGAGCCTGGTGGGCTATACAGTCCATGGGGTCACAAGAATCGGACACGACTGAGTGACTCACAACAGTCAGAATGGTTGGGAATTTGTGAGATCCTGTGCCCTTGTGTTGAATAGATTTTAGAGGATCTGTTTCCAGAGAATTCCTGAGAAAAGGCAGAGAGGAAGAGAGGAGAAAAAGATAAACAATCAAAGGGACTGAATGAGAAGAGACGGGCAAACTGACAGACATTCAGACAACTTCAAGGAAGAGCGAGTGAGGTAGGAAGTCCCAGGTGGAGAGGGGCAGGAAGGAAGTGAAGATGGATCGGCAGGCTCCAGCTGGAGGTAAGAATGCAAGGAGGAAAGACAGACAGATAGGCTGCCCATCCAGGGCACAAACAGGAGCATCCCACAGCCCAGCTGCGAGACAGAGACGCAGAGGCACCAACCAAGACAAGGGTGTGGGGAGAGACAGATGGCAGCAAGCTCCTGGAAGACAGGGTTCAGATCGCGCCCACTGAAATGGATGCTGGTGAGTCCAGGAGGCAGCGGAGCATGGGACTGGGGGGAGGCAGGAGGGGAGGGCGGCCGTGGAACAGGTTGGCGGAGCTTCTGCCAGGGACAGGGCTCTGGTGGCTGCTGATGAGATAGCAGCCACTCAGCCTCAGCAGGAACGAGCCCTCTGCTCGACCTCCCGCTACAATCGGACTCGCCTGACAGTGGAATGAGTAATGAGTTCATTAAACCTCCAGCACCAGGTCCTGAAGAGAAGATGAATGTGGCGGAGAGACAAGGCGCGTGCCTGCCTATGTGTGGTGCCCACGAGAATCCTGGCAGCCTGCTTAAAGCACATGGGCCACCCCTCTGCTTAGAAGCCTCTGAGCTCCCCATTACCCTCAGGGTCAAGTTTAAACCCTTGTCCTAGCATCCCAAATCTTTCACGATCGGTCCGATGACCTCTTTGATCTCCTTTGTACCACTGCCTTCTCTGACTGGGCAGCCATCCTTCCAAACATGACTATTTCATGAGGCTGTGGCACCCCCAGGAGGTCTGCTCTGCCTGGAATGCCTTCCCTCCTTATAGGTGTCCATGTGGTGAACTCCTACTCACTCTTGCGAACCTTGGTCCAGGGTCACCTCTTCCGGGAAGCTCCCCGTGAACAACAGAGCTAGCCACACCTCCTCATGATACTTCCATGCCAAGAAGTCTGGTGGTAGAATTTATCACTGTGAACATCCATTTCCACGGCTGATTGCCCCACCTGGTGCCAGCTCCTCTGGATCCATGCATTCATCTCTGTTTCCAAGAGGCAGGCGCAGCACAGAGAGGTGAAGAGCAGGATTTTAACATCAAGGGGACTTGGATTTAAGTCCCAGGTTACAGCACATCCTAGAGGTTGGGACCTCGGGCAAGCTACCTCCCTGAGTCCTGGTTTTGTGGGACTGTGGAATGGGAGACTGTGAAACAGGAAATACTTATGTGAAGGGTTTGTCTGAGGAGAAAAAGAGACAGTGCAGGCTTGCTAGAGTGTTTTTAATGCCATCTTAAAAATCCACACCAGATTTCAGGGGCCCTGGGAGCTGTGGTCTTCCTGATCAACCTACCTGGCCAACCTACCCCAGACCCCTCATGGTTCTCCTCAACAGCCATGAAAACTTGGGCAAGTGACTTCCATTCTTCTAGCTTCATTTTTCTTTATATATATATAAAATCAGGATCCTAGTCATACTTACATAAAGGGGCATGGTAAGTGTTAGAGAAAATGCTGCAGGTTTGAAAACCAAAGTGTCCGAGAGTGCCTGGCACCTAGGCAGAGGGTTCTCACTAAGTGTGAATGAGAATTTTCAAAAAGCCCTTGATGAACGACTTAGGTGTGATGCAACCTGAAGGCAGGTCTGGAGTTCTTGGCCAAAGGAGCGTAGAATTTCTCTCCATTGTAAAGGAGAAACTGCTTTTCCTCCGTGTTTTTCCTCCCTTCCTTCTTTCATTCCAATTTTGAAGTTTGACCTAGCATATCATTTTGAAAATGACAGGCATTTGATGGGTTGACTGGCTGGTTAGGTGGTTACCTGATGGGGTGGCTGGCTGACTGATTGGTTTAGCACATGGACTGGGTGGTCAATTGGCTACTTGCTTGATTGGGAAGGCAGGCAGGGAGAGAAGAGAAGCAAGGAGCCAGAGAACAGACGCTGCGCTGTGTAAGGCGGAAGGACCAGTGGGCAGTGTCCAGGAACAGGCCGGTCAGAAGCTTTAAAACCAGGAAAGGCAAATATCTCCTGCCACTTGCAGTGCCACAGCAGAAGTCAGCTCTGACCACAAACCACTGTGCCCCCCGAACAAGAGTTCATTTTCGTGGAAGTCCAGTGATGCCTCAAGCTCTATATTCTGGAACAGGAGGGTGTACAGGCAGACCGTCTGAAAGGAGCCAGTTCAGTGCAAACAGAGACTCAGACCTAGAGTTGCCCTTGAGAACATGACCCCCCCCCCCAGCACAGCACATGGACCCAGACACACAGAAACTGTGGGGAGAGCTCTGGATTTGCCGCAGATCGTAGAACAAGGATCGGGTCAACTGATCTTGTCCAGTTCAGGAGCAGGATAAGCCCAGAAAACAACTGAATTGAATGAGGAATATGTTTAGCGTGGAGTTTGGCACATAAAATGTGCCCATTGCATGGAAGCGCTCACTTGTAAACCTTGGGAAAGCCCCTGATCCTGGGAAAGATTGGGGGCGGGAGGAGAAGGCATGGAGACAGAGGATGAGATGGCTGGATGGCATCACCCACTCAGCAGGCATCAATCTGAGCAAACTCCAGGAGATGGTGAAGGACAGGGAAGCCTGGTGCGCTGCAGTCCATAGGTCACAATACGGTGGGCATGCCTTAGTGACTGAGCAACAACAAGTCCAGACCACAGGATGAAGCTGGAGTCCGTTTCATGGGGGCGATGTGGCCAGACTCATCTCTTTGCATCCCTTCTTCCCTCGCCTCTGTGGCAGCTGGTAAGCAGCCCTTGTGCATCTTTAGGAACGGGGAGCTCGCCTCCTCCCCAGTAAACTAGCTTGCTGTCGAACAGCTCGAGCTGCTGGGGAGTCTTCTTCGTCTGGTTTAGAGCCCGGATGCCCGGGACTTCCACCCACTGACTTCCACAGATGCTGTCGTTTCTCACTTTGAGGTTTGCTGTTGCTGTTGCTTTGGATTTTGCTCCTTTGTGCCACCAAAAAAAGAGTTGAAACGGTTTTTTCCAGCTGAGTAATCTTCCCCTGTCATTTTTGCTGGCTTTTAGCAGGCCCTGCTGGCATCTTTCAAGCTTGTCTCTAATTCTAAATACATTAAAGAGAAATAAAAGAAAGAAGTATTTGGAGTCAATACAGTTACCTGTGATTTTTTTTTTTCAACTTGGACACCAACTACGTGCTTTTACCCTGGTGCCCACCCTTTCCTCTTTCCAAGCCCACACCTCGCCACCCCCCCAGCAACCCCAAGAGCAGTGACGCTATGGAAGCGGGTCAGGGCCTAGTGGCAGGAGGCCTGGGTGCTGAACACAGCTCTATCCTTCACCAGCTGGGCAATGTTGAGCAAGTCACCCACCCTCTCTGAACTGAGGAGTGATGATATCTCCTTTGACGTTTTGTGTACAGATTAAAACAGAGTACTCAGCCTGTACCTGGGATACAGTATGTGCTCAATAAATACCAGCGTTAAAAGAAATCTGTCACCAGCTGATTCCATGGGGCCCTTAGCCTGGGTGAATATAATTTTAGTCTTAGTTACACAGAAGCCTTTGCAACAGTCTCGTTGAGATGGTTGTGTGAAAACAATGATCCGTTTTTGGTCAATCAATAGATGGTAAGAATTTGCAGCAACTGATGCTGAAACCAGTCAGCGGTGAAACAGGAGGGAAGGGGGCAGGACACGACCTTTAAAGAATGACGTAGCCACAGGACATGACAAAAACTGGCAGGACCAGCTACGTCCAAGACAGTGGAATATCTGTCTTCCAGTGGACCCTGAGACTCATCACACACTCATTATAATATGTCAGCATCTAAATAACTCACCCACCAACGCCATGACCGTTCTGAGGCCAGGCACAAAAGACCAAACACTGGGCAGTGGTCCAAGTCCTGGAAATCTGTGCCCCTCCCCCCAAGTAACTGGAATAATCCTCCCACTCCTTGGAGGATAAAGTCTGAGCATCTGCTTCTGAAGTGTGTGTGTGTGTGTGAGTGTGTGTGTGTGCGAAGAGAGAGACTGCTTAAGTCAAATTTACACTGACCTCCAGGCAGGCAATAGCCACACTCCCTGGTTTACAAATCCTCAGAAACTGGCCCTGCCAGCTGCCCATGAGAAGATGGAGCCATGGCGTTCAGGCAGAACCTCCTGACCTGATTCCACAGTCTTGTACTGAGAGGGACTGGGCAACCAAGAGCGATGGGAAGATCCAGCCCATAAAGGGCGTGTCTTCCTCGTGTCTAACCTTTCCACTGTCCCAGCTCAGCAGACCCGTCTCCACCCCATCTCCAGCCTGGGGCGCCCTCTCCCACTCTTTGTATGCTCTCACCATGCCCACGATTCCTCCAAACTCCAGCCATTCTGCTTCTTCCACAAAGTCTTTGTTGAATACTGGCAATGATGGAATAGATTTCTTTTGAACTTCTCACATGTAATATTTCGCTTATGCCCTGTCGCCGGGCTTGTAGGTATGTATGTAAAATTAGGCCCCTTTTTAACAATGAAGGAAATTCAAGTCTTTAAGCTGATCATCTCACCCACGATCACACCGGGATGGTCTCCTCTTTTTCAGGCACACTGGTCGCACAGCAGTTATGCAGCCAAGAGGTGGGTCCACACCTGCCTAGCTCCAAAGCTTGAGCTCTTTTCGTGAAAACACATCAGTTAGAAAGATGGCATCGGTGACTCTCTTTGCAGGCCAACAGTGGAGACGCTGCTGCTGCTGCTGCTGCTACGTCGCTTCAGTCGTGTGCGACTTTGTGCAACCCCATAGACGGCAGCCCACCAGGCTCCGCCGTCCCTGGGATTCTCCAGGCAAGAACACTGGAGTGGGTGCCATCGCCTTCTCCGAGTGAAGACGCAGGCATAGAGGAAAGACTTGAGGGCACGGCGGGGCAAGGAGAGGGTGGACAGAACTGAGAGAAGAGCTTGGATGCACACATATTAGCATATGTGAAATAGGTAACACATGAGACTCTGCTCTGCAAAACACAGCGCTCCCCCTAGAGGCGCGGGCGGGGGTCAGGAGGAAGGTGGCGCGGGCGGCCTGGAGCGATCCATGGTGATGCGCCGCGGAGGCTACCCGACAGCGTGCAGCAGTTGTCCGCTAAGAAATGTGTTTTGTTCTATGCGTCTCAATATTGTGCAATTATAATCGCTGATCATTTAAAAAAGAGATTAAAGGGAAAGTGAAGTCACTCAGTCGTGTCTGACTCCTTGTGACCCCGTGGACTGTCGCCTACCAAGCTCCTCTGTCCATGGGATTCTCCAGGCAAGAATACTGGAGTGGGTTGCCATTTCCTTCTCCTAAAAACAAGATTAGTTTGACCCAATATTTGCATATAGTGTTTTTTTTTTCCAACAATGGCTGTGTATCACTTTTATAACAATAAAAAATACACACACACCAAAAAATTTAAACCAAAAGTTAATCTGGCCACAGGAGAGAAACCAGACTAGTGATAAGTCTGGGCACCGTAGGACTTGCCCTCTTATGTTGATCCTTTGAAGAAAATCTCTCCTGCTGACATAAACGATGGGCCAGCTGAGGAAAAATGACAGTAGCTTTTATTGCAATTTCCAGTCATTCCAGGAAAATGAAACTTTCACACGAGCCTTGTAACTGCCAGTTTGTAAACAGGATCTATGCATGCTCTGCTCCCCTTCACTTGTTAATCAGGCTGGGTTTGAATAACCAGGTTGAATATCTTGCTGTGTTTTATGCATGGAAGCCCTCTCCTCCGCTACCCACAGCCTCACCCCCGGCCCCCTCCGTGTCTTCTCTGTGTCTGTTTATGTCTTCCTGTTTTCAACTTCTTAATGATGTTTTAACGAGACGCCAGTTACACATGCAAATTGGAAAGAGCTGACATTGAGAGATTGCTACCTGGTGGTAAATTTATTAAAATCAAGGCAGTTTTAATAACTTCCTTACATATGCATCCGCCTCCATGTCTGTAATATTAGTTTGGGGATTTTTTAAAAAAAACTTTCTTATCAGAACAAGTGTGTAAGGGAAGTAAAATGTGAGGTCGTGGGAAAGAAATGTTAGTCTTGTTCCCCAAAAGGGATCATACAGGGGTAGACTCTTCTCTTCTATATTTTTGGACTTCGCCCAGCTTAATATTCCTCTGCCAACACTTGAAAACACGCCCATCAGTCTACATCATCCTAATCACCACCACCACCATCATCATTATGATGCTGCTGCTGCTGCTAAGTCGCTTCAGTCGTGTCCCACTCTGTGCGACCCCATAGAGGCAGCCCACTGGGCTCCCCCATCCCTGGGATTCTCCAGGCAAGAACACTGGAGTGGGTTGCCATTTCCCTCTCCAATATGGTTACCATTTATTAAGCACCAAACTGGAGGTCACATAGCTTGAAAATGATAGAAACAGATCGCAAGTTCAAACCGTTCAGGATCTCGAGCTTCTGTCTGTTTCTGCCCCTCCGTCAAGCTCTCTCTCTGTCTCTTTCCCTGCTGTGCTGGCCCCCGTCCTCCTGTGCCCCGTCCACCCCCTCTCTGCCGTTCCTCCGCCTCCTTCTCAGGCCGCTTTTCCTCTGCTCAGCCTCATTCCCTCCCTGCCCTCCGCCTTCTTCTCTCTTTCTTCAACAGTCTCATTTCTCCATCCAGCTACCCTCCTTTGTATCATAACTCCAGCTACTATTGTCTGCCCATAGCCTCTACTCCAGTCGTGCCCAAGCTTTGGACTGTACACAGGCCACCAGCCATCTCCAGTGGGTGAAACAGTCTCACAAACCCAAAGTTCCCCCAATGCCCCCCTCAGCCTGCACTTGCCACCTAAGTAAATGATGCGGATCAGAAACCCAGGCTCTTCCCACTCCTGATGTTTGCTGCCATGAGGGAGAAGCCCCATAGTGCAACCTCCTGGCTGCACTCCACTCATCACTGACCCTACTCCTGGGGCACGGGGGTACCCGGAGCCCAGACTCCTCTCTCCTTCCTCTTGGAAGCAAGCTGCCTCCAGAAATAAGGCATGCCATTGCTGCACAGGGGAAGGACTTCCTGATTCTAAGTTGCAGGCCCCATCTCTCTGGCCTGAGATGCAAGCCACAGTCTTCAGCTCCAGCTTTAACAGTAATGAAAGCCAGGTTTTCATTTCTATATGGCTTACCTCTTGCTTTACTTCCCAACTGATTCACAACTTGAGCAGGGGGAAGGATGCTATTTATTGAGCTTCCTCAAATTCCCAATAGCTGGCAGTCTCCCCAGATTCTCCTTCCCTTGCCATCAGATGTGTCAGTGAGTCCCAGGGAGTTGAACTTGGAAATGGTCTTGAGTCTTCCTGCTCCTCTCCACCTCAATCATGAATGCCCGCTCTGGGCTCCTCATCCCTCACCTTGATTATTTCAACAGCATCCCTTCAGCCTCCCTGCCTCTGTCTCACCCCTCTTTTTCCCAAGCATACCCACCATGCTGCCCAGAAGGATCCTCCCAGAGTGAAGCCAGGGCCACAGCTGTTCACTATCTAAGGTGAACCCCAAATCCCAGGGAGGCTCTCGAGTCCTGCATGAAGCAGCCCCGCCCCAAAGCTCCTGTCATCCACAATACATCACACTTAACTCCATCACAACAGTGCATACGCCGTGCTATCTCTTAGACAAAGGAACTGAAACTAACTTTGAGAAGGGAATTAACTCAATCCATCGAAAACCAGAAAGACTTGGCCACTGCTGGGGTAGAAACACAGCTAAGAACAAAAGCAGTGTGTGACTTCTGTTTCCTAGAAGGGGTTTCAAAAATTTAAAGACACCAGGGCATCCGTTGGCAAGGATGGAGTTGCTTATTTAAAGTGTTCATGTGTAAATTTAATTAGAGCAGCAACTCTGTGACTTAAAACCGGAAACAATACCCAGCGTATGGTAGCCACTCAGTAAAACCTTATTAAATAAATATTGTTTCATTTGGGAAAACACTGAATCAGATGTCTCTGAGTCAAGTCGCAGGTTTGCCTGTTAATTAATATTAACAGCTCTTTAACCTTGAGGCAGTCACTTCTCCTCTGGGGACCTCAGTTTCCCCCTTTATAGAATGAGGTTATATTACTTTACTTGCCAAGGTCATGAGAAAGATCAATTGAGACAGTATGTGAAAGCATTTTATAAACTAACTTTGTACAATATAAGACTGAAGGCTCTGCCTCCATCTCTGGGGTTTTCTAGACCAATTCACATTTGCCATTGGTGCATTCAATTCAGAAATTTCAATCTGAGCTTAAACATCAAAATTCATGTTCCTAAAGAACTTATTTCGCTAAAAAAAAAAAAAAAAGCCATCATCCTCTCTAATTCCAACCACGAGAAAAGCATGAAGAGAATCAATTTTTATATGAAAATTGCCTTTGAAACTGTTGAGGCTTTGTTCTCAATCAGGAGTGTATAACGATGCAACCCGACAACTGTTTGTGTACTGGATTTGGTGCTGCTGTGAGTACGGGCTGCATATATTTGATTTTATGGCATTTTTTTATGTTTGCAAACAACATTCTGTAACCTGAAATATCTCTCAGCTTAAATGCCAGCAGTTAAATACACAAAATAGCCAATCAATTCTTCTCCATGCGTACGGTCAATTCCTGGTTTTGTGTGAATGCTGAGAGCACTCAGAAAGAACTCAAAGGAGCAAAGAGAATCAGATCGGGGTGGGGGTGGCCTTACAGAACATCTTCAGTGCAGCCCTTCACTTTACCGAAGGGAAACTGAGGCCCGGAGAGGGAAGGAGGTTTACCCAAGACCACACAGCTAGGGAGAGGCCGGCCCTGGACGGAAACTCGGGGCTCCTGATGCCCCTCTAAGCCCACCTGCGGTGCGCCCCTGAGTCTCATGAGACCTGGCGGCATTTGGAATGTGTCAGGAAGACCACAGCACCTAAAGGTGGAAACAAGGGAGTTCCCAGCACACAGCCACCAGCCTGTGGGACCAGGTACCCACAAAGCAATAGCTTTATCTTACTTAGAGAGAATTTATAGGCAACTGATGCTCCCATATTTAAATACGGGAGCAAGATCCCAAGCAAAAGAGGAACAGAAAATCAATCGATTCTTTGTCTGTGGCTTTGGATTGCATTTCCTTCTGCTTCCCATCCTTATGAAGCTCATAAAGCATGGGCTTTGGAGTTAGACAGACTCCTCTGTAGAAACCTGGGAAGATGGCTTCATATCTCTGAACTTCAGAGCTCCATCAGAAAGTGGGTGTGAACATTAAAAAGTGCCTCATTTGGTAGCCAGCCCAGAATAAGGACTCAATAAATGCTGGCTACCCTTTCTGGCTGACTTTGCCCAGTTTATAACATTTGGGAAAGAAATGCTTCATGCACTATAAAGGAGTATGTCACGACATAACTGAGATGGCAAGGACAGTAGCCCCCAGCCAGTGCGACGCTGGCAATGGACCACCACATCCACAACATCCTGCAACTCCTCCCCCTAATCTTTTCTTGAGTTAAAAAAAATTTTTTTTAATTTCATCTATTGGTCAACTTTTCCCAGGAGAACACATCTTTAATTTAATCATGTAAATCAATGTGAAAAATCTAATTCACTTTAGAGAAATGCGCTTCCAGACTAGCCTTCTGGGAATGAATCTGTTCCTCAAAGTGTATCTGCAGCAAGCGATGTGTATCTTTGTCATAGTAATAAAGGGATATAAATTAATCTGTAGCCCGTTTTAGGAAACAGAGTTGATTAAATAAATGGTAGCTCTACTGATGCAAATGATCTGTCATTTTCAAACATCTCAGACATCTGATTTTAATCCTGAATTCTAGCATTCTAAAACTGGAGATTCCATTTGCCTAGTTAATCCTCAATTTGACTGATTATCACTATATTAGTTCCAAATACATAACTTAGGACTGTTCCTCTTTTGATTCTTTTCTCTAATGCTCTTTCCAAAGTCTGTCTGGTCTTTTGAACAAGGACTCCTCCCCTCCAGCTCCGAGGGCTTCGCCTTCCAGATGGGCCACACTCTTGATGCTGCATCGTCCTCCTTCCCAGAGAAGCCAGCTGATGGCTCAGATGGTTAAGAACGTGCCTGCAGTGCGGGAGACCGGGGTTCGGTCCCTGTGTCAGGAAGGTTGCCTGCAGAAGGGGATGGCAACCCACTGAGATATTCTTGCCTGGGAAATCCCATGTCCATGAAGTTGCAAAGAGCCAGACAGGACTGAGCCACTTTCACTTTCTTTCACTTCGTCCCGAGGGTAGTCACCACCGACCCAGCCTAAGGATTTATCGTGTGGGTCAACAAACAGGATGGATGTGAAAGGCTCTAGTAACCCAGACATACCATTCTTACACACAACAGTGATGGAGAGAAAATGAATGATGAAGTCCATCCGTGAACCTCCACTGAGGATCCCTTGGGTGCCAGACACTCTAGAAGAGGAGAAACAGGGGGCTGCTAAGGTTTACCTGTAGCCTTAATGGGCTTCCCTGGTGGCTCAGAGGTTAAAGCATCTGCCTGGAATGCAGGAGATCCAGGTTCAATCCCTGGGTTGGGAAGATCCCCTGGAGAAGGAAATGGCAACCCACTCCAGTACTCTTGCCTGGAGAATCCCATGGAGTGAGGAGCCTTATAGACTACAGTCCACGGGGTCGCAAAGAGTCGGACACGACTGAGCAACTTCACTTTCACTGTAGCCTTAATGAGCTCATCATCTAGTGCAGCAGATAAGTAAACAGATGCCCATAACCCAGCACAATGTGTGTGCTCCCACAGTAGGAGCCCAGAGGGGTTGCCCTTGACCCACACTTGCAATCAAGGAAGGCTTCTTGGAGGAGGTGAGCTTTAAGAGCCAAGTAGGAGTTAGCCACTCAGAGAAGAAGGAGAGTCTGTTCATCAACTAAAGTCAACCTCCGTGATTGCACACTACGTCTGTTATACACTTGACCTTAAAGAATGCAAGGAAAGCAAAGCAGACAACGTCTGCAACTGCGTCAGTCTGAAGCTCCATCAGGAAAATGGAACCACCACCAGTATGATAGGAATAAAGGGTTTAGTGTGGGTATTTGGATTCTCACGTATGTGGGAGGAGCTTGGGAGTGGAGGTATAGAAGGCTGAAGATGGAGGATCAGAGGAGCAGGCACGAAAAATTTCAGCCCCAAATACTGGAACAGGTGGAAAAACCAGAGTTCGTGGGAGGGCTAAGCAGCCACGACATTCAGTGGACTAAGTGGGAAGCGTGCGGGAAACCACCCCCTCTCTCCACCGCAACAGCTGTGGCTCGTTTTATTGCATCGTCCAGAGCTCGCACAGCTCCCTCCTGTTGGTAAACTCCAGCCCCAACCTTACAGAAAGAGGGATTCTGGAAAACAAAGTTCCAGGCTGTGGAAAGAAACGGTAGTCCTGCTGAGCTGACAGTGAACAGTGCTGCGGTCTGCCCTTGGGGAGCCCCGGTCTGAGAGGAGATGTTAATCAAATAATCACAGCAACATACACACAAGCAGTGAAAGTGTCGTGAGAGCCTGCAGTGGGGGCCTGACCCACCCTAGGGGGCATGAGGAGGCTTCCCCTGGAATTCACAGCTGAGCTAGTCTGATGGACAGGAAGGTGATGCAAATGGGTCCCAAATATTATGCCACGTTTCTCCCTATATTCTGACTTGCCACCACAGGTGGCCTTGCTTCCTTCTACCAGGAAGAGTCAAGGAAAGATCTGCCCAAGGAAAGGTTTATTGTTCTGGGGACAAAGGCTTAACCTACCTTAAAGAAATATTCTGACCTCGAGTCATAAATAGAAGGCCAGAGCTGAGTCTCTGCAGAGGGTTCCAGCCAAGAGATCTTCATCTTAGGGGCACACCTGTGCAGTCTGGGGCTCCAAGCTGACCTGGCCCCTAGGCCTCTCCCCTCCCATCCCTGCAGCAAATGGATGAAAAATTATATCATTAAACTTTTTGATATTCTCCTGTCTAATTGAACCTGTGAAATTTCCTAAGGTTCTCCAACCTCCAAAAATTCAATTTTCCATGTAATGCATGGTGACGTGTCAATAAATCATGCTGTAAAATAAATGCGCGGATTCTTTTGTGCAGGAGCGAGTGAGGAATAAACCTTTCGTAATTGATAAATAATGTCATTGGAATCAATAGCTGGCAGAGGAGTTGGAGGAGCAAGCCTGAATCATGCATGAGTGCTCCAGGGTGATCAATGCCTTTGAAATAGCCAGGAGCTCAGGAGCCAAGTGTATAAATTACTGCCTTAATATTACAGCAGGACCCAGAGTTTAAAAGATGGGTGTGTTATGAAGCACTGGTGAGACGGGAAGATGGGTCTGGGGTGTGAGTAGGCACCCTTGGAGGATTTGTGGGGGTCCCCACAGACAGGCAGCAGAGGAGATGAGGACCAGATTGTACCGTCTGGGACTCGGGATGGATATAGCACGATTCCGGCTCCGGCCGGTCCTGTCGGCAGCCCAGGATGAGACAAGAGAAGCAGTCTGCTGTGGGAGCCAGGAATGCTGCTTAGAAAAATTGCCTAGCTGTCCTCAGATGCCTGGAGGATGCTGGGCCAGGCGCTGACGTACAGAATGAAGACCAGCCTGGGATTCAGTGAATCAGGCTCGGAGTGGCAGCTGCAGACCGAGCAGGGCCGAGGAGGAGGATCCAGCTCACGAGTCAGGCCACTCAGCGCAGACGCCAGCCGTGCAACTCTGGCCGAGTTACTTAATATCTCTGTGCTCTGTGCGTTCCCTCTGCAAAACAGGGGCTAATGATACCAACTTCACCGACTCATGAGGCTGGGATGGAATCTTGCCACTATCTCAGCTCAGTGTCTGTTCCTCCCAAACATTAAGCAAATTGCAGCCATAGTGCCTTACTGATTGCATAAGGTTTTGGACTTGCTACTGGTCACGTTTCTTATATTATCTAATTTAATCCTCACAACAACCCCATGAGGTAGTTACTGTTATTATCCCCCATTTCATGGATGAGAAAACGGAGGTGCAGAGAAGGGAAGTGTCTTCTTCAGAGCATATTGTCAGTTTAGGAGCAAAGATCTGAATGTAGGAAGTTCAAGTCTGGGGCTGTGCTCTGGCCATGAAACTACACTGCCACCTCACTCATGCCCTGAAGATGCCCCAGCTCTGTGGGGGGGTCTGTGCTTGGTGGGTGCTCCCCAGAGTGGCTGAGGTCTTCCTTCTGACTCACAGCCTGATGTGAAGAGAGGGCAGAGGACCTGCAGGCAGGCGGTGTGTTCAGAGCCCAGTTCACCCATCTCTCCTGCTCCGAGCCTCTGGAATCAGCACATCAGTAAAACTGGAATAATTCTGCCTCCTCCAGGTCATCTCCAAGCTTAGCATCAGCCTGGGCAGAACCCTGGCCCTGCCTGACTGTGTGCTTGTGGGCAGGAATGTTTCATCTGAGCCCATTTGTTCATGTCTGAAATGTGAACCGTGACACCAGCTCCCAAGGGCTGAATTGAGAAGCAGATGAGACAAGCTTCTACTAATCACTTTTGTAGCCAGAACCTGCAACGCAGAGGGCCCTCCAAAAGCTCTGGTTCTCCTCTCACCCCCTTTTTGAGCCAAATCAACTCAGAAGGAGTCCCAGAGAATGTGCGGGACAACTCTAGGAGGAGCAATTTGCCTCTATCCCTGCAGAAACGGGTGCAGAAGATCAGAAGAAAAAAGAAGAGAGAGAAAATCTATGATTCAGCTTAAAGCCACTTCCTGTGAAAGACCTCCCCAGGACCAAAGTCGTCCCCATGCTACGTGTTCTCTTAGCTCCTGGGCTTCCCCTATTTCGGGACCTGCTTTACTGTCCTGTAACTAAACACCCTGCACCCTTGTTAGAAGACCAACTCGGTAAGACAGATATTCCGTATCTTAGGTGGGTTGGGTTCCCCCAGCAGCAAACCTTGAGACAAAGATTTGAGTGCAAGGAATTGGCTCAGTAGCCAATTTTTTTTCAGGAGGCACCCACGGGGCAATGGGGACAGGACATAGGGAAAGAGCGAGAGGAAGGTGCTGTGATGAGCAGGGTGACACTGTGGGCAACTCGGGCTTATTTCCCCTGGGGATCCTGGAATCCAGTGAGGATATGCCCCAGAGGGGTACCACGTGATGGGAGAGAGCCACTCGGTGGCTTCCCAGCACTGCCACCCTGGGGCAGCTGCCCCAGCAGCCAGAGCCAGCCCGCAGTCGAGTGTCACAGGTGCTTGCGGTAGGAAGCCACCACGTGTGGCGAGAGTGATAGCCACCGTGGACCGGGCATCCGTTACCCCTTAGCCTCCCCTGCTTGTCTCTAAAGTCCTGAGCCCCGCCCCTCAACCAGCCAAAGCCTGGACTAGTGCTTACGAAATGGAATGAATGAGTGGCAAGTGGTACCTGGATCAGAGCTGTTGGACACAGGGCAAAGCGGATCGGAAGCTTCCAGTTCAGAAGCTTGGGCGCAGTGCTGTCCCAGCAGCACCTGGGGGGACAGGACGCTTTGGCCTGCCTGGGCCAGACCACCCCTGGCACAGCATCCGGCGCGTAAGGGCCAGGCAAGTTCAGGCCCACACGTGGAAGCGGTGGGAATCCGCTGAATCAGATCTCATCTTTCTCCCCTTGAGGGCTGTTTTGAAAGGAGGCAGCTGGCTGGGGAAGCTTCAAAGGCCAGAGAAGTGCGGGGCTTGTTTTCATAGCCCCCCCTCCACCTTAACAAGGAGCCAGGACTATCACAGGCACCCCGAAATGTCGGGAGCTGGACTAGCAGAAGGTGGGAGGGAAAAGATTTCGGGACCTTTCCAGCCCTCTGTGACACAACGGACTAAACACGTCTGTTCAGTCATTTGGCAAACATTTGCTTAGGACTCTCCGTGCCAGGCTGGGCTAGATGCTGAGGGCATAAGGATGAATGGGACAACGTCCTTGACCTTGAAGTCAAGGGAAGAGTCAGATGCACCAAGCGGTAACGAGAGTGCAGCATCACACATTGCTAAAATAGGTATGGAAGGGGAGATTACGGGCTCTGAGGGGAAGCATGGGCTGCCAAATTGCTTGGGGGGTGTTCGAGAAGTTTTTCACACACTATTATGTTCATTTATTCATTTTTTTTCTGTGCCAGGTGAGCAAAATGGCCATCATCCCCACCTCATTAGGACCTTCTTTTCTCATGATGTTCCATCAAGAAAACATTTCTTTTTCAGGCTTTAGACTCTTGCAAGGTACCACTTATGCCTTCATTCTGGGTCACTGATTGGAACCGTACCTTCTCACCATCAGCTTTGCCAACTGGTCAACCATGTTCATTCTACCACTCTCGGGTCTGACATCACCAGCTCCAAAAGGGCCCTCCGTGATCCCATGGGCTGAAGCAGCTCTTATTTCTTTGTGCTTGCTCAGTCTCAGGGCCCATTACCTTGTATTGCTCACTTCTCTTTCTCTCTGTTTAGTTAGGATTCGATCATGAACAAAGGTAGGCATTTGTGTCTAATCCACATGAACTGAGCCCAGAAGTAAGTTTTCCAAGGTGGGTGTATAGGTGTTCCTCCAGACTCAGGCTCCTTCTAGGCCACCACTCCGCTTTTCCCAGAATGTGACCCTCCTCTTCACAGTCTCTGACACACAGTTGTGTCCAACTCTTTGCACCCCCATGGACTACACAGTCCATGCAATTCTCCAGGCCAGAACACTGAAGTGGGCAGCCTTTTCCTTTCCAGGGGATCTTCCTGACCCAGGAATTGAATCGGGGTCTCCTGCACTGCAGACAGATTCTTTACCAACTGAGCTGTCGGGAAAGCCCATAGACTGGCTCGGCCTTCTCCAAACCCTCTGTCTTCCCAAATGCACAGATAAACTACATCTCCCAGGCTCCCTTGCCATTACGTGCAGACTATTGATGAGGGCATAAGGATGAATTCTGGCCAGAGGAAATTGACAGAAATGTCCCTGACAGATCTGGCCACAGAATCATCCAGAACAGCCCTCTCTCATCTCTTTACTCACCTGCCTGTTGACAAAAGGATTCTGAAGAGCCAGACAAAGATAGAGTCACAGGATGGAAGGAGCCCGTGTCCCTGAGTCACCTAGTCCAGGAATACCTGTGACTGTCACATGAGCAAGGCGGAAAGCTTTACTGTGTCGAAAGCTTTACTGTGTTTAGCAGGGACTAACTAAGATGGACAGGGCTGTCTACCCCAAGCCCCGCCTCCAAGAAACGCTTTTTGCCCAGTTCGTGGGGATCCTGTCAGCACACAGCCCTCAGCAGTCAGCCCTTTAAGACTCTCCTTGAGCCAGCTGAGAGAGCCGCTGGCTCAAGGCATTGCCCCCTCTGGGTGGCCCACACCCAGTGGCTGTAGCAAAGGCATAGAAGGGTATGGAGGCCCGCCTGCATCAAAACTGACCCCTCCCTCTGCCCAACCTTGCTTCTTTGCTCTGTCTTCCATGACTGCAATCACCAGTGCCACTTCCCAGTAAATCTGCCACACATTAAACTCTATCTCCATTTCTGCTCTCAGGGAACCCTACCTATAACGCCTACCTACCCCAAGATGGCTGCCCCAGTTCCAGCCATTACATCCACAATCCAGACAGCAGGTTAAGGAAGTGGGTGAAAAAGCTGTCATCTTCTTATGATGGCTTTCCAGAAGTCAAACCACTATGGAGGCTGAAAAATATACCTTTACTCTGGGAAGCCACATCTGCCACCAAAGACTCCTCTGGGAGAAGGGGGACTAGATGTGGAAATGGGGCCAGCTCTGTCGTTCAGCCTTGGTTGTCCAGTCACTAAGTCGTGTCCAACTTTTGCAACCCCATAGACTGCAGCACGCCAGACTTCCCTTCACCATCTCCCAGATTTTGCTCAAACTTATGTTCATTGAGTCAATGACGCCATCCGACCATTTCTGTCACCCCCTTCTCCTCCTGCCTTCAGTCTTTGCCAGCATCAGGGTCTTTTCTGGTGAGGTGGCTCTTCACATCAAGTGGCCAAAGTATTGGAGCTTCAGCTTCAGCATCAGTCCTTCCAATGAATAGTCGGGGTTGATTTCTTTTAGAATTGACTGGTTTGATCTCTTTGCTATCCAAGGGACTCTCAAGAGTCTTCTTCAGCACCACGGTTTGAAAGCACCAATTTTGCAGCGCTCAGCCTTCATTATGGTCACATCTGTACGTGACAACTAGAAAAACCGTAGCTTTGACTCTACCGACCTTTGTCAGCGAAGTGATGTCTGTGCTTTTGAATACGTTATCTAGATTTGCCATAGCTTTTCTTGCAAGGAGCAAGCATCTTTCAATTTCATGGCTGCAGTCACCATCTGCAGTGATTTTGGAGTCCAAGAAAATATAATCTGCCTCTGTTTCCATTTTTTTCCCCATCTATTTGCCATGAATTGACGGGACCGGAAGTCATGATCTTAGCTTTTTGAATGTTGAGTTTTAAGCCAGCTTTTTCACTCTCCTTTTTCACCGTCATCCAGCCTAGCCGATGCTAAAAAAGAATCACACTTTTCCAACTCCTACTCTGTTCAAGTCTTGTGAGAGCGGTTTACATAAATCATTGCACTGAAACCTGATGAACACTCCCACCCCCGTGAGGGCGGCGCTGTTATGATTGTCCCCATGCCAGAAATGACTAAACTGATGCTTAAGAGCCCAGAGTCAGGCAGCAAACCCAGGGAGCAGCAGGGAGCCAGCTCTGGCTGATTCTGACTCTGGACCCCACTCGCTTAAGCACGGGGTGATCCTACCTCTTGATGGAACAGTGAGCCCCCTGGAGTGCACAGAGCCTGCCTTACATGCATGGTACGCACATGGTATACACGGCGCCGGCCTAGCAGAGCCCTCCCGCCCCACTGGTTAAAGGGGGGTGGTAGGGAAGGGAATCAGGCCCCGCCTGGAACCATTAGCTACTAACTGAGATAACCAGGACCGGAGATGATAACTGGAAGAGGAGGCGGGAAAAAACATGGTGCGGATTCACGCCGGCTGAGTTTAGGTGCCTGTGGAGCATCCCGGGGAGGCGCCCGGTTGGTGGCTGAGCCGACACGTCTGAAGTGATGCTGGGGGCCTAGACTGGAGCCGCGGGCAGGCGCCTCCTGAACCGGGGCAGCAGCCATCGCGAACGCCAGCAACCTCACCCAGAGCGAGTGTGGAGAGCCCACAGCCCTGCATGTGAGCCCAGCCGGGCCCACAGAAGGAGGCCATTCCTCAGCCTTCTCTTCTGCACCCCCACCCCACTCCCGCTGGGTTAATTTCCTTATTTGCTTTTTCTGCCCATTTTGAAGGATGATTGGTTTTTCTGGGCAAAGAGCCGTGTGTGTGTGTGTGTGTGTGTGTGTGTGTGTGTGTGTGCGTGTGTGATTTTAAGGTCTTGCACCATCCCAAACCCTTACCCAGATATGGGGTGATATAAAAATGTACGTATCCGGTATATTTACGTACACACGCACCACCGTAATGCACTCGCAGCTGGATCGTTAGAATGGCCGTAAAGTGGATGCGCATCTGGGTGGGGGCAACGGCTTGGATCCCATACTACCTGGCAGTCATAAAAACCCCAATAAGAGGGAGCAGTAGTGTGTTTGACTGGGAGAATGATTCTGGTCTCCTTTTCATTATTCTTAATAAAAGGAGATGGTGCCGAAAAATTGTGTTTCCTGGGTTATTTTCCCCAAGAGATCTTTTATAAAACACAGAATTCATAACAGACCACGTTGCAGGCAAATGCCTCATTAAGGGAATATAGTTAGAAAGAAATAGTAACCCAAATGAACAGTTATTTTCCTTATTTTTTTTACCCTCTGTAAAATGAAGAAATTGGATGCGATATGGATTTAGTAACAGTCCTCAAAGCATATCTGGGAACGTGATGCTTGCACTCTGAAATGGAAGAGTCTTGAGATGCTGCTCTCTAAAAAGGCATCAGGTTAGGGAACTCTATCACAAACTCCGGGAAAAGGGTTCTGTCTCCCTGAGAGTCTTCTTACCATTTTTATGAATTGATTCAATCAAGAGCATGGAGGCTTCCTTTTTTTTTCTCTCCCATCCTGCACTGCATGCAGAATTTCCCCGACCAGGGATCAAACCCAGCCCCACGCAGTGGAAACTCAGTCTTAACCTCTGGGTCACCAGGGAAGCCCCATTCTAGGTTCCTTGTGCCTCCTTCTCTTTCTCTACTTCTTCCAGGGATTCTAAACTCTCTCAGTGTGCGAGCTGATGGTTCCAAATTGCCGTCTAACTCACTCTCCAGAGCTCGAGACCCCTAGGTCCAAGAGCTTCCTGGACACCTCCACACGACGGCCCCCAACCCTTCAAAGTCATCACATCCCACGCCAAGCTCGTTATCTGCCCCTCACCCCCTTGCTCCTCCAGGATTCACACCTTGGCCAAGAGCATCATTACCCATCCCATCACACAGACCAGAAAAACCCTGGAATCAAGCTGGACCCCACAGCCGGTGAGCCCCACATCCCGGAGATCCATTTCCCCAACGGTACTATATGCACCCCTTCACTTTAACTCCACTGCCACCACCTGGGGCCAGCCCCATTATCTCCCTCTGGGGTCATCCCCAGACCCCCCAGCCTCTTCTCTGGCCCCCTGCTCCAGTGCAGCCCTCACAGCTCGCTGAAGGACCTTTCCAGAATTCTGTTACCGACGCTTCCGTGGCTGAAGCCGTCCTCTCGTTCCCACTGCAGCCCCCTGGCTCCCCAGGGCCAGGACACCGCTGCCTCCCCGCCAGCATCTCAGTGCTCTCCCTCTCTGCTTCTCCTCTGCTCATCTGATCTGGTGCCAGTTCCCCAAATGCCTCTACCCCATCCTCTGCAGACCTTTTCCCATGCTGCTCCTCAGCCTCTCAGTCTTGCCGGCTCCTTTTCTCTGCTGCCGCTGACTAGGGCCTATCCTTCAGTGTGAGGATGAGACTCTACCTCCTGCAGGAAGCCTTCCAGGCTCTTCCGTGGCTGAGAGCCCTGGTCACGACCACTCCCACTGCTCAAGGTCATTTCCTTTTTCTATGTGATTCTTTTTTTGGAGTATAACTGCTTGACAATTTGTATTCATTTCTGCTGCACAGCAAAGTGAGTCAACCACCATGAGGCCTTACCTGACCCTAGTCAAAACGGCCATCGTCAAAAAATCTACAAACAATAAATGCTGGAGAGGCTGGAGAACAGGGAACCCTCCTGCACTGCTGGCAGAAATGTAAACTGATCAGTCTCTATGGGGAACAGTATGAAGCTTCCTTAAGAAACCAAACATAGAGCTACCGCATGACCCAGCAATCCCGCCACTGGGCATGTGCCCTGAGAAGACCATAAAATCCAAAAAGAGACATGGGCCCCAGTGTTCCCTGCAGCCCTGTGTACAGTAGCCAGGGCCTGGGAGCAGTCTAAGTGTCGTTTTCTAACTCTCCAGGGTTTCTTCTATTAGACCACGAGTTCCTTGGGGGCAGGGATTGCATTCTGTAGACTTCCTCAACCTCGGCAGATAACCCAACAACTGCTACAGGTGAGGGGCTCAGTTGTTCAGTGAGTGGGAAGAATTTACCAGCCACAGGGACCAGTGAGAGCCCACAAAGCCAAGAGCAAGATGGGCCTCCTGTGTTTGCAGGAATTCCAAAGCAATGTGATACAGATGCAGAAAGACGCAAATGATGACCCCCAAACCTCTTTTTCCAGGCCAAGGAGCCGGACCTCTGTTTCCACAAAGAACAAAAAAAGTGATTCAGCACTTCCCAACCAGAAAAGGGTGGCTGGGAGTTTCAGATCCCACTGTGGCAACAAGAGCGTACAAACCGGGGTTCCAATCCTACAGCTGTTTCTAGCTTCTTCTCTTGGTGCATCTGGATGGTAAATGCCCTGACCCCACTCTTCCTGGGAAACGGTGAAGACCAGATGAAAGCACTGCGCTTCATCTGTGAGTGGCCCACAGAGTGTTCGAGTTCTGTTCTTACTGTTCCTAAAGAGTCAAAAGGCGTGCGGTTGCCTTGAATCAGAACCGCAGGGTGCTCTGTGAAACTCTCATTAGCTCGATGTCATTATCTCCATTTTACAGATGAGGAGACTGAGGCTCAGAGAAGTAAAGAGACTTCTTCACTGGGCTGAGATTCAAACCCAGGTCTGACTGGCCCGAGAGTCAGTGCTCTTCACCACCCACGGGGTCCAGGTTGCCTCGTTCCTGGGACTGGACAGGGGAGGAGGGGTCTGGGTAAAAGGCAGCAATATCCAGACTTGGGGAAGTGAGTGCTCAGTGAAGAGCAGGCAGGTGGCCGTGTCCTTAGGGGCAGCTGAGCTGCCTGTCCAGCCAAGAATGTCCCTCCCTTCCTTTTGCCACTTCCCTGCCCCCTCCCCCTCACTTTTACTGAGCGTTCTGGTTGCATCCATCTAGGTTGACAGTTTTCAAAATATGCTCCTCAGAGCCTTAGGGCTCCCTGGAGGTACCCAGGTCTCCACGGGGAGCAGGGAGAAGGCGGACCAGGAGGCCTCCACCCCCAGCCCCTTCGCAAACAGAGCCCCTGCTTCTCTTCTGTTTTACATTGTCTTATCCATAACATCTCCTGCGATCAAAACATTCTGCCACTTTAGAAAGACTCTTTTTGGAACCTCAGACCCAACACAGCACGTCCCATGTCACAGATGGGGAACTGAAACTGAGAGGACTGGTTCTTCCCAGGTCCTGCAGCCTGTTGAAAACTGCGTTCAGATCCATTGCTGATTTCCAACTCATCCGACTCTGACCCAGAGCAGTCTGCCCATCCACCCACCCAGCCCCAGCTGTCCACCATGAGGCAGATTTAATAACCACAAACAGGAGGCGTTTATCTCTGAAATAACTGTTGTGGTCCAGAATAGGAAAATCGATGCGTTCATTAGCACGCTTCAGGGGTGGGAGGCAAGATGCACTGGGGCGCTGGCCACGGGCATCCGCAGCTCAGAGGAGCTGAGCTGGGGGTGCGGGGATGGTAACTGGAGACTGCGGGACACTCACTGGTCTCACCCGCAGGGAATACATGGCAGGGGGCCTCCAGCCCTCTTCCCCACCAGGGTTTGATCCAAAGGTATCGACTGTGACAATGTTGAAAGTATTATCTGGAAAAACCAGTTAGCTTTCATTTCAGTCCCCAGAGAAAATGAAGGGAGGTGATGATTAGAGAAATATTGATGCCGTGAAAATCAGACAGCCTGTCTGAAAGGAAAACTCAGTCCATGAGACAGGAAGCAGGCAGAGAGCTTTAGCCATCACCCAGCAGCCTGATGCCTTGATTTAGGAACGGGAAGACAGAGCCCCAGAGAAGGGAGGGCCCTTCTGAAGTCAGGCAGCCAATTAGGGACAAACTCAAGATTAAAAGCCAGGTCTTTGGAAACTTCCTGAAGGGACAAAGCACGTCTCAGACATCAGTCCCCAAGACCTGGGTCAGAGTCTGGCACAAGATGAGGGACCCCAGAGAGACAGCCAGTGGGTTCTCCCTGGAGCTGTGCTCAGTTCCTTGCAAGAGGAGACTGGGCCTCAGAGGCTGAGGAAGGAGGAAGGATGTGGACTCAGCTGAAGTCCAGCTTTGACCTAATTAGGGGCAAGTGGGGGGCATAGTCTACTGGCTGAGATGGCTTCCCTCGGCCAACAGCACCTCTCTGGAGAATAGAGACAGCTGAGATCATGCAGAGTCAGCACTCCCAGAGCTGAGGGACCCAGATGGGGCACGTACATGGAGAGGAAAAGGAGGGTGGGGGAACAGGCCTGGAGAAGGGACAGAGGAGCCAAAGGATGCACGGTCCATAGCTGGGAGCGCAGCCAGTGGGTTGGAGGACCAGCGGACTCAGCAGTGCGTCTCCAGTCTCCGTGACAAGCGGCAGAGGTGCAAATGAGACCCAGAAGCGACTGCCCCGGGCTGGGAAACTTGCTTGGGGCACCCAGCCTAAGGTGCAGCCGTGGCCGTGAGACACTCAGCCACCCAGTGCATGAATGCGACAGGCCCCAGCTTACAGAATTCCTTCCTTTCTGTGCAATAGCTCACGGAGGCCTCGCTGCAATAGTTAGAGAGATGCTGTTACCCCTGCTTGATCCAGGAAGCAGATTTCCATGAGAGGCCTCAACACACTTCCTTCCACACACTGATCACAATCACCACCACCACCACCACCCCCGAACCCCTCCTCCAAAAGGGCTGTAAGTGGCGTGTGGTCCAGTGCCAGGACTGGGGCAGGGCGGAGCTTCTAGATGGGAAGGGCCACTGTGCGCCAGGGGCCACACCACGGGGACACGGTTCTCTTGTCTGCTGACGTTCTGTCCCAGAGCTCTTCTCTTGCGTGGCAGGAAGCGCAGAAGGCTTGCTCTCTCTGACCTTCTCTTCTTTTATTTATGCCACAGAACTTTTAGGTGGATCCGGAACCTACCCCAAGATAAGCCTACTCCCAGATAAACAACACACGCTCTCTCTCTCAATCTCTCTCTCTCTCTTTCTTTGCGTGTATGTGTCCCTGTCTCTGCCTCTCTGTCTCTTTCTCTCCTTAGGGGTTTCAGATTCTTGGGCACTGCAGTAAGATTCTAATATCTGATTGATGATCCCATGGTACTGTCATGATGCTTGATGCAGGCTGACTGGAGAGGCACATACCTCTGTTCAGTCGCTCAGTCATGTCCGACTCCCTGTGACCCCGTGGACCGCAGCACGCCAGGCCTCCCTGTCCTTCACCAACTCCCGGAGCTTGCTCAAACTCACGTGCTTCGAATCAGCGATGCCATTCAACCATCTCATCCTCTGTTGTCCCCTTCTCCTCCTGCCCTCAATCTTTCCCAGCATCAGGGTCTTTTCCAAGGAGTTAGTTCTTCGCATCAGGTAGCCAAAGTATTGGAGCTTCAACTTCAACATCAGTCCTTCCAGTGAATACTTGGGAAAGAAAGAAAGTGAAAGTGAAGTCGCTCAGTCGTGTCCGACTCTTTGCGACCTCATGGACTGTAGCTCCTCCATCCATGGGATTTTCCGGGCAAAGCTACTGGAGTGGGTTGCCATTTCCTTCTGCTCTCCTTTAGGATGGACTGGTTGGATCCCCTTGCAGTCCAAAGGACTCTCAAGTGTCTTCTCCAACACCACAAGTGAAAAGCAACAATTCTTCGGCGCTCAGCTTTCTATGTAGAAAGGCATGTGGTGGGTCCTCAGACAGGAGTGATACAGCAGCCCCCCTTCCATTGTCTCTCATAAAGGGATTTTCAGGTTCAGAATGGGATAGAGTTGAACTGGTAACCCTTTAAGACACCCAGTCAAGAGCTCTGGGCTTCTGTGCGATGCTCAAGATCACACAGTAGGTGGCAGCCCTGGGCCCAGAGCCAGCTCCTGGAACCCAGGGCGCGTCCCTCCAGCAGCCAGCTCCTCTGCTCTCTGAGGGAGATTAAAAGCTGCAGAACTCTGATCGCCATGGCAAATGTATTTCGGTAACGTGCAGTCCCTAAACTCCCGTTCTGCCTTTCCTGCTTCTTCTTTCTTTACAAACGATGATTATTTCACTCTACGAGCCTCACAACTTCAGGCACGCTGTGCCGTGCTTCACGCTGAGTGCCCGGATTCCTCTGTATCAGATCTTCTGGGCTCTCCCCTGGTAGGAGCAGGCGCTAGGACACTCGTCACTGAGACCCTTGAGGGCAGAGACCTCACCCAGAGCACAGACCCTTAGGACAAATGTGATTGTTTAATTCATCAACCCCTACAAATGGCATTAGCAATGACCGGAAATCAGCCATAAACTGAATGTAGCCTGTTTACCCAGAGTTGATTTCCCTGACTAGCCCACTTTTAGGAAAAAGATGCCCCTTCTTAAGAAATAAGGAACCAATGATTTCCTAATCCATCTTTTTAAATCCCACAACTCAAAGGCAAATCTCCTATACCTTCTCCATATCCATCCCCAGAACTGAATATTCTCCAGGTGGTGAACGTGTAGGCTCTGTGAGGTCCAAAGTCAGCTTTGACAAGCCAGCTGGGTACAGAATCTCCAGAGAGCCAGAGAGAAGGCGAGAGTGAGTAAGTCCAGGGCACGATGGACCTCACGGGCCACAGTGATGCTGGGCCAGGAAAATAAAACGAGAAACGTGAAGCTTTTGCTTCACCACTTGCTGGCTCTTGGTCTTGTGGAACCCATTTCCCTGTTCTGAATGAGTTTCCTTGTCTTTAAAATGATGCCAGTGATCAGACCAAGCCCAGAGAGTGGCTGTTAGCAAAGTACATGACAAGGCACCTGGAAGCTGAGTTCCGTAAGTATCTCAGATTCGGGAAACAGCAGAGCGAGCGATTCTCAGGGATCAAGTCTTACCTCCCCCTCCCCATCTCCCAGAAATAAACCTGAAACCCAGGGTTGCAGAGGGTTGCAGAGCACCCTGAAACCTGTCCTCCGACTCCTCTATAGCCCTTTCGTCACTGCCGTTTAGTCGTTAAGTCATGTCTGACTCTCTTCTGCCCCCGTAGACCGTCACCCGCCAGGACCCTCTGTCTACGGGGTTTCCCAGGCAAGAATACTAGGAGTGCACGGTCATCTCCTTCTCCTCACGAGCCCCTGACTCAGTCCCTTTAATTCTGTGGCAGCCACACAGCACTCTCCCTGCTTTACACCGAGATCTCAAAGGGCTCTGTTAGAGGAATGCCAGTTTCAGCAAGAAAATGAAGTATCAACAACATTTAAATAAAGTTTCAGGAACACTTGAAGTGAAGTCGCTCAGTCGTGTCCGACTCTCTGCGACCCCGTGGACTGTAGCCCACCAGGCTCCTCCGTCCATGGGACTCTCCAGGCAAGAACACTGGAGTGGGCTGCCATTTCCTTCTCCAGGGGATCTTCCCGACCCAGGGATTGAACCCAGGTCTCCCGCATTGTGGGCAGATGCTTTAACCTCTGAACACAAGCTGACCGTAATCTCCCTGAATCCCACTCACACCCCCACGGTAATTGTTTTCCTTCTCACGTTGTGAACGTCTACCCTGGGCTCTGAGCAGACCCGTGTGGAGCGGTTGCAGGCCTGATTCTCTGCATTGGGTGCAGGCGTCTTGTCATGAATGTATCTGTGTTGCTGCATCTTCATAATTATCATTGTAATGGCGCCGCAATACCCCTTTGTGTCGAGCACCATAATCTCCAAAACTATCCACCAATTGTTGGACATCGAGCTTTTAGACAGTATTCATTAGTAGAGATAACGCTACAAATGAGCAGCTTCATTGCACAGAGCCCGTGGTTTCCAGTGAATGGCACGCCCAGAACAAAAGAGAAATTCCCATAAGCTGGTATTTGGAATTGAAGGGCATAAAGCTCATTAGAACATTTATCTATCAGAGTGATTTTTTTTTCCCCCGGAAGAACTGTACCAATCCACACTACCCCAGGGGAGCATACGGGTGCCATTTTCACCACAGTTTGGTCATCTCGGATGGTCTAACTTTACTTTCCTTGACTCTTTTTCTGTTTGTAACAGAAACACAAGTTCATTATAGAAAATGCAGATAAAAAGAAAGACGAAAACCGGAATCATCAAACCCCCTCCAACCAAAAATTACCCCTACTGAAAGTTAAGCACATTACTTTCTAGTCTTTCTTCCGTACATATGAGAGACTTTTCTCAAAAAATATAGACAATATTTTAGAATCAGTTCCATTTCATTACTTTTACTGATTTCCTTAAGTCATGGTAAGTTTTTTATAATATTCCATCCTATATAGACACCCTTTTAAAAAATCCCCTCGTAAAGATGTTTACGTTGGGACCAGTATCTCCTGTAATAATACTGTCATGCACAGCCTTCCGTATAAATGTGGACAGTAGTCTCCATTCATTATTACCACAGCACAAAAGTATTCTTGCCTGGGAACTCTCATGGACAGAAGAGCGTGGTGGGCTACAGTCTGTGGGGTCCCAAAGAGTCGGACACAACTGAGCGACTAACAGAACTTACGGCAGAACACCCAGACCACAGGATACAAATATGTCTGAGATATCCTTGGATTTTAAAGAACGACGTTGAGACTCATCGGGGAACTCTGCCATTTCCTCAGGAAGCAACCTGCGGTCTCGGAGGACGATGGGTGCTCAGCCAGGCATTATTGAGTTGCTTTATGAGCTTCAAAACTTGGGGAAAGACATCGACCCTCCATGCTGGCTAACCAACTCTTATCTTTTGTCATTTGGGGCTGCAGACTATCCAAGCTGGAGATGTCCAAGTTCCAAATGAGCCGAAGCCTGAGTTCCCCTCCTGGAAGCCGAAGGAGAGAAACGTTCTCTCTATCCGAGCCCAGAATGCAGGGCTCAGAGCACGGGTTGAGTGGAGGCAAGCGCTCAGAGCTGGCCGTGATCGCGGATCCTGGCTGCATCTGCCTCCCTGGGCTCTCGCCCACGGTTCTCCAACCTTCATGTCAACTTTGTGAATTCTGATATCCTTCCAACAAATTCCTTCTCCTCCTTAAGTTCTGCAGAATGGACTTCTATCATTGCAATCAAGCAGCGGCTAGGAGCCACACGTGCTGGCCTGGGAGGACTCCAATAACGTGAGTGTATATTCTGAAACAGCATCAGACCCAGAGCAGGCACTAAGTGCTGCCTGCTAGGTGACTGCTACGATGGGGCAGCAAGGGAAAGTGGTCAAAAGCCAGGACTCTAGATTCAGACAACCTGGAGTCCATTTCTGGCTCCATTTCTCGCCCGCTGGATGCCTTGGAGCAAAGTTACTAAACTTCGCTGCGCCCCAGTTTCCTCATTATGCAATATGAAAAGAATAATAAGACTTACCCTTTAGAGTCGTTAGAAGGAGAAAATGGATTACTACATAATTAAATCCTTACAAGAGCTGGTTTTACGTGTGTGCTATTAACGTTAAAGTAGCGACCGAAGTGAATGTCATACTCTGTCATTTTACACCACCTTCACAGTCTCTATCCCATTAATCCCCAGAGCGATCACAGCAGAGGTGAAGTCCTTATTTTACAAATCTGGAGACTCAGGCTCAGAGAGAGTTTCCTTCCTGTAAGTTACAGGATCACAGTTCAAACCCACGACTCTGAGAAAGCGAGGTCTTTGACATGTGTGAATGCAGTATATTCCCAATAATTATTCACCACTAATCGCCATGAATGAATGACTGACCTAGTGAAGTCCATTATAAGATCGAATATTTGCTCAGCACCAGCCACCATCAGGGCTGGGCTCACATATGACACAGATGTAATTTGCTTGTAATTTACGTGTAATCTACTTCTTATAACAGGATGGCATAGATACTCCTGTCTTTAATAAGGAAAATGAGGCTCAGAAGGGCTTAGTACTTCGTTCAAGGACACACAGCCAGGCAACAGCAGGTCATGTTCTTCGCCCCAACACCTCTGACTGCCAAACCCCCTCTAGACTTGAAAGCACACGCCTCCTGCCTGGCATCTGCCAGTCACCTCTCTCCTCCCATTATCTCCCAGCTGAAGAGTGA
>SJYF01000270.1:3067983-3091020 GCA_006410515.1 Procapra przewalskii | reverse complement strand
AAAAGCTATTTTCATTATCAAATTGGCCTGTAGAAGCTAGAGATTAAATAAACGAAGGTGTGACCAGTTCACAGCACAAGACTTGCAGGCAGGCAGCCTGGGCATCAGCCGGCCTCGGGACAGCCGCCGTTGGGCTGTGGGCTGCCTCACAATAGCTGTGCTCAGGATACTGCTTATACAATGAATCTATAATGTAATTTCACAAGGTTCTGAAATGCACCGAGCCTCAGCCTAATCCATATGAAACAGGCTGGATGCGCAGCTAGTAAACACACTGGAGAAGAGCGAGGCTGCAGCGGGTCCGTCCTCATCTAAAAGGGATTATCACGCAGGAGAGGGCAAGCCGAAGCCCCGCGCAAGCACTCGAAGATCCCACGGAACTGGACCTGTGCGACGTGCAGACAATTGACAAGTCTCCAGGCCAGCCCCTCCTGCTGGGAGCTCAGCTGCCTAAGGAGTGGCAATAGAGTCAGGAACATAAGACCCGCTTCTGTTCCCCTAGAGTACATTTTAAGACCAACATTGTCAGAAAGGGGGAAGAACTAGCGTTTCCCACCTCCAGCGCTGGGTTTGGTGTTGCTTTCCTTCTCGGCCTCCTGGGGTGGGGGGTGGTCTGTGTTCTCATGTACCTGTGTCTGTTCTTTCATCCAGCAAACATGTCACCCACCTCCTCTTGCTCAACCCCCAGGCTAGGAGCTGGACAGGCAGGTAGGTGGTCTATAAGATATATCCATCCATATGGGTATGTCTATTGAGCAGGTACTTTGTTTTCACATTTTTTATTTTATACTGGAGTAGGGTTGATGGGGCTTCCCAGGCGGCTCTAAAGGTAAAGACCCTGCCTGCCGAGGCCCATGCCGGAGATGTAAGAGAGGCGGGCTCGACCCCCGGGTGGGAAAGATTCCCAGAGAAGGGCATGGCAACCCACTCCAACATTCTCGCCTGGAGAATCCCATGGACGGAGAGCCTGGTGGGCTACAGTCTATAGGGCTGCAAAGAGCTGGACAGACTGAAGAGACCCAGCAAGAGCAACAGAGTTGATTTGCAACGCTGTGTTACTTTCCGGTGTGCGCAAAGTAATTCAGTTACACATACACACGTATCCATTCTTTTCCATATTCTTTACTCACATAGGTTACATAGAGCACTGCGTGACACAGTAGGCCCCTATGGATTGTCTATTTTATATAGAGTAGTGTGTTTATATTAATCCCAATCCCTAATTTATCATCCCCCAGCCCACCTTTCCCTTTTGATAACCCTGTTTGTTTCTGAGTGTCTGTTTTCATTTGGTAAATAAGTTCGTCTGTATCATTTTTTTTAGATTCCACATACAAGTGATGTCATGATAAAAGCTAAGGTCAAAAGCAGTCAGGCAGGAGGAATTCCCTTTTCTTTGAGAGGGTCAGCCTTTCGTCCTGTGCAGGCCTCCAGCATTAGTCTGCTCCTTCATACTGCTGAGTATTCCATTTTATCAAGGTTTGTTTAGCCATTCGCCCATTAAAGCACATTTGCGTGCGGACAGTGTGGGGAGGGCTCCCAGGCGGCACTAGTGGCAAAGAGCAGCCCATGCAGGTTAGACGTAAGAGATGCCAGTTCAGTCCCTGGGTCAGGACGGTCCCCTGCAGGAGCGCATGGCACCCCACTCCAGTACTCTTGCCTGGAGAATCCCATGGACGGAGGAGCCTGGCGGGCTGCAGTCCACGGGGCTGCAAAGATTCCAACATGACTGAAGCAACTTAGCACACACGTGGTGTCTGAGAATTACAAATGAACATTTGCATTCAAGCTTCTGTGTGAACAGATGCTTTCATTTCTCTTAAACAAATGCGTAGAAGTGAGCTCATAGGGTCACACGGTAGGGCGTTAGTCACTGTCGTGTCTGCAATATTGATTGGAGTGGCAGTTTAAGTCTCTAAGTGGTATTCAACTCTTTGTGACCCCAAGGTCTGTAGCCCTCCAGGCTTCTCTGTCCACGGGATTCTCCAGGCAAGAAGGCTGGAGTGGGCAGCCATTTGTTTCTCCTGGTTATCTACCAAGCCAGGGACTGAATGCGGGTCTCTCCCATTGCAGGCAGATTCTTTACCATCTGAGCCACCAGGGAAGGGCCAGAGGGTAAGGTCTGTCTAATTTCATAAGACAGTCAAAATGCTTTCCAAAGCGCCTGCCTGCGTCGTCTTGCTTTTCCACCAGCACACTCATCATGTTTGTGTGTGTGTGTGCGTTTTCCGACTCCCCAAAGCAGAACGAGGATGAGATGGTTGGATAGAGTCACGAGCTCACTGGATGTGAATTTGAGCAACTTTGAGAGATAGTAAAGGACAGGGAAGCCTGGCATGCTGCAGTCGATGGGGTCTCAAAGAGTCGGACATTTAGCGACGGAACTGCAGCAGTAACGAAAACAGACCGCAGTCTCCCTGAGGATGGGTGGGCGCTGGGAGGGATTTTGTCTTGCTCACTGCTCTCTCCCCAGTATATGAAACGTATAGGCACTCAATAACATCTGTTCATTTAAGAAACAAACTCTCTCGTTAATTCTCACAATTTGCAGCCTCCTCACAAGGCAGGCAGCATTGTGCCTGTGCTACAGATGAGGAAACTGAGGCCCAGAGCACTGAGGGGGACATGCCTCTGTTGCATCTGAATCCAGCTGTCCACCGTGAGAGCCAGCTTATGTGACCATGCCCTCCTCCAGCCCCAAAGCAGCACTTTGTCCCTGAGCTGTCGCTGGTGGGCTTTAGTTTAACTTGACTGAATGCCAGGACCATGGAATTTGGGAAAGACACACAAATCGATGGGTGAGTCGGGGGTGGACCCCTCCGGCCCTCATGTGACAGCCCAGACCTGCTGCTGCTTCCACTGTCTGGGCGAGAAGGCAGACTTGCAGGGGTGGGGAGTGTGGAGATCAGTGAGGACCACCCAAATGAGAACACACAGAGATACTTACTCCGAGCGTGCTCTAGCGAGGGAGTCAGCCCCCATCACTCGCGTCGGGCAGAGGCTAAGAGGCCGGCAGGCCCGTGGGAAAGCCTTGCAGTAAACGAAAGTGAGGGCTTCACATGGGTCAGACGGGAGGATGTTGGCATCGAGAGGCTGAAAGCAGGCCACTAGGTGGGTCATCTCGACCAGCCCAAGCTCAATGCATGAAACAGGCACTCAAAGCCAGCGCACCGGGACCACCCAGAGGAATGGGTGCGGTGGGAGGCAGGGGGCACCTGTACACCCATGGCTGATTCACGGCAACGTGGGACCAGAACCACCACAATATTGTAAAGCAACTAGCCTCCGATTAAAATAATTTTTTAACTAAATATTTAAAAAAAATTTTTTTTTAAGTAATAGATCATCTTATGCAGGGGGCTTGGGGAACATATCTGGCTTTTTCTGGTTTCTCCCAATCTGAAAACCAGGCCAAAAAATATGGAAGCTAGCAGCCACTGGTCAACTTCTGACCATTTGAAGCCAATTGCTAGTGAGGATGTGGGTTAGAGTTTTATTGTCATATATGGTCTGGCTGTTGGCCATGTTATACTCAGTCTCTCAAGAGAAAAAGACAGGAAGAAGAGGCAGATGAGCAAGAGAGAGAGCCACTCTGGGGATAAAAATCAGAGTCTGCATTCTAGCTCTGCCTCCTGAAACAGGGGGTCTTGCGTGAATCCCTGGCTCTCAGCTTCTTCATGACACACGTGTGGCCACATTTTTGCTTTCTTAGATTCTTCAGGGTGGGTGGGAGCCGGACAGGCCCGTGGCTTGTGTGTCTTTCCCTCTTGGAAGCAAACAGCGGCAGGTTTGGGGCTCAAGGGGGCAGGGAGGGGGAAAGGAGCACTGGTGGAAGACGTAAGGTAGGGGTGTGGGGGCTCACAGGCGTGCTCGGCACCCCTCTCACAACTCTGAGAGCCCCCACCAGGCCATCAGCCAGTGGCGGCAGAGCCCAGGCCCTCGGGGCTAAACTGCCTTTGCTAAGTATGCGCCTGGTTTAGGAGAAATGTCACATGCAAGAACTGTAACGGAATCTGAGCGTGACCAGGGCAGAAGAGGCAGAAAGGCCTCTAGTCCAACACTCCCTCGGTCAATACAGAAACTTTATAACTTATTGATCGCCTTCCTGTTTGCAGTGAAAATAGACGCCTCCAATGAAGGTAAAGAATCTGCCTGCCAGTGCCGGAGACACAGGAGACGCAGGTTCAGGCCCAAGGTCAGGAAGATCCCCTGGAGAAGGAAACAGCAACCCACTCCAGTATGCTTCAGTCTTCTCTCCTGGAGAATCGCCATGGACAGAGGAGCCTGGTGGGCAACAGTCCACAGGATCGCAAAGAGTGGGACACAACTGAAGTGACTACACACACACACACACACACACACCAGTATTCTTGCCTGGAAAATTCCATGGACAGAAGAGCCTGGCAGGCTACAGTTCCATGGGATCGCAAAGAGTCAGATACAACTGAGTGACTGAACACACATATTCTCTCTGAGGTTGGTATTGTACTCCTATCTCCCATTGAACAGCTGAGAAAAGATATGCTCAGAGAGGCCAAGAAACCTGCCTCCGGTCACACAGCTAATAAAGAGCGAAGCTTTAAAACCCAGGTAGTCAGTCTGAGTGGCAGGATGAAATTAGACCCTCACAGCCCATGGGGACGAGTGGCGCTGGTGGTGAGGACTCTCCAGCCTGGAGCCCTGGCATGGACTAAGGCCTGCTCTGCGCCTGGTGAGAAGGGCACGTGTGGCCTCTGGCACCAGGTGGGCCCAGGCGGGAGTTCCAGCTCTGAAGCTGGTTACTCACCGGCCTGGGCAGAACGGCTCCCTCTCTGGTCCTCGGGCCCTCACCCTCTAAATGAAGAAGATATGCCGTAACCGCGGGGCGCCTCCTCTGATACACCCACCTGCTACCCTCCTGGGTCCTGACTGACCCTCTCCTGCTGAGATGAGGAAGGCCGTGTGCTCGGTGGCGATGTGCCCAGCTCAGACAGACACGCATGCCAACCCTGGCTTTGCCACTTCTGTTGCATAAGCTTTGAGTCTCTCAAGAGTCCCTTGGACTGAAAGGAGATCAAACCAGTCAATCCCGAAGGAAATCAATCCTGAATATTCACTGGAAGGACTGATGCTGAAGCTGAAACTCCAATACTTTGGCTACCTGATGCAAAGACCCGACTCGTTAGAAAAGACCCTGCTGCTGGGAAAGATTGAAGGCGGGAGGAGAAGAGGACGACAGAGGATGAGCTGGTTGGATGGCATCACCGACTCGATGGACATGAGTTTGAGCAAGCTCCGGGAGTTGGTGATGGACAGGGAGGCCTGGCGTGCTGCAGTCCACGGGGTCGCAAAGGGTCAGACTCGACTGAACAACTGAACAACAACAAACTTTGCCCAGTTGCTCAACTTTTTGAGCCTTGATTTTCCAAACTGTGAAATGCGGACAGCCGTACCCTCCCAGGGAACCACTTCAAGGGTTGAACAAGATCAGGTCTGCAAGCACGTGGGAGAAGTAAAGCCTCAAAAATGTTAGGGGGTGTGGCCGGGCCATAAAGTTCTCCTGGCGTGGGCCCTTAGGGTGCACCCTAACACATGGAAGCTCTGCAAAACCCAGACGCGTGAGCCCCCAGTGAAGGCCTTTCCTGCCCTCCTATCCGCCAAAGGCAGGATCAGGCCTCCCTCCAGGACCCCAGCACCTCAGCACTGCTGCTGCCGGAGCTTGGCCCCAACCCCTTCCTGCTGAAAGTTTTCACACACAGCTCACCTGAAGGCCGTGAGCTCAGGGAGAGCGCCAGACCCACTGCGCCCGCACGAGCCCCTTTGGGGAGTCTGACATTTCTCCAATGAACGGCTGGGCTGCTGAATAAACCGCAAACTTCTCTGGGGATGGGAGGGCTTAAGGGGCCTGCTGACCAGCGATCTTTATCAGCTCCCTCTTCCAAACCATAATTTGCCGGAAACTGACTCCATGCAGTCATTCTTTACATCTCTGAGGCCTGAAGAAGTAGCCTGGAATAATATCACACAGTGATGGTTGAGAGTAAGGACTCCTTGTGGTCTCACCCTGGTCTCTGCCACTCAAGAGCTTTACCTTCAGTCTTAACTAAGTTGTTCAACCTCCCCAAGCCTGTTTCACCCACTTGTAAAATGAAAATAATAATCCTTACCTTGTAGGGTTTTGTGAAAATTAAACCGCATAACAATAATAAGCACTTAATACATGATCTCTTTGTCGTCATTATCATCATTATTGTTAGGTCAAAACACGTTTTGGGAATCTGAACCATGCACTTGTAATTTCACGGGCCCCCTCCAAGAATCCTACCTGGATCCAATCAAGAACCATGAACCTCTTAAACTAGCTAATTTCCCCCATTTTATAGGCAGAGAACAGAAGGCCAGAGGAAGGATGTGATTTGACCCCTGTGGTCGGACTGGACCCAAATTTCCCCAATCACATTAAGGCTGAGCCAGAATGAATCTCAGTCGTATGCCGTTCTTAGGCCCCCCATCCCCGGTGTCAGCTCTCTCTCTCAACAAATACCCTGGAGCTCCTTAGCCTCTGCTAAGGCCAGAACAGCACGAGAAAATACGTAAAGCAGTTGCGCAGGCCCCCTACCTGCCCTTTGGTTCGAATGCCACTTTATCCCGTCCACTTTTGCCAGAGAAGCAGGAGTCCAGCCCCACTGCTTGCCTGCTAAAAAGTCTCAGACAAGCCACCACAAATATGTGCATCTCATTGCCTTCATTTATCAAATGGGATGATATGACCAGCCTCGCCAGGTCCTCGTGAAGATTTAGCAGTTCAGTGTGCCAAAAGTGACCTCAGGGAAGCCCTCGGAGAACGGTACTTGTTACCATCATCAGATCGAAGACATTAAAAGAGCAACTATTCCTCCAGAATCCCCCTTTGGGGAAACAGAAATCTACAGTACCCAGCAAACAAAGGTTCGCCAAGTCCTGCAGGTGCCTGTTTTAATGAATAAATGCAAATGCTTGGTAACTGGCATCATGATTGTTTTATGGAAATGGCACTCCCATGGAGCTTGTAAACAATTTCTTGTCTCAAGAAAACATTGCCCTTGAGAGCTGGTTTACAACACCAATTTACTCCTTCAACTTTCTCTTCCTGGCCTGCATGGGGCACTTTTGGCAGAGGTATGAGAGAATCAGGACAAATCTTTCATTGGGGCCTCTGGTCTCAAGGGTGGAGTATGGGATCCCGAGAGACTTTGGAGGGGAGCTCCACCTTTAAAGAAATATTCCTCTTCTTTTTCCTTCTGTCTTCCTCTTGGTCCAAACTGAGTTGGGTGATATTTGACAGAGTCAATATCTGGAAAGGAGTAAAACTGATGAGTTCGGATCAGATAAAATAAAAAGCGTAATAGAATAGAGAAAAGATGTCACCACCACCAGAAAAGTTGTCTTAGTGACCCTGGTTCACTCTGGAACTGTAGGGAAGCTAGAATAAGCCCGCGACAGCTGCTCAGGATCCCAGTCTATGCCAGCCTGCGTCAGTCTGTACCAGTCTATCTGTGCGTGCTTGCCTAAGTCGCTTCAGTCCTGTCTGACTCTGCGACGCTGTGGACTGTAACCCGTCAGGCTCCACTGGCCATGGGATTCTCCAGGCAAGAATACTGGAGCGGGCTGCCATGCACTCCTCCAGGGGGTCTTCCCGACCCAGGGATTGAACCCCGTCTCCTGCACTGCAGGCAGACGCTACCCTCTGAGCCACCTGGGAAGCCCACACTAGTCTGTGTTGCCCTTGTTCGGTCACCCAGCCGTGTCCAGCTCTTCGTCACCCCATAGTCTGTAAGAGGTCCTATGTAAAGCCTCTCTGACATCCACCAGAAAGGAGGTGTCAGGGAACTCAGATTTCTGCCTTTGTCATAGAAAGCAAAGCCCCCACAGTCACCACCTCAGTCTGTACAAACAGCAGCAGCTGCACATCACAGCGCCGCCTCTGCGCCAGCCAGGAGATTATCTAAGAATGCCCCCCAAGAGCTAGACAAGCTGGAAAAGCTTGTAATAAGTCTTTCAGATTTTTAACCAAATAAAGAGATACATATTTTTTATGAATCAAAAACTGTTTTCCTCTCCCTTCCAAACAAACACTAAATTGAGATGTGACTACTCTAGGTTGGATGAGATATTAAATTCTTAGCCTCCTGGGTGAGCCCACAAGTCTCTGATGGCCCTGAACAAATTATGTGACCTTTCAGGGTCAACTGACCTTCACGAGCCCACCTGAATTTCAAGAGTCAGTTGCCAAAGGGTGATGAGATGGCCATCCTACCTGTGAAGAAAGAGTTTCAGGCTTCTGTTTTTTTGGTCTGACTGTTCAGTTCTCTAGACCACCCCATCTTCATATTTCCATGGCCATCTCAAGGTCAAATCGAGGAGGGTGTCAGACCCCTTCAGGCAAGTAGAAGGCATATCGGCTTTTACCTTTAAATGACCGCACGTTTTCCTCTCTCTTTGTCCTCTTGGGGGACTCATCTATAAGAGAAGTCAGGACTCAATGATGGGTCAGACTCCAGTGCCCCTTTCTAGGTTGACAAGGACTCGTAGCTTCGCTTCAAGTGGACAAATGACAGCCAGTATCATCTCAGTGCATTTTGCCAAAGGATGGCCCAAACAGAGGGCTTCATCAACACAGGAACAGATGTGGGGGTCACAGCCACACCAGCAGGAGAGGCAAGCGTCTGATGCCGCAGGGGCCAAAAGACATGCTGCCCTCCCCCTTCCTCACCCCAGCCCTGCCAAGGCCATCTAGACAGATTTAATCTCTCCCTCTTTCTCTGGCTCCCTGGGAAAACTAAATATCAGCTGTCTGCAGTTAGCAGGAGCCTGGAGTAACTGGACTCGCGGCTGGAACCAAAGATCTATGTGACGTTAACAGTTCATTGAGCTGTGAGATGAACAAGACGGGTGTGGAAGAGGAAACTCAAGCTGAGAGTCCATTTCCAGGGTTAATAAAGCTCCCCGTCGGTTCTATGTTTCCAAACACTGACTCCAGGATGGGCGCCCTCCGTTTGCTTCCAGAAATAGACAGGCCTGCAGACTGAAGGTGCTGAACCGCCATCCAGCCCTCTCAAAGGTGCTGCGTCAGAAACCTGGCCCTGTCTTCAGCGCTGGCTGGGATGAGTCCACTGGCTTGGCAAAGCCTGTACCTCTTGTTCACCCAGGGGACATATACAGCGGTTCATCAGGGAACCCACAGAATTACAAACCTCAGGCTCTCGGGGGTGGGTCTGAGGATGCTTATCGTGGTGATACCATCAGCTCTGCAAAAGGGGAAGCAGCCTCCATGCCCAACATTTGGTGACTGGTTTGGTGTCTGGGAAAGTCTAAACCATGCGCCCCCGGGCACAGAGATAGCCAGATCTGCAGGATTCCGGAGCCCACGCGCCCACCAGCACAGCAGCTGGCCCCTCTGACAGTCCAGCTGCTCTGATGACCCTACTGATTGGGGAGCAGATGCTGCACAATAACCTTCCCACGCGTGTGGCCATCTCCCAGGTCAGCTAAAAGCTGGCCAAAGAGAACACAGGACTCTCTGTCCTCTCCATCCACAAAGCCACACAGGGCCTCTTTCCCAAGCTGCCTGTTTCTCATCCAGGCGGCAAGTGCCCAAGGACCAATCAACTCTCTTTCCTCCTCTCTCCACTTTCTATCTGACTCGTTCAAAGAGCGGTCGCCCAGGGCGCCTTGGAGGACCGGGCACCCAGTGTTCCCTTTGGTGGACACAGCTCTGGGGCAAGGGGCCCCTGGACTGTGAGTGCCCGGGGAGCCCCAGCAGTGACATTCAGGGGCTGACAACCAGGACCAGCGCTTGTCAGCAGGGCACGTCGCAGCTTGTCAGCCACCTCTCTGTCTGTCTTTGTCTTCACGCTTCTGCATGGAGTCACGAAGGACTCCCTATTCCTGTTCCACTGCCAGTGAAAAAGAAAAGGGAAGCTTGAGAGGGGATCGGGTCAGGGGAGAAGCAGGACAGGCATTCATTCAGACCAATACCTGACCACCCTCTTCCCAAGACACTGGGACGTTCCTTCCATCATCTCATCAAGTAACACAGAGAGCCAGGGTTCACAGCGAGGTCTCTCCATGCTCCAAGACCACACTCGCTCCCCCCACCATCAACCGACCCATCACCAACTTCTCCCAAGAACCTAACCCATTCCAGAGCCTGGCTGCATTTCTCTCCACAGGGTCAGCTTCCAGCAGTTTTTTCTACTGGGTTTGCCCCCCTTCTGCTCCGGGATCCCCAGTGCATTCTCCGTCCGTCATCTCTGTTTACCTACCTTGCGCACGCTGCATCTTTCTATCCGAGGAGCACCAATCCCTCCTAGAAAATAAAAGAAGTGAGGAGAAGGGAAGAAAGGGTAGGGGAGAGTAGCGAGAAGAAAAGAGAGTGAGAGAAGGGAGAAGACATCTCTCCTGAGCACAGGGAAAGTTACAGATGAGGACAATTACTCCCAGAGACGCTGTGCAGCCAAGCGCTTCCAGCGCGCGTCCCCGGGTACCCACGGCAGCTTTATGGCGCTCGGTGATGTACGACGTGGGCCGGAGCCCAGTGATCTATGACCACGGCCCTGCAGACGCTCCCGCCTCGGGAAGGCTGTGTGATTTAAGGCCGCCCCACGACTCCAGCCAACACGGGGCTAGTGTGGCCCATGTGGTGTCTGGGAGCGAGTGTGCGCAACAGGAGGAAGGCCGTTGCCTCCAGTTTCCTGGATGGACCCAGGAGGGAGGCAGGCAGACTCGTTTTCTTCCAGAGCAGCCTCACAGTGTCCGAGGAAAGTCCTCTTCCTTCTTTTTTTTCTTTTTCTTTTTCTGCAGCTCCACATGACATGTGGTATCTTAATTCCTTGATCAGAGATAGAACTCGGCTACCTACAGGGGAAGTGTGGAGTCTTAACCATTGAACCGCCAGGGAATTCCGAAGGCCTCTGCATCCAGATGGAAGGGTCTCCATTCGTGTGTTTCATGGCTCTGGGGGTGGTCTTCACTGCTCCAGTGATAAAACATTTGTCAAGTCAAAAGCTCGTAGAGATGAGGCAGGGAGAGTTCAGAGATCCCGTCCAACCCCTATCAATCCAGACATCATTTATTCATTCTGCAAATGCTTGCTGAGTGCCTAATATATCTCAGCCACTGTATCTGAGGTGGGGTACAGCAGCGAGCAAGGCAGAAGCCCCTTTTCCCCTCATAGTACTCACTTCCTAGAGGGGAAGGCACAAGCAAGCCGGCAAGCAGGCTTATGAGAAGAACCCCAGAAACTGAAACGGCCCGTCAGCAGGAGATCTGCTTTAGCTGGCTTGGCTGGGGAAGGCCAGCCAGTGCGCAGACACTCAGCTGAGACCCGAAGGCAAGGGAGCCAGCGTGGCCTCATCTACAGGAAGGGCCATCTTCTCCTCCTTTGCACAAAGGTCCTCTCTGCCTCCCAGTGTGGCTGAATTTTTGTTACTCGTGGCTGAATTTTCGTTACTCGTGTCTGACTCTGCACAGGCTACGGACTGTAGCCTGCCAGACTCCTCTGTCCGTGGAATTCTCTAGGCAAGAATACTGGAGTGGGTTGCCATTCCCTTATCCAGGGGATCTTCCCAACCCAAGGACTGAAATCCATTCTCTTGCATTGCAGGAAGATTCCAGAGAGTAAAGAATCCACCTGCAATGCAGGAGACCCAGATTCGATCCCTGGGTCAGGAAGATCTCCTAGAGAAGAGAATGGCAACCCTTCTCCAGTATTCATGCCTGGAAAATTCCATGGACAGAGGAGAGATCTACAGTCCATGGGATCACAAAGAGTGGGACAGGACTGAGCAATTAACACACACACACAGGAGGCAGTGAGACAAAGGGGACACGTGCTGGCCAAGGACTCAGGCGCTCCAGGACCAGATTCCTGCCCTGCCTCTCACAGATGGGGTGGCTGTTCTGAACCCTTTCCTGATTGGCTCACCACTACCGTATCACGTCATCATTCCTCGTTTAGATGCCCCCGCTGTGAGGCTTGTGAGACTAGTCTAAACTGGCGCCTCCTGACTGGTCTCCAGGCCTCCAGAGTGCTTTTCTTAACGTGTAAATCTGGCCTGGCCTCTCCCTCTCCTGCACCCTGCACCCACACACGCCCTCCAGCCTCAGGCCACCTCTGTCCCAGCCGTGCAGCGAGCGGGATGTGCTCTTCCACACCACAGCTCCCTTCAGGCGAGGCCCCACCTCCTCCCCATGACAATCCCACTGTCTCTGGTCTTCAGTCTCTAGAGCCTTCGCTTCCAGAGGCCCAGCACCTGGACCAGACCCTCCCTCTCTGTTTTACCCCGGGTAGGGATTTCACTCCCACTGCAGCTAGACTCAGCCCCTTGAAAGTAGGCACAGGGACTTTTCCTTCTGTGTCCCAATGCGTGGTGGAGTTCCTCGCACAAGGCGCCAGTGAGTGAGCAGAATGAGCGAATGAATAACGAAATGTGTCGTGAAGCTTCAGCTGACCTTCTCAAAGGTGTCGACGGCTGTGATTAGCTCCAGGAGAATGGCTGATACAAGGAGAGGCAGCAGGAGGGCCTGTGGACATGAGGCTGGAGAGGGAGAGGAGACCAGCTACCCAGGCAGTGCACCCCAGCCCACCCACCAAGGAGTCTCAGAGGCACGTGAGCAGATGCTCCACGACGCATGGGTTCCTTCAGTTCCCTCGCTCAGTCGTGTCCGACTCTTTGCGACCCCATAGACTGCAGCCCACCAGGCCTCCCTGTCCATCACCAGCTCCTCCTGAGTTGCTCAAACTCAGGTCCATTGAGTCAGTGATGCCATCCAACCATCTCATCCTCTGTCATCCCCTTCTCCTGCCCACAGTCTTTCCCAGCATCAGGGTCTTTTCAAATGAGTCAGCTCTTTGCATCAGGTGGCCAAAGCATTCAAGTTTCAGCCTCAGCATCAGTCCTTCCAATGAACATTCAGGGCTGATCTCCTTTAGGATGGACAGGTTTGATTTTCTTGCTCTCTAAGGGACTCTCAAGAGTCTTCTCCAACACCACAGTTCAAAAGCATCAGTACTTGATGCTCAGCTTTCTTTATAGTCCAGCTCTCACATCGATACATGATCACTGGAAAAACCACAGCTTTGACTATGAGAACTTTTGTCGCAAAGTAATGTCTCTGCTTTTTAATATGCTGCCTAGGTTGGTCATAACTTTCCTTCCAAGGAGTAAGCGTCTTTTAATTTCATGGCTGCAGTCACCATCTGCAGTGATTTTGGAGCCCAAGAAAAAGAAAGTCTGTCAGTTTCCACTGTTCCCCCATCTATTTGCCTTGAAGTGATGGGACTGGATGTCATGATCTTAGTTTTTTGAATGGTGAGTTTTAAGCCAGCTTTTTCATTATCTTCTTTCACTTTCATCAAGAGGCTCTTTAGTTCTTCTTTGCTGTCTGCCATAAGGGTGATGTCATCTGCATATCTGAGGTTATTGATATTTGTTCTAGCAATCTTGATTCCACCTTGTGCTTCATCCAGTCCAGCAGTTCACATGATGTACTCTGCATATAAGTTAAATAAGCAAGATAACAATATACAGACTTGACACACTTCTTTCCCAATTTGGAACCAGTCTATTGTTCCATGTCCAGTTCTAAATGTTGCTTCTTGACCTGCAGACAGATTTCTCAGGAGGCAGGTAAGGTGGTCTGGTATTCCCATCTCCTAGAGAATTTTCCACAGTTTGTTGTGATCCACATAGTCAAAGGCTTTAGCATAGTTAATGAAGCAGAAGTAGATGTTTTTCTGGAACTCTCTTGCTTTTTCTGTGATCCAATGGATGTTGGCAATTTGATCTCTGGTTCCTCTGCCTTTTCTAAATCCAGCTTGAACATCTGGAAGTTCACAGACTGTTATGTAAGGGTTAGGTCCAAGTAAAGACACTTCCTGCTTCTTTCATTCTCAGACCCTTAATATGCAAAGGAAAACTGCCAATTTCCCAAGGTAGAAAAACATGAATTTTCTGAATTCTAAATCATCTCTACTGGGCATTTCTGAAATAAGCATCACCGTGCAGTGGATAGGCATAATTTTTTTCTTCTGTTTCCAAAAGGCTGTTACTAAATCAATGATGCACCATACGATTTATGGTCTCCTGGGATCAAAGAAATAGAGCATTAGGCACAGAGTCCCTCTGTGTCTGGACCTCCGGACCATCCTCATGGGTGCCTGTGGCCCCCGTGTAACTGCTGATCGTACCCTCCTTCCCTCTCAGCTGTCCAGTTTGGATGGAAAGGTACATGGTCACCCTAACAATCCAGCACTAAGAAAAGCCTGCCTGCCGGAGCCACACACGCTTAATCAGGGCGTGATCCAGATGCTTTGTTTAAGAACCATCTGTCCCACAGTGTTGGCACATTTTCTTCTGCCGACCTGTCAAAACAGATGATCATACTTCAAAAGTCCTCTGCAACTCCATGACACAGCTTTCTTTATTCTCCCCTGGAAGGCGTGTGATGATAACAAAACAACCCAGAGCCTTTCAGCCAACTCCTGAGCAGTGCTTCCAAATCCTTCCCCTGAACCATACACCCCTAAAGTCGGATGAGCATAAAGTTGTGCCCCCAAGAGGCACCTCCCACAGCAGCCTGCAAGAGCTTCTTCTGAATTGGGGTTTTTTTAATGAAACACGTGGAATTTGTCCTCTACATTACAGCCTGTGCATGTGTATTTTAATTTGAAATTTAGGTTTAAATGAGCTGCCAAAGTACAAAACTGAGCCATCCAGAAGATGCTGTCTTTATTCTGGAGTTTTCGTACCTCCTGCACATTTCTAAGAAATGCAATCCCAGAAGCCTTTGCTCTTATCCAACCAGAGCTGCTTGCTGAGAGGGAAGAGGTAGTTTTCACCATGAACAGAGCACAGGAAGTGACCCAAACAGGAAGAAAGCAAACACTGAGTGGGCAGGCACAGTGCCCCGGGCATCGTTCCATCGTTATCCCCTTATTATAGATGTGAAAACACAGAGTCAGAGACAGCAAGTAACCGATTTAAGGTCTCAGCGAGGAGCACAGAGGAAATTTGAAGTCCAGGTCCCTCAGATTCAAAGACAGGATTTCGCACGACTTTGCGCATTCACGCCTTTTCTCCTCTGGAGTTTATCCAAGTGCCCTTAGCACAAGCTGTGTCTCTCATCTTAGGTTTCTCATCATCCTCACTGTCACTTTGAGTTTCTCTCTCTCAATTGATTTTCTAGGCTTCTCATGAGAGATTTGAAAATAAAAAATTTTTTTAATGTCCATGTCTATTTGAGGCTCTAAAGCTGATTTGTATTTATGGAAGATTATTTTGTGACTTTAAAAAAATGTGGAAAACTACTATAGATAAAATGCATTTATTCTGAGATACGATCTGTTGGATTCTCTACTACCAAAGTGGGGAGAAAACAGGTGGTACTCCAGAAAAATACTCACAGATGGAAAATGTATAAATGGTAATTCACCAAAAACAACTGCAATGGTGACTTTTAAAATATGATTCTGGTTTCTTTTTTGGGTCGACGCGTACGCTGGAAACTTTGGAACTCCCTGGATAATGAATGTTTGGCTAATTAAGTGCTAAGGCCTGGGGAAAAGGCACGGATGGAAGAAAGAGGCTTTTAATCACCGTGAAATTTTAATCTGTGTCCTCAGTGATTTGGGCTTGAATCACATTGAAGAAGAGCAACACAGTGGAGCAGGGGACACCTGAGCTAAAACAAACCAATTCCACGTAAAGCACATTCCTCTCCATAGAGCCCCGGTGTTACCGCCACAAAAGTCCCAGAGGTTTGCTAGAGACTAAATCCTCTCCTTTCCAAAGTTACTCAGTCTTCTAACCCTAACCCTTTGTTGCTTGCAGTGAGAGTATAAAATAGCCTGGATTGGCCTGGATTAGAATGTGCACAGTAATATTAATACAATAATCCTTATCCTGCCTGGTAACCTCCTATTCATACTTCAAAACCCTATTCCAATATCCTTTCTTCTAGATGCCACTTTCCCAGGAAGACTCCTTCTCTCCTGCTCAGTGTTCCCCTGAGTTTTGTGCATTTGTCTTCTAAAACTCCGTGATGGGTCACCTTTATTGGTGATGTGGTTTCACCCCACTAGACTCTGAGGCCCTCGGTCCTGGCATCTAGAGTGCCTGACATAGAGCTTGGAATACAGAGCTGTTCGGTGAATGCTAAGTGATGAATGGGTAAATGAATAAACATAAACAGGACGGATGGGCACTAGAAACAGGACTATAACACTTGGCTTGCTTTTCCTTCCACGAGGAAGCTGTGACCTGCAGAAAAATTCTTCAACATGACTTGATTCTATCTTCAGACCCCTTCCTCCATTCATTCATGCTAAAAAGAAGTCCTCTGGGCATTCACATTCATGAAACTGTGGGGCTAAATTCAACTGAAAGACACGTCAGACCTGGTTGTCTTTATGAGCCTCACACCCCTGTTAGTTTCTTCCCAAATGGATGGCAGACTCGTCACGACTGTCCTCCCATGGCAAGACCCTCTCACAGCAATAGTGGACCCTATGATGTGCCTCCCACATGCCCCTCTGGGACCAAGGCACCCACTGCCCTAGCTTCCTCTGAGAATGTTCACTGCTGGAGGCTCACAAAGCATCCTTCTCCAGGAACTGCCCTTAGCCGCAGTGAACTGACTCATCCAAGGTGATGTCCTCTCCCGGAAGCAGACCACTTCCATATGAGGCTACAAAGACCTGGACCCTTTACCTCAATTGAGAACAGCTCTGAAGGGCCGTCTCGGCTCCGGAGCTTTCTGCAGAATGAGCTGAAGTGTCTGCAGTTCAGTTCCTCCCTCGGCCTAGTCCTGCTTCTCTCTCTGTCTCCCAGATGTCATTCCCAAGAGCTAAACGGAACCAGTACCATCTCCTTGCAAACCTCCTTCTCAGAGTCTGCTTCAAGAAGCTTAACCTAAGGCAGCCACACCCTCCGCTGGGTCCATCTCCAAAGGATGTGGGGAACCTTTTGTGGCAGATGTAATGTGTTCAGGATGAGCTTGCTAAAGAACATGTCAAATCATTGTTGTCTCTTACAAGAACAAGAGAAGGGCAGAGTCTTCTTTCAAGAACTCTTTTTAAGTTATTGGCTACACTAAACATTCTTTCCTCAAAAATCCTTCCATTTTTTTGTCTTCTTTAAAAAATGTTTTAAATTTTAGGAATTAGAATTTCTGTTTACTTGCTTTTAGGTCTCACACACATAACAACAACCAAATAACAAATAGCAAATCCACACAATTGCTTTCAAAGTGTATGGAGTGCTTGGGGTCGTAGAACCTCACACCTGTTACTGTGTCTGTCATCAGAGAAGGACCTAATAAGTGATTATAGCAAGATTAAAGGATATGAGTGCTTGGGGTCGTAGAACCTCACACCTGTTACGTGTCTGTCATCAGAGAAGGACCTAATAAGTGATTATAGCAAGATTAAAGGATATAAGTTTAATAAAATTAGCTGCTCCCCTAAATGCCTTGGATGTGACAGTGACTTTGTAGATACAATACCAAAGTCATGATCCATGAAAGATGCAGTTGATATGCTTGACTTCACTGGAATTAAAAACTTGAAAACTTTTGCTCTGCAAAGGACAGCGTCAAGAGAATGAGAAGACAAGTCACAGATTTCCTCATCCAAGTTCCTGGCCCACAAAATCTGGCAGTGCAATAAAAATAATTATTTGACACTACTAGATTTTAGGGTGGTTTGTTAATAGAGCTACTAAATAAGACAGCAATTAATGACCTCTTAAGTTACCAAGAATTGATGCTTTTGAACTGTGGTGCTGACGAAGACTCTTGAGAGCCCCTTGGACTGCAAAGAGCTCAAACCAGTCAATCCTAAAGGAAATCAACCCTGAATATTCATTGGAAGGACTGAGGCTGAAGCTGAAGCTCCAATAATTTGGCCACGTGATGGGAAGAACTGACTAACTGGAAAAGACCCTGATGCTGGGAAAGACTGTGGGCAGGAGGAGAAGGGGGCGACAGAGGGTGAGATGGCTGGATGGCATCACTGACTCACTGGACATGAGTTTGAGCAAGCTCTGAGATGGTGAAGGACGGGGAGGCCTCGCGTGCTGCAGTCCACGGGGTCACAAAAAGTTGGACATGACTGAGCTACTGAATAATGACAAAGCTACCAATTTCTTCCCCTTACCCACAAAAATCATCACTGATCAACCATGCCTTTCTTTGGCACTAACCTGGAGAGAGCCTCAGAATCCTCAGCAGAGCACTCAGGCAACTACTCCAAGAGATAAGAGTTAATACTCAAGATATAACCTAGTTACAGACCTAAAGTAAAAATAAATATGTTTACACAGTCTAGCTTAACCCTTTTATTTGCCAGAGTATTTGAGGTGCCCTGATGCAAAGCCCTCTGCTCCTGCCTGAGTCATCTGAGAGCAGGGTTGGAGATGTAGGGACAGGAGCCCCTTCTTGCAGCTTCCCGTCTTCTTTGCTGTATACACGTGACCTTGGCAGGCCCCCTCTCTTGGTCCATCTCTGAGCCTTTGCAGACGCTGTTCCCTCCGCCCCACTGCACCCCCCCCTCCCTTGCTATCACCTGTCAATACCTGGTCTCCAGTCTCATCTCCAACACCCCTTTCTCAAGAAAAAAAGCGTTAGTCTCTTAGTCATGTCCAGCTCTTTAGGATCCCGTGGAATGAAGCCCACCAGGCTCCCCGGTCCACGGGATTTTCCAGACAAGAACACTGGAGTGGGTAGCCATTTCCTTCCCCAGGGGATTTTCTTGACCCAGGGGTCAAACCCAGGTTTCCTTCTGAGCGAACATTTATGCTTGTTCTCAAGTCTCATCTCAGACATCACTTTCTTAAGAAAGCCCACCCCAAAAATCACATTCCATCAAACGGTGATCCCCTCTCATATATTGTCCTGAGCTTTCCTTCAGTGACATTCATCACAATCGTAATTAAATAATCATTTGTCTAATCAGCTGTTTAACATCTGTATCCCCCAATAAGTTATAAATTCCATGAGGACAGGGGCTGTATCTCTTTTGACCTCTGCTCTATATGGCAAATGCTATTTAGCATTATTGAGTAAGTAAATGAGAGCAAGCAGGTCTAGGAAGTCTTTACCCGGAAGGGCTCACTCAGCTTTCTCTAGACTCCTGATCTCCCTTTTCTTCCCTAAGGACTGTGTGTCTAGTCATCTCCCTTCCCCCAGCATCTCCAAACACCCGCTTGCCTGCAGGCCGCTGCATCACCCTCGTGACTAACTGGCCTTTACGGCCAAACATCTTCCCATTCCAAGGAGAACTTTATCAGCACGGTGGCTGATTCTCGACTGTCGGAACTGACGACTGCACCATATGGATATGAACGCAAGCAAGCATTTTTGTAATGACAACTTAACATCTTCATCTACACAGAGCTTCAGCTAATTAATATTCAGTCAATTAGAAAGTATTTCTGAACAATAATAAATTATCCAAAATATAGGTTCATCCAGGAGCGCAGATGACTTCTTTGCTGCCTTTTCTTTGCTGCCTTTTTGAAGGGAATTGCTCATTGGATTAGCCCTGTAAATAAATGTGGTCTCCCAGAAGGCCAAGGGGTGGGTTTGGCCCAGGGACCTAATTACTGTGACGATTCTGGCTCACACTGGGTTTGCAGGAACTAAGTGATTGGACTTCTGACTTTGGGGTCTTTGGGGGCTTCTAACTTCAGGCAGTGACTACAATATGGGAGACACTCAACAATATTTGCATTCTTAGTGAACTGCTTAGCTGGGCTAAGAGCTTCTGACCTGGTCTCTTAGTCTTCAGCTATGCCCTCACCAATCATTCGCCAGTTTTCACTGTCAGTGATCTCTCCAAGCCACAGCACTGACCACAGCTGCCCGCTGTACACAGTCATCCATGGCTCCCTGTTGCCTGTGAAACCAAGTGAGAGATCTTCTGGGCGGCACCCAGGGAATCAGGCACCGCTCCCAGAGGCGACCTCCTCCCCGCCCACAGCCTCCTCTACCAGAGGCAGCCTCCTCTACCAGAAGCGACCTCCTCTGCGCCCACAGCCTCCTCTCATCCACCCCACTCCCTGGGGACTCCAGCCAGAAAAAACAGAGTGCAAGATCCAGGCCTGCCAAGCCAATTCCTGGCGCCGAACCCTTGCGCTGCATCCCCAGCCTACAACTGCTTTCTTCTCCTGCCCACCTGACTCCCACCCTCCCGTTAAGACTGAGCTCAGACACTGGCCCATCAGAAACCCACCTTTACACCAGCCTTCCCTCCCTCTGAAAGAAAGTTAGACGCCCACCCTCTGGGTCCTGTGGCCCCATCCTTCCCCTGTGAAAGCAGGGATCACACTGGACTACAAATGCCCATTTGCTTGTCTGTTGCCTCTGAATACCTGGGAATTCATTGGGACCTGGGCCTGGGTCTGCAAGAGAAGGATAATAACTCCTACTCTGCAGGGTGGCCGTCAAGATTAAATGAAATGATGTACACGGGGGCCTAGCAATGCGCCTGGCACCCAACAGGTCTTAATCTATGTTGAATCAGCAAATGAATGAATCAAGATCAGTGGTAAAGAAGTCGCCTGCCAGTGCAGGAGATGTAAGAACCACCAGCTCAGTCCCTGGGTCGGGAAGATCCCCTGGAGAAGGAAATGGCAACCCACTCCAGTATTCTTGCCTGGAGAATCCCATGGACAGAAGAGCCTGGCGGGCTACAGTCCACAGGGTCTCAAAGAATTGGACATGCCTGAAGCAACCTCGCAGAGACCGTAGGGCTGCATGTGAGTCAGAGCTCCAGGAAGGAAAACGTAGACTGGATTTAGGTGGTATTGATAAACCAGATGTATTCCTCCAGGGGTCAGGCAGCAGGCTTTATTCTTCTCTTAGGACCAAATACCCCCTTCACAGCAATTCTTTTATAACATCTCATTTCCTGTGATGAACCAGTATGGGGTAGGGTATATACCATTATGTATACTAGCATAGGTACGCATATCACCTATAGGTTATAGTACAACCTATCCACATAATGTTTTAAATAAATATATCTTGAAGATAATGATACAGAATATTTTAAAGATGAAGAAAAGGCATTATCTTAATATTACATTTCAATAAATAATTGCTCATACATGACTTGGGGAAGACACGTGATCGATGAGATGTCTGCACCTCTTTCTAGTAAGCAGGTTGGGATTTAGGAGACATAAGACAGTATTCAGCTGACTACTGTTGACATTTTTTCTCTATCATTGACATTTTGAAATAAGGGCTAAATAAGCACCTTTCTATATTTATAACTGCAGAGACAGACTGGGACCTGGCGGAAGGTATCGGCATCTTAAATTCAGCAGTGGCCTTGCCATCCACAACCTAATTTTCTGAATGGTGAACTACTTTGGGCAAAGTTTTGGACAACAACAAAACACAGTGCATCACTGATTTGCCCAGTAGTTGCTTTCCTAGAAACTTCGGTGTATCTTAAAACCATGCACAAAACAGATTTCCGTATATAGACAGATAGATAAAGAGTTACAGAGCTCTAGACATACATAAGACTATAAGCAGATTTTTCATTTGCATGTATTTCCAGTGAGACATGTAAAAGTTGCTCCGAAAGATGCAAGTGGAGTCTGTAATATGAAACTTTCTCAGTTCAGTTCAGTGGCTCGGTGTCCAACTCTCTGCGACCCCATGGACTGCAGGACGCCAGGCTTCCCCTGTCCATCACCAACTCCCGGAGCCTACTCAAACTCACAGAACAGGCAATATATTGGACAATTATATCCCCCCCTCCCCCAATCGCTTTCAGTTTCCCCAGACTTTGGACATGCAGAAAACACCGTCATAAATACCCAAAATGCCCTGAAGGGGGCAGCACCGCTCCCTTTGAGAATCACCACTCCCCAACCCAAAACAGGCTGAGCCCAGGATACCCATCAGCCCGGGTGGAGCCCTCCAGGGCTCAGCCTTGCTCCCGCTCTCTTGGTAGAAATCTCAGTCCAGACCCCTAAGAAGGGAAGCCTCAGAGGAGGCTACAGGTATGCAAGCTGATACCTGCTACAGCCAGCTGGGAACACTGTCCTCAAATCAAGCACTGCCTCCAAGAATAATGTTTGTATGTGAAGGTATCAGCAAGCGGGACTTACACGCCCCTAATGGCCTCCAGCTGCTGCCAGCCACACTGTGCCCAGGGGCACAGCCAAGCCAGACTGGGCCCTGGGCTGCCTGCCCAGGCTGAATCCAGACTGAACTCAGCCACCAGCTCCCCGAAGCCACATCCACAGCACATAGGCAGGAGACGTGGCTTCTAATCTCAGTTCTGCTGCTGATTCAATTCTGTGTGAACTGGGTGAGGTGCTTGACTTCTCTGGGCTTTATTTACTCCTCTGTCATGAGAGCCAAAATTCTCTTTTTTTGCCCTGAAAGTTTTCATTACAAGGGAAGACAAATCAACACAGGAGGGAAATGTTCAAGTGACTCCTGGAAGCCCATCCCTAGTAAAACTGTGGCCAGTACCCCTTAAGGAATAAAATGGGTCATTTTCTAATCAGGACATGAATTTCTTGTGCGCTGGTGACCCATGATTGGTGCACTAGAAGAGAAGTTTAAGCTGGACCACGAGGAAGAAGGTGTGCAAGAGCCTCAGCGGGGTTGAATGGGGAGCTGGAAGTCAAGAGGCCCAGCACTGGAAAGATAGAATGAGACCTGGTATAAGGGCCTTGAATGTCGGGCTGAAAGGAGCTTGTAGATGGTAGATCCAAGATGTCATGCCCAAGTGTGTTTGACTCATTCATTCATTCATTAACTCATTTATTAAACAAGTATGTTTTTGTTTGGGGGGGAGGGGGTTTGCCATGAAAGTTTCCAGTTCCTTTTTTAAAATGCTTGTTTTTATTGTAGTAAAGGCCTCATAATGTAAAACATCCTATTTTAACCACGTTTAACTGTGAAGTTCAATGGTACTAAGCACATTCATACTGTCGCGCCACTCCCGCCATCATCTCCTGAGTCCCTCACCTTCCTAGAGTGAAACTCGGT
>SJYF01000270.1:3053024-3067663 GCA_006410515.1 Procapra przewalskii | reverse complement strand
CCCTTCACCCCCTCCCCCGGCATCTACCAATGCACTTTCTGACTCTATGAATGTGACTGTTCTCAGTACCTCCTGTACGTGGAACCGAGCAGTGTTTTGTCTATGCCTCCTGCACACTGGGATGCATTTTTAAGGTGAATTTAATAGAATTTAATACAGCCTTACAAACAGCTTGCACGCCTTTCCCCCGCGCTATATGCTAGGTGCGCAGTAGTTTTCTCTTGTATACACAGCAGTGTGAGTGTGTCCGCAGCAGCAGACACAGGTGTGTTCCGAGAGCATCCTGCCTGCCCAGCCCTGGGGGGCGTGGGGGGTGAACGGGCAGATGAGCGCTCTGCCAGAAGCTGGCGTGTCATGGGGGAAGGCAGAAAGTGCAGAAGCAATTCATGCATTCGCGAGATGATTCCAAACAGCGAGAACAGCAAGAAAACAGAACTCGATGAAGAGACGAGCGAGGAGGGGGCGGGGGTTAATTTCAAAAGGAGGTCTAAGGAAGGCTGAGGCCTGGAAAAGGAGGAAAAACGTAATCGTGCAAAGGTCCGCGGGCAGAGGGCTCCAGACAGCAGGACCACAGTGAGCGCTGGCCTGGAGGTGGGAAGAGAGACTGGGGACTGCGGGGCGTGGCGCGAGGTGCGGTCAGACGGGAGAAAAAGCGCGCAGTCAGGGGCTCGTGGACCAGGACGACGGAATTCGGGTCTACCCTAAGAGTCATGAGAAGCCACTGGAGGATTTTTTATGTTTTTAAAGGATGATCTGAGTTACATTTTTAAAATGTCACTCAGGCTGCTCTGGGGAGGGCAGATCGTAGGTTAGAAAAAGGCTGGCAGGCTGAGGGACCCCTAGGCGGCCAGCGCAGCTGCCTGGGGGAGGAAGCGGCTCGGGCTGGGATCCAGCGAGGGGGCCGCCGGGCTGGGTGAACAGAGCGGGTGCGGCGCCTGCAGGACCTGCGCAGGGAGGGGAGGGGCGGGCTGCCCCTTAGACGCCGGCCGTCTCCTGCCCACGTGGCGCTGGATGGTCTTCACGCCCAGGTCCACACTTCGCAGAGCCGGGAACTCATCCTCCAGAGCTGCAGATTCTCGACACGCTGGGCAGCGCCTTCCCAGACGGCGTCGCATTTTGTCTTCCTGGGGCATCTAGCCCATGTTCGTTCTCGCTCTCCCCTCCAAAGGCGCAAGAAGGACCAGTTCCTCTTCCTCAGGGCTCTCTCCAGAGGCTTGGAGACTTCATCCTCCTCCTGCCTCTTCTTGCTCCAAAAAAACGGATTTTCCTCTTGAGGGCAGGAAGGACTTCCACAAGCTGGCCTATCCTGACCTCACTTTTTGCCCCTCTTGTCTCAGCATCCTCTCCACCCTCATATACCCACCCGATCCATTCATTACACGCAGTACACACACACCCCACACCACACACACACACCACACACATACACACCACACACACAGTACACACACACACAGACCACACACACCACACACACAGTACACACACACCACACACATACACACACACATACACACACACCACACACACACACACCACACACATATGCATACACACCACACACACATCACACACACCACACACACACACACAACCACACACACACATACACACCACACACACACACCACATACACACATACCACACACATACACACACACACCACACACACCACACACAGACCACATACACACACACATACACACCACACACACACACACATACACATACCACACACACACACATATACCACACACACACATACACACACACATACACATACACACCACACACCACACACATACACACTACACACCCACCACATATACACACATACACATACCACACACACCACACACACCACACACACATACACATACCACACACACACATACACATACCACACACACACCACACACACACACACACACACACACACACACACACACACTGATCTTCATGAGGGGAAGGTGCTCTTCTCTGTTCATCCTCATCTCTGCCCCTAGTGCCTGTCCAGCCACTGAAGTTTTCAGAAGGGAAAATCGAGGTTTGAAACCCATTGTTTCTGAGCAGAGCAGTGACCCCCCCCCCACTTTCCAAATCCCGTCCCTAAAGCGGTTATGCTAAGCCCCCAGATGACAGCATCTCAGAGGGAATCTGTGATCAAGAGGTTGGCATTGGATCATGGGGTTCTCTCCTCCCACTCCTCAGATTTTCTGGATGGGTGGAGACGCTGCTCTTCTTGCCCTAAACGGGTTTATCTCAGCCTGTCACTTTCAGGTGTGAATCACCCACTCAAAGACTATTTCCAGCTAGTTACCTCTCCTTCACCATCAAACACTGGAAAATTAACAGAGGCTAATGGACTTAAGAAGCCCCCAGTGCCAAGAGCAGACGGTTGACAAAGAGCTACCCACCTCTTTTCCTGTTTTCTACCCTGCCAGTCATTGATTCTATTAGCCGAAAAGCCCTATTTAGCCAGGCTGCAGTTCCTATTTTAGGGCCTTACCAGGGTTCCCCCAGGGAAGATCACCAGTGGGAGAAAAGGGCTTTTTGAAGATTATATATGAGCAAAAAGAGAGAGCTTTTGAACACTGATGGAGATTCTGGGCTTCAAACTACAGCCAGCACTGCAGATCTCGCAGAAAAAATAAATGGGCTAAAGGGAAAGAGATCAAGGGGAAAAGGAACCGTTACAAGAATTAGAAGACTTCAGACCTGGCAGGAGTTGCAAAGAGGACTGAGAGCCAGGAGCCCCAGTGATTTGTCCAGGTTCTATTTTTGCTGTGTGACCTTGGGTAAGTGAGTATATCTCTCTGAGCCTTTTTTACCCAATACATACCAGCTGATAAACCCCTTGGGCTAAGTACTGTGCTAGGCAATGGGGATTCCAAGGCAACCAGAGGCTCTCCAGGAGCTCACAGCTCTGTGGGGCAGCCAGGAAAAATGATAACTGCAACCTCTTGTGAGAAGGGTCTCCCCACTGGCACAATCAGCAGCTTTTATAGACGGAAAATAACGACAGTGAAAGTGAAAGCCACTCAGTCAGGCCAGACTCTTGTGACTGCGTGGACTACACAGGCCATGGAATTCTCCAGGCCAGAATCCTGGAGTGGGGAGCCTTTCCCTTCTCCAGAAGATCTTCCCAACTCAGGGATCAAACCCAGGTGTCCCGCATTGTGGGCAGATTCTTTACCAGCTGAGCCACCGAGGAAGCCCAAGAATACTGGAGTGGATAGCCTATCCCTGCTCCAACGGACCTTCCCAACCCAGAAATCAAACCGGGGTCTCCTGCATTGCAGGCGGATTCTTTACCAACTGCGTTACTAGGGGAGCCCAGTGACAACAGTAGTAATAACGAGTATCTGCTGAGCTTCAAGTCCTCCTGGACGCAGGGCGCCTCCCCTGCCCTCCCGTGTGGTAGACAGGGCTCTGGGGCTCCAGCCAACGTCCCCAGCCCTTCCTCTCTCCTCCCTTGCTCCCTCCTCCCTCCTCCTCCCTTACTCCTTACTCCCTCCTCCCTCCTCCCTTACTCCCTCCTCCACTGCTCCCTGCTCCCTCCTGTCTGCTCCCTCCTCCCTTACTCCCTCCTCCACTGCTCCCTCCTCCACTGCTCCCTCCTCCCTCCTCCCTGCTCCCTCCTCCCTGCTCCCTCCTCCACTGCTCCCTGCTCCCTGCTCCCTCCTCCCTGCTCCCTGCTCCCTTGCTCCCTCCCGGCTCCTGCCCTCAGGTGCAGGCACACACGGCTCGCCGCCCTGGCGCCTCAAATCTAAGGCCATCGTGCTCTCTGTCCTGGTTCACATCAGGCACCCAGACCGTCCCCGCCTGCTCAGGGCCCTTAAACCCACCGGGCTCTACGTCGCCACCTAAACACCCCCATATCCTCCGCAGTCGCCTCGATCCTCAACTCAACTTCTGCAGACATTTACCTGGCTCCAACTGAAATCTGATCTCCTTAGGAACACTCTTCCCCTCGGGCCTGATTCCCTTCCCACACCCCTCCTGCCGCTCACAGTGCTCCTTCCTGCTCCTCACCGTCACTTCCAGAACATGCTCCCTCCCAAAGGCCTCCAGCTCTGAAGCTTATCCCTTCGTATCAGTAGTGGAGAACCCTCCCACTGGTGCCATCCTCAGACCGAAGGCCGCTGTCCCTGGCTCCCTGAAGCCTTCGCCTCCTGGCTCCCTGGCACGCTTCCCTACACAGACCTGGTTTCAGTGTCCGTGCAGGTGCTCCTCTCAGCAGCCTGCTGTCGTTCTCTGCCTCCCTCCCACGCCAGAGCCGCGCCTCAGTCACTCCATGCTGTTCTCGTATCTGTCCCCGACCACTGACAATGACCTTTCTTACACCGTAACCTCAGTCTCAAGAACCCCGTTCTCTGGGCTCCAGTCGCCCTGAGATCAAGATTCTTCTCCTTAGGCTCTAAGGTCCATTCATTCAGCCACCTTTCCACTGCCCCTTACCCCACACATCCACATTTTCCTCTCTGTCCAACTAAGGTGATCAATCACCACCATCTTCACCACCGCCTTCACCACCGCCAGCAGCATCACCATCAACACTGTCATCACAGTGGCGCCACCGCCGTCCTCACCGCCACTGTCCTCTAACCCCATCACCCTTGTGGCAGGTGGCGCATTCTAAAAACCAACTGCAACAACCCCTCCCATCTCACATGTACTTCGAGTGTGACTTTGACACTCCTCCCATAAAGAAGTGGGTATCTGCATCCTACCCTTGAATCTACCTGGGGCTCTGACTGCGGCAGAAGTGAGGCCAAGACTATGTCATGAAGAGCGAGAGAGCCTCTGCCTTGCTTTCCTTCCACTCTTGGAGCCGGGCTACCACACCGTACGAGGTCCGGGTGGAAAGGCCCTCTGCCCAGTTCCGGATGAGCTCGTGGGTGACAGGCAGCGCGGTCTGCCAGCCACGTGAGTCACCATCTGTATTAGGCCCTCAGGGCTGCTAGAACAAACTGCCACAAACTGGGTGGCTTAAAACAGAAATCTACTTGCTCACAGCTCTGAAGCCTAGAAATCCAAGGTGTCCACAGGGCTAAACTCCTTTGGAAGCTCTAGGGGAGAATCCACGGCTCCTCTTCCAGGGCCTAAAGCTCGAGGCATTCCTTGGCTTGTAGCTGCGTCACTTCAGCCTCTTGCCCTGTGGTCGCACCGTGTCCGTCACTTTTTATGTCAAAACTGCCTCTTTCTCTCTTACAAGAACAGTTGTAACTGTGTTTAGGGAGCATGCAGATAATCCAGGATAACCTCCCAGTCTCAAGATTCTTAATCACATGTGCAAAGACCTCTTTTCCAAATAAGGTAACATTTACAGCTTCCCAGGATGAGGGTCCGATATCTTTAAAGGGCCCTCACATGTTATCTGTCTACTAGTTATTGTTCAATTGCTACATTGTGTCTGACTCTTTGCAACCCCATGGACTACAGCAAGCCAGCCTCCTGTGTCCTCCACTCCCTCCCGGAATTTGCTCAGATTCATGCCCGTTGAGTCGGGGATGCCATCTAACCACCTCACCCTTTCCTGGCTGGCACCCTCTCTCTTTGCACTCAGTCTTTCGCAGCATCTGGGTCTTTTCCAGTGAGTCAGCTCTTTGCATCAAGTGGCCAAAGTACTGGAGCTTCAGCTTCAGCATGAGTCCTTCCAATGAATATTTAGGGTTGATTTCTTTTAGGATTAACTGGTTTGATCTCCTTGCAGTCCAAGGGACTCCTTAAGAGTCTTCTCCAGCACCACAATCCAAAGCATTAATTCTTCAGCTCTCAGCCTTCTTTATGGTCCAACGCTCACATCTGTACATCTTAACTACACCATCTTAAAAGTGGGTCCTCCATTCCCCAGTCAAACCACCCCAGCTGAGCAGAGACAAGCTGTCCCCACCGAAGTGCGGCCAAAAATGGAAGATTCACTAAAAAATGAATGATTGTGGCTGTTTTAAGCCTCTAAGTACTGGGGTGGCTTGTTACACAGCAATAGATAACTGTTACAAGCCTCGACAACATTGTTTGTTTCTTGCTTCATTACACTTGCTGGTTTAATCCGACTCTCCACCTGTTTTCAACATGTGCCTGGCAGCTGAATATGATAAGAGGGAGATGCACAGCCCTGCTGACTCTGCCCACTCTGAACCCACAGCCTCTAAGCTGAAACGGGCCCCAGTCGGGGGTGGGGGTGCTGCCCAGCCATCCAACTACATTTCCCTAACAAGGACCATTCTCCCAAACCCCATTTCACCCCTTCTTTCAACGTAAACCTTCGCCGCTTCCTCCCCAGACTTAGTCTCAGCTGATGTCTTTGATCCCCATCTCACTGAGACAATGGAAGCGATCAGAAAAGCACCCGTGCAAGTTCCTCATCACACCCGTCCGCCGTCAGCCACATCCACCCACACTCACTGATGCCCTCCTGCTACTTCGGGTGACCTCTCAGTGCTCCAGGCTGACTCGGGCCCCCTCGTCAGTCCCCAAGGACACCGCTCACCCTCCCCCATCTCTTGCCGCCTCACTTCTGCCTCCCTGCATAATTCCCATCAATGCTAGAGATGTTTTATTCCTCCCATTTTCTCTAGTGACCTACATTCCTCCTCCCCTTTGAAATAAAAGAATGGTCTTTTATTCTCACAGTCTCTAATGCCTCTCCTCCCATTCTCTCTTGAATCCAGTCAGGCTTTCCACCCAAAATTTTACTGAAAATAACTCTTATCAAGGTTATCCAGTGTTGCCAAGTCCTAGGTCATTTGTTTTCCCTGATAAAAATGGGTTTCCTGGGGATTCTGTCACAAATTGCCACAATCTAGGTGGCTACATCAGGAGGTCTGGAGGCTAGAAATCCAGAGTCAAGGTGTTGGCAGTGTCATGCCCCCTCTGAAGTTTCCAGAAAGAGGCTTTCCTTACCTCTTCCAGCTTCTGGTAGCCACCAGCTTTCCTTGGCACCCCAGGGCTTGGAGCTGCCTCACTCCATCCCCTCCACCTGCCTTCATCCTTAGCTGGCCTTCTGCCCTCTGTGGATCTCGGATGTCTCTTCCTCTTCTCGTAAGGAGAGCAGTCATTGGATGTAGGGCCGATCCTAATCCAGCATGACTTCATCTCAACTTGGCTAATGCCATCTGCAAAAACTCTATTTCCAAATCAGGCCACATACTGAAGTTCCAAGTAGAGAGGAATTTGAGGGGACACCGTGTTAGTCGTTCAGTCACGTCCGACTTTTTGGAATCCCATGGACTTTAGCCTGCCAGGATCCTCTGTCCATGGGATTTCCCAGGTGAAAACATTGGAGAGGGTTACCATTTCCTCCTCCAGAGGATCTTCCCAACCCAGGGATCAAACCCAGGTCTCCTGCTTTGGCGGGCAGATCCTTTACCGTCTGCACTGCCAGGAACACTACACCCCCACATTAGCAAGAGGGAGCACCATGATCACTCCCTCTTGGAAACACTTCCTTCTTTCTCTTGGCTTCCAGGACATCCCATTCTCCTGGCTTTCCTTCCACCAAAATGAACACCCCTTCTCCATCTCCTTTGTGGGATGCCCCTTGTCTATCTGAGTGCCCAAAGCTTAGTCCTTGGAGGCCTAATCTTCCCTTCCCATAATCCTTCCTGGGTGTTGCGGTTTTGTTTAGTCACTAAGTCATGTCCAACTCTTTTGCGACCCTGTGGACTCTAGCCTGCCAGGCTCCTCTGTCCATGGGATTTCCTGGGCAACAATGCTGGAGTGGGCTGCCATTTCCTTCTCCAGGGGATCTATCCAACCCAGGGACTGAACCCAAATCTCCTGCACTGCAGGCAGATTCTTTACTGCTGAGCCATCGGGGAAGCCCCCTTCCCTAGGTGATCTTGTCCAAATTCATGTCTTTAAAGCCCTGGACACTGACAATTCCAAATTTCCTACAACCAGCCTCCACCTCTCTCATGAATTCTAGATTCATACACCCACCTTGGATGTCTAAGGACCATTTCAAAATTAGTATACTTAAAATTTTTTCAATCTCAACTCTTCTTCCATCCCCGCCCCCCCCACCAAAAAAACTGTTACACCCCCAGAATTTCTCATCTCACTAATTGGCATTTCTCAGATCATTAAAAGAAAGTTATTCATGAGTTTTCTCTTTCTCACACCTCATTTCCAAATGCAACAACAAATTCTGCTGACATCACCTTCAAGGTACATCCCATACTCACTCACTTCCCACAACCCCTTCACCACATCCTGGTCCCACCCACCAGGACCTTGGGATCGGAAGACCACAGCCCATCAGCCAAACCCATCCTCCCATCTGGTCTTTAAATAAAGTTTCACAAAACTGCCACTTGCTTCCACATCGTCTGTGGCCACTTTCACGCTCCGAGGGCAGGATGGACCGATTGCAAGGAAGACTACACGGCAAGCAGAGCTGAGCGCATTTCCTATCTGGTACTTTATCCAAGGAGCTTCCCAGGCGGCACTAGTGGTGAAGAAAGAACCCACCTGCCCAGGCAGCAGACGCAGAGACACGGGTTCAACCCCTGGGTTCAGAAGATCCCCTGGAGGAGGGCACGGCATCCCACTCCAGTCTTCTTGCCCGGAGAATCCCACAGACAGAGGAGCCTGGCAGGCGGCAATCAGGGTCTGCATGGGGTCGCAAAGAGCTGGACATAATTGAAGCAACTCAGCACACACAGCAAAAAAGTTTGCCAGTCCCTGGCCTGGACTATTACAGTCACGGGGCTCCCTCTCTCCACCTTTGCCCACGCGAGAGTTGATTCTCAACGCAGCAGACAGGGCGTCACTCTTTAAACCTGAGTCGGCCCCTGCGATTCCCCGGTTCAGAATCATTCGCTGCCCCTTTGTCTCACTTCCCCTCGCCCACCCGGCCCTCACCCCTAACCTCCAGCTACATCTCAGATTTTCTCTCCAGCTACTCTCTGTCTCCAGGTTCTCCAGCCACGCCAGATGCGTTCCTGCTCCCAAAACATTCCAGGCATGCTCCTAGCCCCAGGCTTTCGCATTTTCTATCACCACCCCCACTCCCGCCAGATTCTCATCATCTTCATCGGACTCACCTGGCAACTCACATGTCCTCGGGAGGCCTTTCCTGCTCTCTGTTGTGAAATAGCGCCGCCCGCGGCAGCATCAGCAGAAGCAGCCAAGCTCTACCCTTCCCGCTTCCTCTGTTCCACTTCCATCCACAGTTTCTCGTCATCAGATGCCACGCCCTTTTTCTACCTGTTTGACCCTTACTTCTTGCCTTCCTGCAGTTTGCCTTCTGCACAATACGCATCACTGTATCCCCAGCACTTAGCTCAATGCCTAGAACATAGTAGGTACCTGCGAAAGATCTGTTGGATGTGAGAAGGGCCAAAAGAATGAATGTTCATTCTGCAGGTCAGTCCCTGCGCTAAGCTACCCTCACAATAGCCTGTGAATAAGCACTGAGGCTAAGAGCCCAGAGGCACCTGGTCAGGGCTCAGAGTCAGGTGCAACACCAAAGCTCTCCGTGCTTCCCATCGCCGCCTCCTAAAATCGTGCTTTTCTGTATATTTTAGATGATGTTTTCACCTGTAAGATCATAATGCTAGCAACCCAAGCGTCCAATGCTGGGTGAGCGGATAAGCAAAAGTGGTCTATACATGCAACGGAGTATCGGCAGCTGCAGTCGTGGTCTAGTCATTCAGCCGTGTCTGACTCTTGCAGCCCCATGAACTGTAGCCCACCAGGCTCTTCTGTCCATAGGCTTCTCCAGGCAAGAATACTGGAGTGGGTAGCCATTCCCTTCTCCAGAGGGTCTTCCCAACCCAGGCATCAAGCCCAGGTCTCCTGCATTGCAGGCAGATTCTTTGCTAGTGACTAGCTACCAGGAAAGCCCTGCAATGAATTATTATCAGCATCAAGAAGGAGGAATATTTCAACACAGAGTGCAACCTGGATGAGTCTGAAAGACATGATGCTACGTGAAATAAACTGGACATAAAAAGACAAACATCATATGATTCTATTTACACGAGGCATCTAGAGTCGTCAAAATCATAGCGACAGAAAATAGAATAGTGTTTGCCAGGGCCTGAGGGAAGCCAAGGGTGATTGTTAACAGGTAGAGGGTTGCAGCTTTGCAAGATGAAAAGAGTTCTCGAGGTGAATGGTAGCGATGGCTGCACAACAATATGAGCGTCCTTAATCGCACTGAACTGTAGACTAAATGGCTCAGGTGATGGATTTTATACAGTTTATTTTACTATAATTTTTTTAAAGATTGTAGTCTTGCTCATTGCAGACAGACAAGTAGGTCTAACTCTTCAGTTTCCAGAAGAGGAATGTGAGGGTCAGAGGACAAAGCCCAAGCTGTTGGAGGTTAGAACTTGAACCCAGGCCTCTCCAGCTTCTCCCCATTGTGCCTTCTCCTAAGGCAGTGGAAAGATTTCCCTGGATGTATTTACCACACTTTAGATGACAGGAAATTAATTTTTTCCATTCCTGGGGTGGACTAGGCACTCCTGGAGACTTCTTTCCTCCAGCCCTGAGGTGGCGCGGGACAAAGGGAGCGCATCACAGAAACTGTCTCAGAAGAACCAGCAGGAGAGGTGTGGGAGGGGTGGAGAAGTTCCTGTATTAGCATATGCAAATTGGCCAGAGTCAAGAAAACTGGGAAAGCTGCTATTTTATCATTTGTGGTAATTATAGTAATTTAGAGTGTGAATCAATGGGATCCTGAAGGTAAAAGCATCTTGGAAGGATAATGCGGTGTGATTAAGAAGTTCTGATTAGGAACCGCTGTCATTTTCACTCGAAAAAACTGAGGAAAGAGAGCGAGGTCAGAAGTGCAGCGACACGAGCCATGCAGATGGGGACCTCAGCCTGCCAGGCCCTGTCCCCACTGCTGAAGACACAGAGAGAAACCCACATGTCCCCAGAAGGTCCCTGCCCCTCGAGGTTTACAGAGAAAACACAACCGTGGAGAAGGTCTGCTCAAAGATACTGCGATAGAGGCAGTGACAACACATGTCAAGGAGCACAGAAGAAGGAAGCATTGACTTTATCTGAGGGAAAGAACGGGAAAGTTTCAGACAAAATGTGATATCTGAATAGGGTTTTGCAGTATCGATAGGAGTTTGTGACTGACAGTAGCCAGACAGGATTCGCAGGTGGAGGTAACAGTATGCAAGGACGGGTGGGATAAAAGCACCTTCAGAGAACCCCAAGGAGGAAGTGGAGAGTGGGGGTCTGCAGCTTAAAAAGCTGGAAACACTGGCAACGCTATTGTAGGGAGCCTGGGCATGATTCAGTCACTGACGGGAAGGTAAAGGCAGGGGCAGAGGAGGGATGTGGCCATGCTGAGTTTTAGGGAAACTTGGTGAGAGAGCCAGGAGCCGTGCGAGACACCAAGAGCAGCGTCAGAGGGATGGGGACAGGGGACCGGATTTCGGAGGTCAGGGGAGAACAGAGCAACTCACTGACCCAGGGAGGCCTGGCGTGCTGCGATTCATGGGGTCGCAAAGAGTCAGACACGACTGAGCGACTGAACTGAACTGAACTATCTGACTTTAAAGCCTGAGTTGTCTGCCCCGCGAACCTCTGGATATAAGACAGAACAGTCAATCATCTCAGGCTCAGGTCGTGGAGCTGCCAGTGGGCGCTGCCTTCCACGCTATGGGCGTTGAGAGTGGCGAGCTCGGGGGGCACCTTCTGGCCAAGCCCCCGAGGACCGTCATGTGGTGCCAGGGGAGATTTTATTCCCATGCACGTCACAGGCAGTCAGTCACTGCCCAGCCCAGAGAACAGAGGGGCAATCTGACTTGTCCACCTTATGAGAGTGGGCTCCCCGTCCCTGTGGGTATGCCAGTCAAGGCTGAGCACCCACCTGCCTGGGATGCTCTAGAAAGCATGCCTACACCCCAAGAGGTTTTGAAGGTTGACTTTGAACTCTAAGGCTCTGTGGTCTTTGCAGGCTGAGACACACCCCCACACAACCCAAGCACCCTTTAATGAGCTGTTGCTGAGGATCCTTTATGAATCCATTCACCAACAGAGTGTTTAGGAAACACAGAAGGAGAGCGAGGATTCCAAGGGGTACCCAAGACGGCTGGACTTACAGGATGACCGAGGACTGGGTTTCAGCAGAAGAAACAGAAAGGGCTAAGTCCCAGAGGCAAGAGAGAGAACGAAGGGGCCCCTGGAAGGCTGCAGAATGGGCCTGGCTGAAGGCAGAGTGGGGCAAGCGCAGGACTGGCCGGAGAGCAGGCTGCAGGCCGGGAGGGCCGTGGAAAGCCTGAAACAGGCAAGCTGCAACGGGATGGGCCTTTGATCAAGTTCCCTCCAACAGCCCCGTGGAGTCCATGTGATTCATCCCTTAAGACTATTTCAGATCAGAAGGAAAATAAAAGTCTGCCTTCTCTCCGAAACAGCAGTACCAGGCAGGGGAGTCTCCGTCGCAGTCTGGGGCAGAGGTCTCCTCCGGCCTCAGGATCCCAGGGCCCCCAGCAGCCATCCCGGAGCTGGGGGCTGCCTCCCACCGAGGTCCGCGGCGGCCATGCCCGCCGAGCCTTGGCCCTCGTGACCCTTCCAACGCCGGTCCCCGGCACGAGGCCTCGGCCGGCCTCACCACTGACAGATGGAGCGTTTGTTGACGCTCCAGTGACAGCTTGAAAACTCATCTCCTCCCTCTGAGCCGGCCCGTTCCACCCCGTCCTCCCATCTGCCATCTCATTTGAAAGCTAGCAGAACAACTGGGCTAGAGCAATTCCGACTTTTTCCATCTGTGCCGAGTTAATTAAGAGGGTAATGAGAGCTGGGAATGAACGAGGTCTGCATTAATTCAAGATATGATTAAGAGAAGCATTTCTAAAATGTGTGTGTGTGAGTGTGTGTGTGTGAATGTGTGTGTGTGTGAGTGTGTGTGTGAGTGTGTGTGAGTGTGTGTGTGTGTGTGTGCATGTGTATCTATGTGTGAGTGTGTGTATGTGAGTGTGTGTGTGCATGTGTGTCTATGTGTGAGTGTGTGTATGTGAGTGTGTGTGTGCATGTGTGTGTCTATGTGTGAGTGTGTGTATGTGTGTGTGTGCATGTGTGTGTCTCTGAGTGTGTCTGTGTATGAGTGTGTGTGAGTGTGTATGTCTGAGTGTGTGTGTGTGAGTGAGTGTATGTGTGTGTGAGTGTGTGTGTCTGTGTGTGTGCATGTGTGTGTCTGTGTCTGTGTATGTGTATATGTGTGAGTGTGTGAGTGTGAGAGTATGAGTGTGAGTGAGTGTGTGTGTGAGTGTGTATGTGTGTGAGAGAGTGTGTGTGGGTGCATGTGTGTGTGTCTGTGTGTGTGCCTGTGTATGAGTGTGTGTATGTGTGTGTGAGTGTGAGAGTATGAGTGTGTGTGAGTGTATGTGTGTGTGTGTGAGTGTGTGTGTGAATGTGTGTGTGTGTGTGCATGTGTGTCTGTGTGTGTCTGTGTATGAGTGTGTGTATGTGTGAGTGTGTGTGACTGTGTGTGTGACTGTGAGTATGTGTGTGAGAGTGTGTGAGTGTGTGAGTGACCAACAATATAAAGCTGAGGTGGGAACCCAGTCTTGTGACTCTTAGTCCAGCGGGCCTCTGAGCAAAAGAGCAGTGTAAATGGATACTGATGGATGAATAGCCAATGTTCGCTGGGCGTTTACCACGTGTCAGCCATTGTTCTAAGAACTGTGTTTGTGTACCATTTCATTTAATTCTCACAAAGACCCTAAGAGGCAGGTGCTATTGATATCATCCCCATTTTACAGATGAGGAAACCGAGGCTCAGACATACTAACAGCCTCACCCAAGATGCCACTGAGGAAGCAGCAGAGATAGGATTATGATGCCAAAATCAAGCTATCCCACTGAGCACTACCAGCCCCTGGCTCAAGGAGAAAGGCGTTCGTGATGTTGTAGGGGCACAGAGAAGGGGGAGCTTATCTGGCCCTGTGTGAGTCAGGGAGGGGGAGCCAGAGAAGGCTTCCTGGAGGAGGGGATAGCCAGGTAAATTCTGAAACGACTCAGATTCAACCATTATTTAGTGAGTGTCCGCTGTGTGCCGAGGAATCCTCCAGCTCTTTCCTGTCTCACTAAACTTGCCCAGCCCTTGGGATGGGAGCATCCATGTGGCCAAGGAGGAGACCAGCAGGGTTCAGGGAGAGGACCACCGCCCAGGGCCTCCCAGCTTCTGAGTGAGGGCAGGACACGAACTCGGGTCATTCTGATTTGGCTGCGGATGCCGGATCCTCAGGATGGGAAATCCTGAAGTGGAGCGAAATGCCGAGGGTGGCGGGGGTGGTACCAACCCACGAGGAAGCTGAAGGGGCCGGGGTCACAGGACCCTTCCACATCCCAGGCGTCTGGACACCCAGGTTCCATCTAGTCTCTGCTGTCCTGCCAGCCCAACTTAAGACCTCGGGCAATCCCGCGGCCACCCCCGTCTGCACCCTGGAATGACTAGGATCTCGGATGCATTGGTCGCATCCACACCCACTGCCCCAGCCCAGGGTAGAGACCTCTTTCCTCAGCTGAGCCTGAGCACGCACCACCTCAGAAGTGAACTCCTGCCGCCTGTCCAGCCCAGGGGACCAAGGTCACACGCCGAGACCCACCTTCAAGGCCCCGCATCATCCATCCCCAGGCCTCCCCTTCCCCTCCGAGCCTCCCCC
>SJYF01000270.1:3010474-3045447 GCA_006410515.1 Procapra przewalskii | reverse complement strand
GGGTTCGATCCCTGGGTCGGGAAGATCCCCTGGAGGAGGGAACGGCTTCCCACTCCAGTATTCTGCCTGGAGACTCCCATGGACAGAGGAGCCCGGCGGGCTGCAGTCCACAGCTGGGAGCGGCTGCAGCGACTAAGCAATGGTAGGCACCAGGCTTTATGAGCCCCTTGCTGTGTGCACGGGAACTACGGCTCAGAGTGGGAGCGACCTGGCCAAGGTCATGCAGCTGACCTTCTGTTTCCCCGGCCACCTCCTCAGTTCTCAGGATAAATGTCTAGTCTCATTTGCCTGGTCATAGGTCACACTTCTGGGGCATGGACTCCAAGACAGAGACCCGCATGCAAGTGATTCACTGGCCGGGTGAGGGTGGGCTCAGGACAGACCCCGGTGAGGGTGTGAAGGACACAAGGTCAGGCAGAGAGAGAAACTGAACTATCGCAGGCGCAACAGAGGGCTCAGCTGTCCCACAAGGAGCTCTGAACTGCCAAGGAGCGACTCTAGGGTTCTCCTAGGTGGGGGCAAGGCTGTGCTTAGCCACTCAGTGGTGTCCTACCCTTGCGACCCTGTGGACTTTAGCCCGCCAGGCTCCTCTCTCCATGGGGATTCTCCAGGCAAAAGTACTGGAGTGGGCTGCCATGCCCTCCTCCAGGGGATTTTCCCAACCCAGGGATCGAGCCCAGGTCCCCCGCCATCTGAGCCACCAGGGAAGCCTGGAGGCCAGGGGGCAAGGCCTTTTATCCCAAACCCTCCATGTCACTCCAACCTTCAGGTCAGGTGGCTCCCTTCAATAAAGAGCGATTGAGACAAGTCAACATTGCTGGCCTTTGGGGGAGCCTGGGTCCTGACTGGGGACCTGAGTGGCACACAACAGTATCTACTAGAATCTCTCCACCATCTAAAGAATCCAGCCCAGGGCCTGTCTCCTAAAAGATGTTCAATAGTTTGTGGATTGGGTGCTCGGTTCTCAGGTTTGTGTGACACTATGTCATTATTTATTCTTTCCGGTCGATCTCTCTCTCTCTCTCTCTCTCTCTCTCTCTCTCTCTCTCTCTCTCTCTCCCCTCCCGCTGCCCCCTGCAGATGTGTGACCCCCCACCCCATGATGGAAGGTACAGTGTGGAGCATGGCAGATGGTTTTAGCGATAAGAAAAGACAATCTCTACCATCAGCGATTTTACAGTCTAGCAGGGGCAAGTAAGACACAGTGAAGAAGAGAGATAAGATGTGATGAAATATGATAAGGGCCCATCGTAGACCCAAGGCAAATACCTGCAAAAATAATATTAAATCTGTTTCAAAGATCAGACAAGTTTCCATTTCATACTTCTTTTGACTCTCCTGGAAATTAAAAGGCAGGCAATGGTGAACTCAGTACCAGGAAGGGGGGGTCAAAGATTTGAGGTGCATGAAGTGACCCTATGATCACACGATCTGAGGGGTCTAAAAGAAAGAGAAAATAAACAGAAAAGGGGGAAACCAAGAAGGTCTGAGAGAGAAATAGGAAGAGATACGCAGCTTCTGGTTGCCTCCGCATTTCCAAGGGCTCGCGCGGCGGCCTGAGGATCCCAGGTCTGGTGTCCTGGGCCGCGTCTTGACTTTGGTCCTGCTTGCCCTCTGCCTGGACCATCCTTGGGCTCTGTGGCCTCCCAATGGCAAGCAGCCCCTTCCTCTGGCACAGGGCAACCATCCCTCAGGCTGGTCCTGGGGTGGGGAGGGAGGCCCACAAGGTCAGGGATATGTGTGCGCATGTAGCCGATTCAGTCTCTTACACAGCAGATAACAGCACAACATGGTAAAGCAATTATATTTCCATTTAAATTTTTCTTAATTAAAAAAAAGAAATTACAACTTGCAACGGTCCAATAAGAAATTACCTTACAAAATGGAAGAATTCTGTAACAACCCAAGTTTTCTGTGTTGGATTTTTTTGTGCATGGCCAACAAAATTCACATATTAAAAAGAGTGAGTTCAAAAAAAAAAAAAATGGGTCCTGGAGTTCCAGAAGGAGAAAGTCCTGAGACATCATCTAGTTCAACCCCTGCCTTTACCAAAGAAGACAATGGAGGTCCAGAGAGGCTAAGGAGGTGATCGAGACAATTCTGTCAAGTCAGAGACAGACGTGGGCCGCCACCTGTCCTATGAAATTCCTGCGCGTGCAGGGCCACCCCCAAACACACACACTCGTGACTTACATGCGTTTCTCCCACTCTTCTCTCCATCCTCCCCTTCGGCAGCACTTTTCTTTACAAAGTTCAGAAATGAGGTCTAGAGTTTGGTCCATGGACAATAAACGATTACTTTTAAATGAATTTGAATCACTCTTTCTCCCTATACCTGGCTTTAAATGATGCTGCAAGGACACTTTTGAAGTCTCTCACCTTCTCCGATAATCCAAGACAAAGGAGACAGAACCACCCATAATCGGCAGCCAACTGGGAGCCCTGAACTCCATGTACCAACTCTCTGGATCCTCACCCCAACCCCATGAGATGGGCATGATCACCCCATTTTACATGGCGGGGTGCCAGCTCAGAGGCGTGGGGTGATGGGTGAACAGTGGGCCAAGGCTCGAGGTTGGTCCTCGTGGTCTCAGAGCCCAGGCCTCCCGCTGGACCTGTGAGAGTGTGGGCGACAGACGGGCTCCCACTTCCGGTGGACGTGCTTTCTGGATGCTACCCAGGGGCTTGTGTGCCTGCAGGGGTCAGCCAGGGGCAGCCGAGCAGCGACTAAGGAGTGAGACGCTAGTAGTCTTGAGCACATTTGAGCCCCTGGCAGCCACCCTGCTGCAAACAGGATTCGTCTCAGAAGCATTCATCCTGCCCCCGCGTGAGAGGAGATTACTCTAAATAACGCACAGTCCAGGGTGACATTATTATTCTTAGACCGTAAATCAACGACCAAAATAAAGTAAATTGTTAGGTCTGGGTGGCATAAAATGTGGGCACAGACAAAGAGACTTAGGGGTACCGTTTGCTCTAAATCAGTTTAACCACCTTGCAGCTTCTCACATTACAGTCTTAATCTAGCACATTAGCGAGATTAGTACGTGGTTTTTGCAATTAAATTGCATATTTTATCACTTCTGCTTCTTTCATGCTATATAAACTTCCAGGAAATTGCAGACTCATAAACTCTGGCACAGAGCGTGAGGCGGGAGGACGTGGAGACACCAGCATGGCATCTGGGGGCAGCTGAGTTTCGTATTCCATATTTTTATTTGATTTCAGAACGTCCTTCATGAAGACTCCCCATTCAAGTAAAGACATTTCAATGGACAGACTGAGAGATGAGTCTTCTGATGCACATACCTGGACCCCTGGGGATTACAGGGTGGTTTTTATTGCGAAGAGGGGATGTTTAAGATTTTGATAGAGATGGGAGGAGGGGGTGGGTTAGTCTGCTCTAAAAGCAAGAAAAACACATTTTCTTCTGAGTTTGGATTACTGGCTTTACCACAGCCCTAAAACACATGATTGGATATCGGAATCTATTACTTTAGTAAATTAGAGAGTGAAACTCATTTGGCAGAGGCATATCTGGTAAGCTATTTCCCGTGACTTTGTCCTTGTGATGTTTGAGGGACTAGTGCCTCGCAGGCACGGTCTTTCGTGCACAGATCAGATTTCTTTCTTGGAAATAACTCTGTTTCCCAGCAGGTCAGAAGCACCAAGTCCACGGCTTCAGTTAGCACATATTTCAAGGACTGGATGTGGAAGGATCTTTCAGTTCATCTTCCAGATCCCTCTCCCATGAAGCGTAAAGTTCAGAAAGTCTGGGGACTTACCTGAAAGAAGATGCTGGCGGAGATGCACCCAGAAGTTACAGAACTGTCTGAAGACAGTCTCCAGCGGCTACCGGCAGGGCACTAGTGCGCATGCGCATCGGACCACCGCCCCACCCCCACGTCCTGAAGACTCGGGACTGCACCGTGTCTGTCCTCACCTAGAAATAAGAGCCCCACGTTATCAGATCATTCTAACAGCTCTGTGCGTGTGTGCGTGTGTGTGTGTGCAGCTTAGATTCGCGCTGCCGCATAGCAAGGATGTGCTGATGGTACGATGCACAGTGTGGTACTTGCGGTGGGTGTAAGAGGCACCCTGGTACTCGGAATTCAGTGTGCAATCCACGCTCATCAAGTGTTTACCTAAGTGCCAGGCCTTGGGCTGCCGGCCGGGAACACAGATGGGAATCACACGAAGTCGCTTCTCAAAAGGCATCAGAATCTGATGGGGGACGTGACCACAACGCTGGGAAGTCGCAGTCTTGGGCGGGATGCTACTAGAATGCCCTCACGAAGTGCGAGGCCACAGTCGTTTACAATGGAGTGGCCAATCCCATCCCAGCCTGCCATCCGTGGAGGATGGGTAGGGGTCCGTAACCTCCCTGGACCTCAGTCTTTCTGTCTGTGAGATGGGAGAGCAGGAATCCTAGGGCAGGCACTGGGTAAGTCCCCTACCGCTCTGATCAGCGGCAGAGCTAGGAAGGAAACTCATCTGGACATGAGGTTGCTCTGAGCTTCAAGGACACCGCAGCCACTAGGTGTACTAATGAGGAGCTTCCAGAGAGCTGAGTCTCTTTATCCTTTTCTAACAAATGAAGCTCACGCACTTAAATGTCCCTTGCAGAGGCAGTGGCTGTGTGTCCTCTCATAGAAGATGCCACAAAGGTTTCCTCTTTTTAAAATTTATTTTTAACTTGTCTGGACAGGCAGGCTTTTACAGTTCCCTGCCCTTTCTCCTTCCACGCCCTTCCCTCCCCAGGCCCTAGTTTGCCTGTCTTTCTTCCTTTCATCAGAAAGGAGATCTGCCTATCTCCTGAACTGTGATGGGGAAAATATGTGGCTTGACTCAGCTCCCACTGAGATGCAACAAGCGTGTCCAGAATGGAAGGCAAGGCTGACCAAAGGAAGGAGACGCAGTCCACTGCTTAATAAGTTACCAGGTAATAATAACTGAAGGAACAGCGGGATAAATGAATGAAGACACTGGCCTGTGCAACCCTGGGGTTGGTTCCACCTCGTCGCTTTTTTCACTCTCTTCCTTATCCGGGCCAACCTTGGGTATACTTTATGAATTACTCTGAGACATCTTAGCTTCTTCCTAGATTAAGGGAAGGTGGAGATGGATGGGTCCATCATTTCTAATCCCAGCGTCCAACCCCAAGGCCTCTCAGAGAGGAAGTAAATGGAGCTGAATCCATAAAGTAGCCTTGCAAGTGGACTCCAGCCTGAAGTCAGTCTTGCCAGCATTTGACCCCGGAAGTGATCACTGAAAGGACTCAGACTTTTTCACTTTTCACATTAAAGCCACGAATCATGCCAGGCAGCACCCCAGACCAATTACATCAGATTCTTTGGGGTTGGCCAGCATCACCATTTTTTAAAAGATGTTTTTGATGTGGACCATTTTTAAAGTCTTAATTGAATGTGTTACAATATTGCTTCTGTTTTTCAGCTCTTTTTTTTTTTTTTGGTTATGAAGCATGTGGGATCTTAGCCCCCCCACCAGGGGTCAAACCCACACCCCCTCAGTCAGAGGTCGCAGTCTTAGCCACTAGACCACCGAGGAAGTCCTGGCATCGCCGTTTGTAAAAGCGCCCCAGGTGATTGCCAGATGCAGCTAAGTCTGAGAACCACTACTCCAGACTGATTCTTGGTGTGCAGACCCCGCCTGGACAGACCCATGAAAAGCTGAGTCACCACTTGATGACGTCCTTGCGCTCAGTGCTGGGGCGCAGGAGAGATCCAGGAAGGCTTCCTGAGGAGCAGCACTTGATCTGGGCTGTGAAGACAGACTAACTCTGGAGAGGTGGCCATGAAGACGTCTCTTAACCTTGGACTCAGCCCGATGCTCAGAAGCCACAGCCTCCCCCAGCAGCCCTTCCCCCTCCTCTTCCCCTCCAGCAACCCCCACACCACNNNCTCCCAACATCCCCCAGCGGTGAGCACTCCAGGCAAATGTGATGTTAGATGAAGAACATATGCCCTGCCTGCACTTAAAGAGCGTTTCTCTTCCTCTTTGCCAGTCTCATCGGGAAGTAAGTTCTATCGCTTTCGCAATTTAGGGACGAGCAGATGGCAAAAGTTTTGATTCAGGAATAATGTCCATCTGAAAGGCCCATGCTCAAGGGCCCCTGCCTGTCATCAGAGGACCATCACGGGCACACAATCTGGACTCTTAAAAAGTCCCTGTTTCGTCCAGAATGGAAATCTTCACCTCTTCACCCCCAGTCCAGCTTCTCCTCTTGTGTCCCTGTCTCAGTAAGTGGGAGCCCCAGTGCCCCAAGCCCGGACTCCCCGACTTGCCCCGTCAATTTCACCAGCCCAGTGTGTCTTGACTCACTGCTCCCCCTACCCTTCCCTGAGCTCAGGGCTTCCCCTGTGCCTCCTGGGCTGTCCCCCCGCCTCCCCACTGCTCTCCTTTCCCCCGCCTTCTCCCATCAGCACTTGTCCAGGCTTGTGGCCTCGGAACTTTCTAGAACACATCCCTCTTTCACAGTCTCTGATGGCTTCACCCTGGCTGCCACGTATTTCCTGCGTTCATCACTCTGCGCCATACAGTGAAAGTGGCAATATTTATCCAGCACGTTGGAACAAACAAATGAGCTCTTTGTTGCAGGGAACAACCCATTCTGGGGCCTTGGGCAAGGTCTAAGGGGCTCAGGAGCTCAGCACCATTGTAAACCCCTTGACTCTGACTGGGAAGCTCGGGCCTATAGTGATGGAGTCCAAACAGGAGTGACCACCAGAATTGTCTGGAGACCTTCTTGAAAATGCAGATCCCCAGGCCTCCTCCCCTTCCTCCCATCTACGTCAGGGTCTCGCAGACCTGGGCTTTTTTTCCTTAAGACCACTTACTTCACTGGTAATTATACAATCATTCGTATCAGGATATGGTTAGTCTAACTTACCATCAGCCATAAACTCTAGTAGCCCCACTGGGTACCCAGTCTTCCTAGCTCAGATCAAGTACTGCTCCTTCTCTGAAGCTTTCAAGTATCTTCTGTTCTTGGTACCCCAGACTGACCACCCTCAGCAGACATGTGTGAAGAGCACCAATCATACGTGATGATGCTGGCATGTAGCAGATGGTTCATAAGGGATAGATGGATGGATGGATGATTGGATGGATGGACGGATTTTTTTTTAATAATTTACCCATCCCTGTACACTTTGTGCTCTTTCGTTGTGGCTGCGAGGCTCCCGGCGACCCAGTCTGGCCCCCCCTGCCCACGGCCCGCTAAGGGCCTGACTTAGGTGACGGTGGTAAACCTCTGCGATCAGGGTCCTGCAGCTGCCAGGCGGCGTAGCCCAGGGGCCATGGCCCTCTCTCACCTGGTCTCAGTGTCTGTGGCTGGCCGGACGGATGGATTAGAAGGAGGATAAATGATGGTGGATCTTGGCCCTGCTGAACCCTCAGGCTTTCTCTCCCACCACATCACCATAGACCTGCCAAAAGTTCGCAAAATTGAAAGACGTCATGACTGTGTGGCTACATGGTTTTGTCCTTCTAAAAGAGGAGCCGTTTTGCTATTGAAGGGGTTTTTCTGCTTCCAGGAAACACTTCTGAAAAGAACAGGAAGAGGCGTTTCCAAAAAGTCATTTCCAAGATGCAGCTTTGATGTCAAAAATAGCTTGAACAAGCGTGGTAGCCTTGTTCACGCTCCCTTGGCTGCCAGGGAAATAGCGTCAACACCCAGGGGGAAGACCAAGAATGGCTTTATTATTAAGCATCTTTCATCATCAAGCATGGGACGCCAAGCAGAGAGAAGGTTGTAAGTCCAATCCAATAACACTGTGGCTGGACCCAGCTGAGGACTCAAGGGGAGCTGTTGCCCATGGTAACAGCAGTAATATTAGCTACAGTTCTGGCTGATCGTGCCCTGTGTCTCTGCTAGGCACTCTACTGAGAACCTTATGCACAGTGTCTCCTTTAATCCCACCAGATCTGTACTGTAGGATCCACCATTAGTGGGCTCTGGATCCATGCCGACTGGGTTCAAGTCCCACCTACACCCGCTAGCGGCTATAAGAAAAACAAACGCAAAAAAGCAAACTGGCTGCCTGGGGACGCCTCACAAGCAGCTGAGAAAAGGAGAGCAGTGAAAAGCAAAGGAGGAAAGGAAAGATAAACCCATGCGAATGCAGAGTTCCAAAGAAGAGCAAGGAGAGATGAGAAAGCCTCCCTCAGTGATCAGTGCAAAGAAGCAGAGGAAAACAACAGAATGGGAAAGACTAGAGATCTCTTCAAGAGAATTAGAGATACCAAGGGAACACTTCATGCAAAGATGGGCTCAGTAAAGGGCAGAAATGGTAGGGACCTAACAGAAGCAGAAGATATTAACAGGAGGTGGCAAGAATACACAGACGTATACAAAAAAGATCTTAATGACCCAGATAACCATGTGGTGTGACTGCTCACCTAGAGCCAGACATCCTGGAGTGTGAAGTCCAGTGGGCCTTCAGAAGCATCACTACGAACAAAGCTAGTGGAGGGGATGGAAATCCTAAAAGATGATGCTCTGAAAGTGCTGCACTCAATACGCCAGCAAAGTTGGAAAACTCAGCAGTGGCCACAGGACTGGAAAAGGTCAGTTTTCATTCCAATCCCAATGAAGGGCAATGCCAAAGAGTGCTCAAAGTACCGCACAATTGCACACATTTCCCATGCTAGTGGGGTCATGTTCAAGATCCTCCAAGCCAGGCTTCAACAGTACCTGAACTGAGAATTTCCAGATGTTCAAGCTGGATTTAGAAAAGGCAGAGGAACCAGAGATCAAATTGCCAACATCCTCTGGATCATCGAAAAAGTAAGAGAATTCCAGAAAAACATCTATTTCTGCCTTATTGACTATGCCAAAGCCTTTGACTGTGTGGATCACCACAAACTGGAAAATTCTTCTAGAAATGGGAATACCAGACCACCTGACCTGCCTCCTGAGAAATCTGTATGCAGGTCAAGAGGCAACAGTTAGAACTGGACATGGAACAACAGACTGATTCCAAATAGGAAAAGGAGTACATCAAGGCTGCATATTGTCACCCTACTTATTTAACTTATATGCAGAGTACATCATGAGAAACACTGGTCTGGATGAAGCACAAGCTGGAATCAAGATTTCTAGGAGAAATATCAATAACCTCAGATATGCAGATGACACCACCCTTGTGGCAGAAAGTGAAGAGGAACTAAAGAGCCTCTTGATGAAGGTGAAAGAGGACAGTGAAAAGCTAACTTAAAACTCAGCATCATAAAAACTGAGATCATGGCATCCTGCCCCATCACTTCATGGTAAATAGCTGGGGAGACAATAGAAATAGTGAGAGACTTTATTTTCCTGGGCTCCAAAATCACTGAGGACAATGACTGCAGCCATGAAATTGAAAGACACTTGCTCCTTAGAAAAAAAGCTATGACAAAACTAGACAGCGTATTCAAAAGCAGAGACGTTACTTTGCCAGCAAAGGTCTGTATAGTCAAAGCTATGGTTTTTCCAGTAATCATGTATGGATGTGAGCGCTGGACCATAAGGAAGGCTAAGCACCAAAGAATTGACACTTTTGAACTGTGGTGCTGGAGAAGACTCTTGAGAGTCCGTTGGACTGCAAGGAAATCAAACCAGTCCTTTCTAAAGGAAATCAACCCTGAATATTCGTTGGAAGGACTGATGCTGAAGCTCCAATACTTTGGCTACCTGATGCAAAGAGCCAGCTCATTGGAAAAGACACTGACGCTGGGAAAGATAGAAGGCGGGAGGAGAAGGGGTTAAGAGAAGATGAGTATTTGGATGGCATCACCGACTCAATGGACATGAGTCTGAGCAAGCTCCGGGAGTTGGTGAAGGACAGGGAAGCCTGGCGTGCTGCAGTCCATGGGGTCACAGAGAGTCAGACACCACTGAGTGACTGAACAGCAAGTGGCTACGTTGTTTGGGGCAAGATATATCATCGCTCCCTTTCTGTGCTTCTCATCTGTGAAACGGGCATGATTCTATTGACTATTTTGTGGAGCCATGAGAATGAAATGAATTAATATAAACATGTGAAGTGCTGAAAAAATAGTCCAGGCTCAGTTCAGTTCAGTTCAGTCGCTCAGTCGTGTCCGACTCTTTGTGACCCCATGAATCGCAGCACGCCAGGCCTCCCTGTCCATCACCATCTCCCGGAGTTCACTCAGACTCNATCCAGCCATCTCATCCTCTGTCGTCCCCTTCTCCTCCTGCCCCCAATCCCTCCCAGCATCAAAGTCTTTTCCAATGAGTCAACTCTTCGCATAAGGTGGCCAAAGTACTGGAGCTTCAGCTTCAGCATCATTCCTTCCAGAGAAATCGCAGGGCTGACCTCCTTCAGAATGGACTGGTTGGTGGTCGTTGGCTATTATTCTTACAAGCTTCGCTTAACAAAGGAGGAAAGCCAGAGGCTGCAGAGTAACCAAGCGGCAGAGCGGGGGTGTGAGCCTGCCTCCGTCTAGCGGAAGCCCGCACTCCTGGCCACCGGGCGGCGCTGCCCCCATGTGCTGGCCGCGGGGTCTCCTCCTCGGGTGCCTTCCGCCTCCGCTCCATCGCGCCCGGCAGTCCCGTCCTGGGGATGCAGCCTTTCATCCCCTGAATAGCTTCTGCGTGACTGTGGCCTGCTAGCATCAAGTGGAAACATAAAAAGATCAGACACGATGCCCACTTCAGATGGCTTCTGCCAGGTATTTAACGACCTGGCCTTGAGTATTCAGGTACAAAGCAAGGAAAGAGCTGTGTGTATCGCGTACCTACAGCGCGAGGTGCCCGGGTCCTCCCCGTCTCCATCTCACTCTAGGATGTATCATCAGCACCCTAGTTTTATGGATATGGGGTCCAGGCACAGAGAGGCTCCATCACCTGCCCAAGGTTGCACAGCCACGAAGAAACCTGGAATAAGGTCTGTCGGATTCTGATCCACGCAAATCATTCTGAGCTAAAGGATGGTTCACTCTAACATGGGTGGTAGATTCTGCTCTGGGATACATGGGTCCTGGGACACTGTCCTCTAAACGTCACAGGGTCTCCAGCTGAGAGGAGCTCCGTGCAAAGGGCTCAGATGGAGATGACAGTAAATTAGCTAAAATTCTCAGTGTTTTAGAAACATGTAGCTTCCTGAGATGGACTTTAGATGTAAACCTCAGGAAATCTATGCCCATTCCAGAAATGTAATCAGTAATTTAATATCTGCATACCAAAAAGCACACACAGGCACGCACATACACAGAAGTTCAAGTAAAGCTGGGGAACTCTAAACAAGATCAGTGGATCATAGGAATCAGTCTCTTCCCTGTGATGCTACATTACTGTTTTGCAAAATGTTACTACCATGGGAAACTGGACAAAGTTTATTTCTAGATTATTTCTTATGATTGCTTGTGAATCAATAATTATGTTAATAAAAGTCTCAATTAAAAAATCAACAAGAAAATAAAATCCCAACAGGAAGGTGAGCAAAGTATATGAATAGGCAATTCATGGAAGAGAAAGCATAGTCAATAAACATATGTAGAGACAATAAAATTATAACAAGGAAGCATCCTTTCACACCAAGTTAACTGCTTTTTTTTCTTAAGTTGATAACACCAAGACTTGGCAAGGATAGAAGAAAAAAGGTACTCATTCACTGCTGTTGAGAATACAAATTGGTACAAGCCCTTGGGAAAGCCGTTGGCAGCATCTAGTAAGCTACAGCTGTGCGCGTTCTCAGCAGCTCGGCCCTAGGCCCCCACCCTAGAAACACTCTCATGTATACACAGAGACATTTACAAAGACACATGCTGTCGCGCTGCCTGCATAACAGTGGCGCTGCCCACCGCTCTTCAGCCACAGACTACAGAAACAGCAATCTGTCTGCACAGTAGAATACAAGGCAGACGTTGAAACAGCTAAAACTGATCATGGGAAAAACAACAATCCATGAAGCGGGGGGGTGGCGGCGGGGAGCAAGTTGCAAAACCAAGGGAGAGGCTTTACTTAAAAAATTAAATCTGCAATGCTCTGCTGTTCATTGCTGGTGTAAACATGCGTATGTAATGGAAGTGCAAATGTACATGTGAAATGTATGGAAATGCTGTACATAGGAGAGTGCTACCTCCGCCAAGGGGAGGAAAGGACCACGGCAAGCTTCCCTTGCAGCTGACGTTCGATTTCTTTAAAATGCAGGAAGATGCAGGAAACCTGGCAAACTGTGTGCTGCACTTGAGGAATGAGGAAGGATGCGGGTGACAGGGAGTTTTTTGTACGATTTTAACAAATTTTGGAGTGCTTTAGAATTCAAAAGAAAAATAATGATTATGAGAGCATTAAACCTGCTGATCCAGCAACTCCTATTTTAGGAATGTAGCCAACAGATACATTTTCACGTGTATTCATGAACACGTATTTTTCGTCTAACATTGTTTGTAACAGCAAAAACCTAAAAACAAGTTAAATGCCTATTCATTGGTGACTGATTACACAAATTATATAACATCCATAAAATGGAATACCATGCAGCCATTGAAATGAATGGCACAGCTCTCTGTGTGCTGATATGAAATGGTCCCTAAGATGTAATTTTAAAAAAGGCAAGGTAAAAACATTATGTACAGCATGACCCTCCGTGTGTTCATGTGTGTGCACATGTGTTTCCACAGGGTCATGTAAGAATTCTTGTGCACACAGAACAACTTAGGGAACACCATGAGGTGGGGAATAGAATGGAGAAGAGAGATTTTAGTTTTCACTGTGTAGTTTTATGTCCTGGTTTACTGGGCGTATGTACATTATTCAATTTTTAAAAACTAGTTTGAAGAAATTGTGATCTCTGGTTTCTGAAATGGCCTTCTATTAGCAAAACCACGTCTCACCCGAATAATCCAGTTTTGAAAGTCGAAACGAAATCTGCTTTTGTTCAGGCAACAGTTTTATCTTGTGAGCTAAAACAGGCAAACAAACAGAGAAATGTCCACGAAGCGCTCATCTTTGGTAGTTTGTGGAGACACAGAGACGAAACTCCCTGGCTTTCCTTGAGGAAAAAACAGTCCAGGAGGGAATATAACTAAAAAGACAATCAGACGGTAACAGACCGCTGGGACCATGAAGTTTTGAGGACAATGAGAACGGCAATAAAGGCAAATCCAGGGGGCTGGGGAAGCACCAAGGGGGGCATCCAAAGGAGGCTTCCTGGAGGAGGTGTCTACTGGACAAGTCTTAAAAAGTGGAAAGGAGTTCTCCAGTAAAAGAGACAGAGGTTGCTCTATGCAGAGGCAAATGTAAACCCAAAAGAGGATGACTCAGCGTAATGCCCCGGCCTGAAGTTGTGAATGGTTTGGTGCAACTGGAATCAGAGGAGGGGGACGTAGGCGCCAAGCGCTATCACCTGTGTTATCGATTAGACTCTTTCTTAGGTGAGCAAGCTGAGGCACAGAGAGGTTAACTAACTTGCCTGTGGTCTCAGAGGCAGCCTGCGGCAGAACCAGACTTTGAACACGTACCCTAACCCTTACAGAGGATGAGTCAGGCCTAGAGGGCATAATGGGCTATGAGGCTGGAGAGTAAGCCTGGGACAGACTATGGGGATTTGGAGAGAACGGTGTAGGCAGTGGTGAGATAGAAGGACGGTAAGCAGGAAGTGGCATGGATGGTCCGACATGGGTCCATCCCTAAGATGTCATATCTCAAGATCTCAGCAAACACTTGCTAAACGAATGAGTGGGTGGATGGATAGACGGATGAGCGCTCTGCCTAAGCCAACTATGAGACCTCAAAGCAGAGACCGAAGCGGGGGCGATTCCCTGGCGATTGTGACCCCTGCTTCCACCCCAGGGGTCACAGCTTCAGTCCCTCATCAGAGGCCTAGGACCCCACACCCCACATGCCACGCTGTGGCTGCTGTCTTTGTAGTCCCTCAGTCGTGCCCGACTCTTTGTGACCCCATGGACTGCAGCCCCGTGAGTCTCCTCCATCCATGGGGTTTTCCAGACAAGAACACTGGCGTGGTTGCCGTTGCCTTCTCCTGGGGTCTTCCCCACCCAGAGGTTGAACCTGTGTCTCCTGCTTTGGCAGGCAGATTCTTTACCACCGACTCTAAATAAATAAAAAGGTCAGTTTTAAGCAAAATGATGACATTGGCGATGATTTTCCCTTTATAAACCCCTGATCCTTGGACCCTAATCCACAAACCATCAAGTTATTCCACCTGCTTTGTTATGTGTAACAAGTTCCACACTGTTTATCTGCCAAACGTCATTGCCCTCTAACAGAGACATTTAAAACAAGAAAGACTACAGGCATGTTATGATGTAGTTCACTGTGTCAAGCAAAGGGAGATTTCAGGACACTCGCTTAAAGAGCAAGATACACTTGACCTCGCTGATGGCCCATAAATTTGACTCCACTTTGCATCTGTTACAGAGGATTGAAAGTACAATCCAAACAATAAGTAGTGGTATTAATAAAAATAAGATGTGACGAGATGAGAAAACAGTCGTCTCAGAGCCACTTGGCTGGTTTGAAATCCCAGCTCTAGCACGGTATCGGTCAGTTTCACTGAAGCAGAGCTGCGTAACAAACAATCCCAACCTCTCAGAGGTCCAGTGACAGAGGTGTGTCACTCTGGCTCATCTGTGTCATCCCAAGCTCGCCAGTAGCTCTCTGGGCCTGTAAGTCTGTCCCCGACACAAATGGACTCGGTCAGCTCACCTGTGACTCAGGCTGAAGGAACAGCCTCCAATGCGTACATGAAGTTCCCACAGCAAAGAGCAGATTCTCTAGAGGAATGGTGGAAACGTGTAGTGTTTCTTAAAGCTTCTGTTCAGAACTAACACACTGACACTTCCACTGAGATTTCATTGGCCGAAGCCCAGAATCGATAAGGGGCAGATGTCCACTCCACCCACCAGAGGCAGGCAAGTAACGTGGCGATGGATGTGAACCTATAATCTTGTGGGGAAGGAAGTATTGATGAATAGCTGTAATAAAAATAAAATTAATTATTTTATTAAATATTTATTGAATTAATAAATATTTATTATTAAAATAAATCAAATATTTATTTATTAAAATTACTGATTAATAAAAAATTAATTGTGCAGGTTGGGTCACCATAAACAAATTATTTAATCTGTCAGAGTCCATTTCCTCACCAGCAAAATGAAAACAACACCGCCTTTGCAAAGTCATGGTTAAGAACTAAATGAGATAGTGATTATTAAAGACCCTGACACAAGGCCTGAGATCTAGTCAGTAGCTCCTTGTTTCCTCCTTACCTGGTGGCTGCTACTGGGTCCAAGTGTCGAATGGCACTTCTTAGAGCCAAGCTTCTTAAACTTTGTTTTGTGAAAGACCAATGTTCTGTTCTGCTTACTCCTAGCCAGTACTTTTATAAAACAGTAAAAATGAGTAGCTAGAAAACAGAAGAAAAACAAAAAGACATAGAAAATGCTAGCCACAGTTTTTTATTATTAGAGTCAACAGATTTATTAAATTGCATCCCATGAGAGAGAGCCTACTGTAGCAGAGGTCACCAGTGGTCAAGTTACAGGGCTGTGAACGTCTCTCTTCCCCCCTAACCCCGCCACTGCTGGGCTCTGAGCATCGCTAGGAGGGGAAGGAGGAAGTGACAAAGCAAAGTGAGGATGAGCAAGCGAGGAGACCAGGCTCCCTCCACACTGCCGGTCCCTGGGCTCTGGCTAGGGGCAGGGACAGGCTCTGAACCGCAGGGAGATTGAAGTTCTGATTTGGACCAGACTGGGATATTTAACCCCTTAAAAGGGGACAATCTGTAACACCTAAAAGTGATTGAGTAGTGATCGTGTATCAGTGTAGACCCACTAACGCTGGCAAATGGGGATCCCGGGTGGCTCGGCTGGTGAAGAATCTGCCTGCAATGCCAGAGGCCTGGGTTTGATCCCGGCTCGGGAAGAGCCCCTGGAGGAAGGCATGGCAACCCCCTCCAGTGTTCTTGCCTGGAAAATTCCCACGGACAGAGGAGCCTGGCAGGCTACAGTCCATGGGGTCACAAAGAGTAGGACCGGATTGAGCGCCTAAGCGATGATAGCAAGTATACCGCACGAAGGTAGGATGTTACTAACGCGGGAAGCTGTTTATAGGATAACACGGGGACTCTCCTTACCACCTTCTCAATTTTCCTGTGAATCAAAAACTGTTCTAAAAACAAAATTGTCAAAAACTTTTGCAAAAGTGACTGAGAATCTGTGGGATCTGCCCGAGACGCCTTGAAGGGGTGGGGAAGTGAGAGCCAGATGTCTGAAGGCAGCAGAGGGAGAAAAGTAAAGCTGTCTCTTGTTTGTTCCCTACGACGCCAGTACCATCCGTGACAGGTGATGTCAGTGATTCTTACAAATGGGAGGATTCTGAAAGTATGACGAAGCTGAATTCTCTGATTGCTTTTCAAAACCGTGTGTAGCAAAACTTATCGGCCTTCCTTCCATTTCAAGTATGATGCTACTGAGATGACTAGAGGCCCTGAATGCGACCACTTGCAAGCTTCTGTTTCATTTCTGCATCCATTTCCCACTTCTGGTATCAGCTACCCTCTCCCTCATAGCCCAGGTAACCCAAATAGGACTGATTCCAACCTCCACTCCCATCCTGAACCAAAGATGGGACACGACCCAGGTCTGCAAGTCAGTGATTCATTCTGGCGTGGGCACAGGACATAAATTACTCCAATGAGTCCAGCCCCTAAAACACGAGAAGCTCTCTTCCTGCTACGTGGCTGTAACAGAAGTGCGGTGTCACCCGGCCTCCCTGGGAACAGACTAGCATGGAGGGAGGTGGGAAATGAGGTGCTGCGTTCTGGCAGCATCGTCTGAGCACCCAGACCCAGCCCTGTCTGATCCAGCTTCTCTGGGACCTTTCAACCACGTGATTACCAACACCTTGTTGTTGTTGTTACTGTTTGCTTAAGTTAATTCTCAGATGGGTCTATTCCTTTCCAGGAAAAGAATCCTGACGAATGTGGCATGACTTCCAGCTTTGAGCTAATCTGGTGTGGGAGACAAGCATCAAAAGGAATAAAACTAAGATGCCAGCTGGACTCTCCTGGCCCTCAGAGATGCAGACACCTGACTCAGATATCCTCATCCCAAGAGTACAAAGCACTCCTCACGGCTTCTTCTCATCCTCAGAGAGGTGTAGCTTTCCTGGGCCCCCTTGGTCTGAAGTTGCTCTCTCTGCGTCTATCCCTCCAAAGCAGAACCCGAGCTTTGCCGACTTCCCAACAAGCACAAAAGTATCTGTGAGGATACACTTACCTAAAGGTTTTGAAGGGAAGATGGGGAGGTATAGTACACATCCTACATTGCTCAACTTAAAAGTCCCATCTCACACACCCCATCTTCCCTAAATGCCTCTCAGTCACGCCTCTGGTGGCGGGGAGGAGGTGGACTTTCCGTCACTGACTCTGCCCCCATACAACGTCCAGCCTCAGGGGCTCCTCTCTCCCTGGCCCCTACCCCAGGTTCTTTTCCCATTCCCCCAACCCTACTCCTGAATCTTCAAGCTTCTCTGTCTCCATCATGCAAAGTGACTCAACTCTGGCTCTTGCCTAGAAGCTGTTTACATGTGAATACACTAGGCTCTTGGTTAAACAAAAGTTTGCCTATTAACTTAATCCACTCTCTTTAAATGCAGTTTGGGTTATAAACAGGAAAGGAAAATTTTAGTACACATAAAAAGTGTTACCACCCAGTGTGATAAAGAGAAAGATGGGCAAGGTGTATGGGAGTAGTTGGGAGACGGACTCTGCCCAAGGGGGCACTAAGGGGGCGATGTGGGTGTTGAATATTGAGGCAAGAGGCGGCTTTTGACAGGCAGGGGGTAGAGGAGGCACGTGACCCGCAGAAGGAAGTGCACAGACTAGAGAGTTAAGATGGGAAAGTTCATGGTGACATGGAGGGCAGTTCGTGAGGGGTCCTAGGGTCAGGAGAGAGTGGAGTGGGGCTGAGGCAGTGCGTCGGGGCAGGTTGGCAGGATCCCAGTCTGGGAGGGTCTCCAATGCCAGTGAGCAGCAGGTCGGATTTGTCCAGAACTGAGAGGAAGCCATCAGCAGAGTTTTGAGCAGAGCGGTAATGCAGCCAGATTTTGTTTAGGAAGAACAGGTTGGTCACCAGTTTGGAGAAGTTGGAAAAACGGATGGGAAAGGGTAACTTTGGTGGGAGCAGGAAACGATTAGGAGGCTGTTGCAATGATCTGGGCTGGAGATGATGGTGATGTGATGCGGCGGCGGGGCAGCACTCGGCTGCTTGGGGGAGGGATAATTCTCCGTCTTCCCTCTGAGATGGGAGCTCCTCGACAGTGGGCCCAGACTTTTCCAGCACAGGACGTGGCGCAGGTAGCCTCTCGCAGGTGCATGCGCGCCTGAATGAATGGACCAGCCCTGATCTGGGAGCTCCGAGGCGAGAGGCGCATGCGCGCCTGAATGAGTGCGCGAACGCTATTTATGAGCTCCGAGGCTCCTACCTTGGGCACTGAGAAGTCACCCCCGCTGAGACGGGCACGCAAGATGAGGCATCAGTTTTAGAACCAAGGACCGCGTTCAGATCCTGCTCGTGGAAGAGGCTACGCTAGATCCTGGCAAGATGTGAGGAAGGTTTCCCTGCAGAGGCTGAGCCTCCTGGAGCCCCCGCCTCAGTCAGGAAGTCGGTCACAAGACGAGCAGCCCTGCAGACCCGGAGTATTCAGGATGCTGGCCGTAGATCAGGGCAGGGCAGACAAGGCCAGGTTAGGTTGGTGAAGGAGTCTCTGAGCTCCCTTTTCTGTAGCAGCAAATCCAACAGACAGGCTAAGAGGAGCCTCAAAGAACCAACCAGGGGAGGAATTCCAAGCGACAATCCATTTCTGCCACCTATCAGGAAGCTGATGCTGCCTCACAAACCACCGTAAAAGTCGGTAGCTTGAAACATGAGGCATTTCTTCTCACGTTCGAGCCATGCTGAGCTGCAGGTCACTGTAGTTTGGCTGATCGAGGCTAGCCTGGGCTGGGCAGCTCCTCTCCAGCCCGCGCTTCGGCTGGGCTGGGCTGGGCTTGGGTTCAGGCTGCAGGTTCACCTTGGGGCTATTTCTCTGTCTCTCAGGCTCCTTGCCCTGATGAGGCATTCTTCTCATGGCAGAAGCACAAGAGCCCAAACTGAACTGTACAAGCACATGTAAGATCTCTAATTAAGTCTCATCTGCTAACACACTGTTGGCCAAAGCAACTCAGGCGGATAAGCCCACTATCCACTTCACAGGGTGCAAAGCATGGCAAAAGGTGGGAATGTATTATCCTATTACAGTGGAGGGAAGAATTGTAGCCAGTCTATCACACGTCATCTTCTTATCCAGAATCTCCAGGCTCCCTCAAACCCTGACAATATGGCACAATCATCGTGTAAAATGCTCCCACCTGGAGGGACGTGCAAAATTCATGGGAAGGTTCAGCTAATAGATGTCTAGTTAGACAAAACATCTGGACCTCACCCACTTACTCATGCAATCCACGCTTCTAAAGCAATTAGAAGTCTTTTAAGGAAGGTTAGGTTGGAGGGCCCAAAAAATTGACAACATCCTTATGAAAAATCTTCCGTCTCCTCGGGACGACCAGGGTGGAGACTTCCTCACTGAATTCCATCCACGTAAGTCACAGCCACCAAGGTTAGCTCTAATGTCACCCACTCTCCTTTGTCAGCAAGCTCCTCCCTGCATCCACTCCATGCATCTTTTATTACCACCTAACGCCTTTATGAAATATTGATTGCTCACTCCCATGGCCCAGCCAAGGGCCCCAAAATGAGCTTGTGTGCTGATGTCTGGAATTTGGGACACACCACAGATGACAGAACTAACTCTGCGGACCTTCTAGACCCCACCTGGAAAGGATACTGGGAAGTTAAATTAACATCATGTTTACTAATGAGACAGTGAAGATCTAGGAGGTAGGTTCATGAGAAGGGAGATGAAAGGAAATTAAAAGGTCAGGAGGAAGGAAGAGGAAGTGCCTGAGTTGATGGTGGGACGGGGCTGAAAGCTTGATCATCAGCTGCATTTGTTGTCAAATTTAATGGGCTGTAGGTGTTGATTGCTCAATCCATAAAATGAGTTATTAATTTGCTGTTCTAACACGATAGAACCTATCTTACGCAAATTGATTTGAAAGCCAGCATCAGCTCTGAGAGAATGGTCCAGACGTCTCTTAAGTAAAAAGTTCCCAGGCTTTTCTGTCATAAGGCGCTCAGCCTGCTTGTCGCTGTGCCAAGGGAAGGTCCCTGCAGTTTTAAGACCTGGGTCCTTTGTCCATCCTCCGCTAGACGTGAGCTCCTTAAGGCAGGACTGAAAGAAAGTGAAAGTCAGTCAATCGTGTCCAGCTCTTTGCGGACTATACAGTCCATGGAATTCTCCAGGCCAGAATAATGGAGTGGGTGCAGGGGATCTTTCCAACCCAGAGATCAGACCCACGTCTCCCACACTGCAGGCGGATTCTTCACCAGCTGAGCCACCAGGGAAGCCCACGGCAGGGTTATATCTATCCTAATCATCTCTGTACCCCGGTATCTAGCATGGTTCCCAGAACCTCCAAGTCATTGTTGGAAGAATGAATGTATGAAGGCGGATCCCTGTGGGGGACTTAGGGCACATTACTGCCCTTCTCTCAGCCTCTGGTTCCACCATCTATAAAGGGGAGGCTTTGGACCAAGTGCTGCCTTGGGACTTCCGTTGTCTGGGCCATCCATCATCTCTGGGCATGGTCTGTAGAAGCTATGAGTCACTAAAGATGAGACAGTAGGTGGGGAGGCTGGGAGGCTTCTGACAGCCCTGCATCTGACATGCTTCCGAGTTCCTCTTTTGGGTAAAGGATCTGTTGACTCAGGTTTCAGGGAGCCCTGGCCTGAAAGACCTCACCTCCAGTTCTGCTCTCGTGCTAACTTACTGGGAGACAGTCACTCTTCTTCTATGGGAATAATGACTTTGACCTCACAGGGCTGTTGGGAGGTCCAAGCTGAAACAAGTGGGCGGGGTGGAAGCTGCCTTAAACCAAAACGTTCTGTGCACATGCCAGGTGAAGGCGAGTGGCCCTTGCGGACAGTGTGGTGAGTTCAAATCCCAGCTGACTCACGTGGCAGCTGTGTGACTCTGGGCAAATAACTTAACCTCTCTGAGCTTTGGTGTCCACATTAGGAAGGCTAGAATGATCATTACTACCTCACAAGGTTTTCAGGAGAAGTAAATAAAAGAAGGAATGAAAAGTACATAGTATCACAATGCCTAAGTACCATAAAACTGGCCATGCAATTTTCAGGACTCAGCGTGAAGTGAAAGTACAGGGACCCTTGTTCCAAAATTAAGAGTTTTAAGGGGCGACCTCAGAGCATTAGAGGGAATGCAGGAACCCCCAGGAGCAGGGTCGTGTCCAGGAGCCCAACCTCGCTGACACACAGAAACTGCCTAAGGTCTGAGGGACCCTTTTCTTTCCTCTACCTTGGCTGGACCTTGCCATCCTCAGCACATACACATAGGAGTTGGAAACTTTTTTAGAAGAAAATCACTATTATTATTCCTGAGACAGCTTCATTTTCCCTCCTCTGAGCAGAACAGAGTCACCCATCCTGATAGACGTCAGATAAATGGGAAAGAAATCAGCTTTCTGGCTGCTGGCAAATGCTGTCACTGGAAGAAGAGGTTTACCGGATAATTCGGGAATTAGAACAGGGAAGACACGATCAGCAATGGTTTCCTGCACACGGCAGGAATCCATGAGCAAGCTCCTAAACACACCATGTCCCCTGTCTCTGAAACGTCAGTGGCCCCCCCGTGGGCGCTCTCAGGGTGAAGTTCACTATCCCCAGCAGGGTGATCAGTGCTCTCTATGGTCTGATTTTGCAATGGTTGGCCCTTCTTCCCCATCATGGTGCTTCAGGGAAGCTATGTTCTTGTCAGTCTCATACATTCCAGCCTACCTCATGCCTTCATTCACTCACTCATTTTTTAGGTTACCCCGTTGCTCAGCCTAATAAAAACTTCTCCAGCCGGAGTTTACATTCCACCTCTTCCAGGAGGCAATGCAGAACAGTCTCCATGACTTAGAAACTGCATTAGTCAGCTTTTGCTGCAGTAACAAGCAATCCTAAAAATCTCAGTGTCTTAGAGTACAAACATTCGTTTCTTGTTCTCATTGCCAGAGGGCTGCCTGGAGACTGGGTCATTCTGTGTGCCAGTGTTTGCTCTGTGGGTTTTCTCACTGGGGGCCCAGGGTGAGGGAGCGGTGTTTCTTGGAGACACACAACGCAGCTTGTTTCACGTTTTCTCACGGCACACAGAAGGAGCACGTGAGAGGCAGAACCAAACCACACGAGTGTCTGTAAAGCAGCTGCGCAGACTTGGCGCCCCTCATGTTCCATTGGCCAAAGAAAGTCACAGGACCAAGCGCAATCGTTCCAGGTGGGAAAGGACACTCCCGCTACAGGGGAGCACAGCAGGGAGGGGAGTGAGTGGCTGTGAACGGATCACAGAGTGTACTCAGCCACCAGACAGCACACGCTTCGAGGTCAAATACTTCTGCTCTGAATCCCAGTTCTCTCAACGACATGTTGACTGTACTCAGGCAACTTCTTAAAGCTATGTCTCAGTTTCACTGTCTGTAAAAACAGGATAATAAAACCTATTTTAAAGGCTCCCGTGAAAGATTACATGAGATAATGGCCATAAAGCGTTTTGCCCTGTCCCTGGTACATGATAAGGACTCAAAATGGTACTTTTATCAATAGCGTTTTGAAAATCCGTTTTTCCCCAAGAATAATGCACTTTTAATATTTACTTATTTGGCTGCAAGGAGTCCTCGTTGAGAGACACAGGATCATTTAGCCACTGCACACGAACTCTTAGTTGCAGGCTGTGCAATTTAGTTCTCTGACCAGAGGTTGAACCAGAGCTCCTGCATTGGGAGCTTCAAGTCTCAGCCACTGGACCACCAGGAAAGTCCCCAGAATAATGCATTTTTATTGAAAGTGAAAGTCACTCAGTCATGTCCAACTCTTTGCGACCCCGTGGACTATACAGTTAATGGAATTCTCCAGGCCAGAACACTGGAGTGGGCAGCCTTTCCCTTCTCCAGGGGATCTTCCCAACCCAGGGATTAAACTCAGGTCTCCTGCATTGCAGGCAGATTCTTTAGCAGCTGAGCCACAAGGGAAGTCCAAGAATACTGGAGTGGGTAGCCTATCCCTTCTCCAGCAGATCTCCCCAACCCAGGAATCGAACTGGAGTCTCCTGCATTGCAGGCAGATTATTTACCAACTGAGCTATCAGGGAAGCCCGCATTTTTATTGAAGTATATTTAATTCACAATGTTGTATTAGGTATACAATAAAATGATTCTGTTATACTGTGCATATATACACACATATACATATATTCTTCTTCAGATTCTCTTTCATTATAGGTCATCATAAGACATTGGGTATATTTTCCTGTGCTATGTATCAAGCCTTTGTTGTTTATCTATTTTATATATAGTAGTGTGTATCTGTTAATCCCAAATTCCTAATTTATAAAAAAGTGAAAATTCCTTTTTACTAATCATAATTTTGTTTTGTAATCACAATTTTCTATTTACTAATTTGTCCATTCTCTCATTTGTCTATTCAAGAAACATTTCCTGTGCCTCCACTGGCATCTGCCTGGCTCCCCATCACACTATCTAAGCCCAAAGGAACTTGGATTCCATCAGTTAGGCTTGTGGTCCCCAAACTGAGGCTTGACTAAGACCCACAACCCCACATTGGACGAGAGTCCAGAAGGCTTTTCCTTCTCGGCTTGGTTCCATTTCAATCTAAGAAATCTATGGGCAGTCAAGCAAAGGAATGTAAGCACATACAACTTTAATTAGTTTCATGAAGTTAAAATTGCTTTCATGGGTAGAAGGAAGGAGATAGGGGACGTTGAGGCTAAAACCAGAAGAAAAAGAAGAAAAGGGGGAAAAAATATTGTAGGAAGCAAGCAGGATTTCTCACGCGAGCCTAAAAATGAACTGTCTGCGTTTTGCTAGAAACACTGCAAATGTCATCCGATTCTTCAAGGAACAGTCATTGTAAATCACTCAGCTTTTCAAGGGAGTGAAAAGAACAATAGGGAAAGGTGAGCTAGATGGTCATATAGGTCTTAGCCCCAAACAAGGGCGCAGACATTTCCTTAAGGATGGATGGGAAAGAAAACAAAGAAACTGAACTTTTTCTAAAACTCTTCCAGCGTCTCCCAGACAGTTATTTCAATAGAAAACTCACAAATCGCAGCTCTGTCTCCCCCATCTCTGGAGCCCTGGGCAAGCTGTTCCCCTGCTGGGAGTCTCAGGAGGCCCTAGAGGACCCCCTCCCCTCTCAGGGCTGTTGGGAGATTAAATGAGATATTGCGTGAAAAGCACCTGCCTGGCAGAGCGGCCACACAGGAGGTGCTGATCCCTTTCCCTCCCACTGGGTTGAGAAGGAAATGCTATTTGCTTTGCAGCCAGATGATTCTTGCATTAGGAAGGGTTCTCCAGAGAAACAGAACCCGCGGGATGTGTGAGTCTGCTGGTCTGGCAGTCAGAAGACCAGCGGACTCAAGAACCAGGGAGAGCTGATGTTTCCCTCGAGTCAAAAGGCAAGGGAAAAGCCACTAGTGTCTCAGCGGAGAGCCAGTCATGCAGGAGGAATTCCGTCTGTCTCCCGAGAGGGTTAATTTCTGGTTCTATTCAAGCCTTCAACTGATAAAACAAGGCCCACCCATGTTAGAGAAAGCAATTTGCTTCCCTCAGTCCATTAACAAGTTTGCGTGTGTGAGTTCAGTCACTCTCTCATGTCCAGCTTGGTGACCATGGACTGTAGCTCACCAGACTCCTCTCTCCATGGAATTTTCCATGGAAGCATGCTGGAGTGGGTTGCCATTTCCTTCTCCGGGGGATCTTCCCGACCCAGGGATCGAACCTGCATCTCTTGTGTTTCCTGCATTGATGGGCAGATTCTTTATCACTGTGCCACCTGGGAAGCCCCAGTCTATCAATCTAAGTGTTTAAACGCATCCCAAAACACCCTAACAGAAACCCAGAATAATGTCTGGTCCCATATGTGGGCACCATCTCATTGACACACAAAATTAGCCATCAGTTCCTAATCAGAGGCCAGGATCCGCTGAGGGGCAGTGTTGTACATCTCAAATGCAAGAGCATCTGATTACTTCCTACCTGCCAAGACACCGTGAGAATCTCAGCAACGAAAACCTGCGGGGCTCGGCACCAGCATCATTTGTCATCAAAGAAGTCACCCTCTGAGCCTATTTCCTGCTGAGGAAAAAGGGGACACCGGTGTCTTCAGTACTGTCAAGATATTGTCGAAGGTGAAAGGGAAGAGCTGTGAGTGTTGGGGGTGGGCAGTGAGTGACACACTCTGGGGCACCACCTGTGCGGGAGGATTCAGGGCAGACTTCTGGACCAGCTGTGCTGGTGGATATGCGTTCAGCCGCAAGTCACAGACGAGACCAATGAGGAACTCCTGGAGTAATAAAGAGACATAATCATCTCACATGACGAGAAGCCCGCCTGCTTCTTCAGCAGCTGGGCAGCGTCAGAGTGCCGGGCCAGCCCCTGGAGTGTCTCGCTGCTTTCTTCTCAGGGTCTCAAGAGGGCAGAAGCGGTTCACATTCCTCACCGGACAGCGGCCAGATGGAAAGGAGGGAAGCAGTGGGGAAAAGCCTTTCTTCTCCTTGCATCCTTTCTTCTTAAAGTTTTGCTAGAATTTAGCTGCTTTGGGGCTTCCCAGATGGCTCTAGTGGCTAAGGACCTGCCAGCAATGCAGGAGACATAAGAGACGCAGGTTCGATTCCTGGGTCGGGAAGGTCCCCTGGAGGAGGGCATGGCAACCCCCTCCAGCATTCTTGCCTGGAGAATCCCCCATGGACAGGGGAGCCTGGTGGGCCACAGCCCATGGGGTCACAAAAGAGTCGGATATGACTCAGCGACTAAACAACAGCAACGAGCCAGGAGGGTGTATATGTCAGCCTCAGCCTTCCAGTTCATCCCTTTTTCTCCTTGGTATCCATACATTTGTTCTTCAGGACTGAATTCTCTTTTTAAGATTGGAAAATCTTTCTCACATTCTCCCCACAGATTTCCCCTCACATCTCAGTCACCGGACCTCTGTCAAGAACAATATCTCCGTGATTGTCTTGGCCCAATCCTGATTATCCCTTGATGCTGGGCACATTTCTCCCAACCAAAATCAAGATTCAATCAGCATGAAAGGAGAGTAACTTGTTGGCCAAGCATCAGTGTCCACCATTGCCTTCGTATAAGCAGTAGGTCAGCATAAGGCCGTGTTAAGTAGCTATGCAAATACACAGGAGTCGGGGTGAAGTGAAAAGGAAAGTGTATTCCAGATAAAATGGGCCATTTTCAATTTAAGGAGTATGCCTCCATCTTGAGCAGAATGAGTTTCCAAAAAAAATTAGTTGACATGCAGGCAGCCTGAACTAAAGAGAACCTGGCTTTCGTAACCGCAGCCAATCTACAGCAATATCAAACTGACATCACGAGATCATCAAATAGGTTCCGCCCCCCTCCCCCCAGCTACCAGGAGGGGGTTGGATTCTCAGCAGTAAATAGTAGTTTATTATTAATTCCTTTACTTTGCTCTAAAAGGTATGTCTTATTAATTTTGTATTATGCTTGCTTAGTCTTGCTATTTGCTCATGAATAGTTTATCTTTTGTTCATAAACTTGGAGAATCCAGAGCTCTTGTTTCTCTCATTTCTAAATCAAAGATTTACGTTCTCAGAGATACTCCATGGCCAGACTCTTAGATCACCAGCTGGCAAGTAGCCGATATCCCTTTGCCCCCGGGGACATCTGATACCTGTTTGTCCCAGGACAGGAGTATCACAAAATAAAAGTAAAGCTCTCTGGCAGAAATCTGCAAGATAAAGTCAGAAAGATACTGCTCATAGTAAGTGCTCAGTAAATCCTTGTTGAATTAAGTAATTCTCAAGCACAGTGAACCAGCTACAGCAAGGCTGAAACATCTTCCTCTGTTCCCTCCTGGGGAAGGTTACGCAGCTGATCGGGTGTCTGGTTCTTACTATATGCAAAGAAAGCTTCCCTAGTGACTCAGATGGGAAAGCGTCTGCCTGCAATGTGGGAGACCCAGGTTCGATCCCTGGGTTGGGATGATCCCCTGGAGAAGGAAATAGCAACCCACTCCAGTACCCTTGACTGGAAAATCCCATGGACAGAGGAGTCTGGTGAGCTACATACAGCCCATGGAGTCGCAAAGAGTCGAACACCACTGAGCGACTTCCCTTTCTTTCTTCTTTCTTTCTTTCTTTCTTTCTTTCTTTCTTTCTTTCTTTCTTTCTTTCTTTCCTATATGCAAAGCACTCTGCTCAGCTGTGCTCCTCAAAAGGCATCTGGCAATAGTGAGCTATCAAGACTAATGCAGCCAGTCCTTCGCCTCCTCTGAGCAGGACCCACGCTGAGTAACTATTAGGATTCTGTTGCTTAGTCACCAAATGATGTCTGGCTCTTCGTGGCCCCATGGACTATAGCACGCCAGCCTCTTCTGTTCTTCACTGTCTCCAGCAGTTTGCTCAAACTCGTGCCATCGAGTCAGTGATGCCATCCAACCATCTCCTCCTCTGTGGCCTCCTTCTCCTCCTGCCCTCAATCTTTCGCAGCATCAGGGTCTTTTCCAATGAGGCAGCTCTTTGCATCAGGTGGGGCTTCAGCTATAGCAGCAGGCCTTCCAGTGAATATTCAGGGTGGATCTCCTTTAGGATGGACTGGTTGGGTCTCCCTGCAGTCCAAGGGACTCTCAAGAGTCTTCTACAGCACCACAGTTCAAAAGCATCAATTCTTCGGTGCTCAGCCTTCTTTATGGTCCAACTCTCACATCCATACATGACCAGTGGAAAAACCATAGCCTTGACTAGACGGACCTTTGTTGGCAAAGTGACGTCTCTGCTTTTTAATACACTGTCCAGGTTTGTTGTAGCTTTCTTTCCAAGGAGCAGGCATCTTTTAATTTCATGGCTGCAGTCACAGTCCGCAGTGATTCTGGAGCCCAAGAAAAGAAAACCTGTCATTGTTTCCACCTTTATCCCTTCTATTTTCCATAAAGTGATGGGACCAGATGCCATGATCTTAGATTTTTGAAAGTTGAATTTTAAGCCAGCTTTTTCAGTCTCCTCTTCCACCCTCATCAAGAGGTTCTTTAGTTCCTCTTATTAGGAGGCAGAGACGGAAAAGTCCTATAAAGGGCAGGAGGTGGCAGATCCCGATGCTTCGGTCTGCAAGCTCTAGTATTTGATGCCCTTATGAAACCCGCACCACCACTGACTTGCCTGTGCGACCTTCCGCGAGTCACGGAACCACTCTGTGCCAGGATCACGGCAGGAATCAAATGGGAAAGGCGTGAAAGTCGTTTAATACTTATCCTAGAGCACGATCTCAAGACAGCCAGATGGGAAGAGGGTCCCTGCGCTGAACTGCAGGAGGCACTCAGGGGGGTCGAAAGAGTGTGAGCAGGGGCAGAAAAGCGGGAGAGGGCAGGTCTGCTTAGGAAATGGCAGGACGTCTGGAGTGAGCTGGGCAGGATGGCGAACGAAAAGCCCAGCTAACGATGCAGGGGGTCCGATCCTCGAGGCAAATCCCCAAGAGTCTGGAGAGAGGACGCCCAGGAAGGAGAGGTCAGGGGTGAGCCCTTGGGGAGGGATCCTTCTTAATTGGGTGGGGGAGTGATTTTGACCTGAGCAAGGAATCGGCCCCTCTGGGCTGCAGCAGGATAAAGGAGGGAAGGGACTGACCGAGTCCATTCTTCCCTCCTGGTCACCGTTGTTCTGGGACAAACAGCGCCTGTCCTTCGCCTTCAGGGCCTCGTCCCTGTGCCCCAGGTAGCCTCAGCGGCAACATCAGGGAAGCGCAGAAGCCCTGCGCTCGGGAAAGGTGGAGAAAGACAGACGGGGCTCGTTCATTTCAGCCATCCTTTCCCTCCACACCCAGGGCTGGGGGGCTGCAGTCCAAGGATACTTCCTCCAAGTTCTGCTCTGTTCTGCAACAAAGGGGGAGGCCTCAAGCTGATGACCTGGCAGGTGGGGTGAGGGCCGGGGCCTGTGAACTCCCCCAGCCTGCCCCCTGAGTTCCCTGAGCCTGGAACTGGCTCCCACCTCCCTAATTACATTCCCTGGGAAAGTAAGTTTACAGGGAAACCCAGCTAAACATTTGAGAAGCAAAGCATTCTTGAGTACAAATTCCATCAAGAAGCAGAAATATTAGTTCAGAAGGAATAAGAATTTAAAACTAGTCTAATCAACCTATAAAAGAAAAGAAGGGAAGCTACTTGCTGTATGAAACCAGAAGAAGAAAACAAAAAAAAAAAAGATGGAGAGGAAATATTACACAAGAGAAAATGGAATCGTTTCTGTAACGAATGAAGCAATTGGGATAAACAGCTAAAGAATGAATGAGTCAGTGGGGAAAAGATATTGAGAAAAGCTCCCTGAAGGAAAAAGAATGAATTAATTAATTGAAAGGAAAACTAACTCAGAGCACAGAAGTCAAAGCGCTGACGTGGAGACACGAGATTCAGAAACAGATAAATGAACATGGCAATGGCAAGATATTTAGGAGAATAATGAAAATGAGTGTCCTGCAGCTTTCCTTTAACAAGGTGGAAAACATTCAAGCTGAAAGTCTGAGAGGAACAAAGAGAAAAGGCGAACATCCCGGGTACCTTCTGAGACACATTCAAGGCAAAGGGGAACGTGATGAAGCCAAGAGGAGTTGGCACAAAAGGAGCAGAACCCTGGCTCCAGAGCCGCGACGTCCGAGCTGACCCCCACCAGCCCCCTAACCAGGGAGCCCTGCCCTCTGCTTTACGGAAGCGTGTGGTTCTCCTTCAAGCCCAGCTTCAAGTCCAAGTTTGTCTGGCTGGTTCTACAAGTGATTATTCGGTTCCCGTCTCCTTCCACTGAGTCCCATGAGGGAAAAGACACCACCCTTCTCTCCCTGCCCCACCCCCGGGTATGCTGAGCCCACGGAGTTGCCGCTGAGCTGCTGTGTGTTGAATGGACTCATTCGTATTCCAGTCTGAGTGTCTCATGGCCCAGTGACCATCCCCTGTGCCCATCTCCCTCCACAGGCGTCCGACCTGCTGGGCTGGGACTCTGACAGCCCACCTGACTGTGACCAGTCCTTCCCACTCGGAGGACTAGACCCAGCCTCTCCCAGCCTCTGAGCCATTCACAGAATCTGCTCATGCACACAGCCTGGGTGCTCTCTCTGACTCCCCTGCCCCAGTCCCAGGGCTGGATTTTGTAAACCTAAATCAGAGAAGGGAATGGACTTTCCATGGTCACATGGCACCAAGGTGAGATCCTCAGCTGTCCTGATTCCCAAACCAGGATGTCCTGTCCCGGCCCCATATTGCCTCCAGAGGATACCCGTGAGTGTGAGTTCTGCAAAGGTCGCTGTGCAGCTCTGGGCTGGAGGCTGCCATGGAACACAAAGCTTACGAAGCCAGACGGGCATGACCACCTCTTCCTGTCCTTCCTGTGGCGCTGGCTCTGGGGTTAGACCAAGGATTCCAGCCCGCCTCTGCCACTGGCCAGCTGCATGACCTTCCGCGATTACTAACAGTTCTCTCTCTGAGACTCAGTCTCCTCCCCTCTAAAGGGCCGGTGTTCGTGCCTGAATCCCAGCGATGAGAACAAAAGGAAATCGTGTGTGTAAAGTGCTCGACACCAACCACAGCACACGGTAGGTACTTGATGCATCTGCTTTCCTACCAGCTCCCTTCCCGTGACTCAGTGTTGGCAAACGATCCCACGGGCACTGAGATCATGGCACTCTGGCTCACCTTTGCCTCTCCACACAGTGATGGAGGCATGGGAGGTGCTTAATAGATATATGTTAATTGAGTAGATAGATGGATAAATGAGTGGATAGGTGAATGGATGGATGGATGGATGGATGGATAGGTGGGTGGATGGATGGATGGATAGGTGGGTGGATGGATGGATGAGATGAAGGAATGAATGGATCGATGAATGAAAAGTTTTCCATTTGAATTATCCTGGGGAATTGATGGGAGGTGTTAGCTTGTATGATGGCCTTTGCTGATGTCAAAGTCACATAAAATAGGGCAAAGGAATCTTTTCTGTCGTATCACTAAATCCAAGGCTAGCCTCACCCAGGAATTTATTGGGCCAAGCTCTCTGTGTTAGGAAAAAGGCTAAAAATTCTCAGGAGAAGAGTTGTCTGTTATGTTACATAATCTCAGCCTCTAATACTTAACATTATAAGCTCTGCTAATAACTCCAGGTCACTTGTCTGGGGAAGAAAGATAAGGATTTGAAAATTATGCATATTAGCCTGTGTACTCTACCACCCCATGCTGTCGAGTCTGAGACGGAGAGATTTTAATTCACTTTCCCCCTGCTTGCCCTCTGACAACACAGTTATTTCAGGAGATGTAAATGGAGAGAGAAGATTGCTGTATGGTTTCTTTCTGGAAATTTTGTTCCATGTAAAGTTGGTTTCTACATTTATTGCTAAGATAAGTCCCTTCCCTGAAGGGAAGGCAGTATTTCTGGAGTTAAATAAGAGCAACGATATCCTAAAGTTTAAGTCCGGGCCCTCCTAGCGGTCTGCTGTGTGACTGGCTGCAAGTTGTGGAACTTCTCAACGCCTGTTCGTTCATGCGTTTATTCCCTGCCTTCCTCCACCCTCTGCAAACCACCCTCTGCAAAAAGTGCTCTTTTATAGCAGATCGAAGACGGCGACAAATTCTCTGACCTTCCTCCAGCAAGAGGCGAGCGCCGTGTGCCCTCTGCTTGGATCTGGGCACACGCTGTGGCTGCTTGACCGACAGAATGCAGCTGAGTTGACGCTGTGCCCGTTTTCAGGCCCCGCTGTGAGAGAACAGCAGTGTCTACTGCTCATATCTGGGGCTACTCTCTCCAGGAGCTGCAAACGTTCTTGAAAGAAGCCCAGCACCCCTGACGTCGCTGCGCTGGAGACGAGCCGGGCAGGTGCTGTCGGCGGCGGTCCCACTTGAGCCCGGCATCCAAGCCATCCCCATGGGGGCGCCAGACGTGTGAGTCACGGAGCCTCTCGGGAATGTATGCTCCAGCCCAGCGGCCCCAGGAGAGGCCACGTTGCTCAGTGACTAGCTGCCCGGCTGAGCCTTTCCCAGATTCCTGATCCCCAGCTTATGAGCAAAACAAAATGGTTGCTTTAAGCCACTGCGTTTTGGAGTGGTCTGGTACACAGGAATTGGCTACTAAAACGCCTTTTTTACAGGGGGCGGTGGAGCACACTGTGACTCAGCCTGAAGTCTGTTTGCTCTTGAGTTCGTGTTTTGTGTTCTTTAATTGATTTGGATAACTCACATTTGTAGACAAACATCCAGAGGAAAAACCAACACCTAGAAAAAGGGGATGATCAAACGGAAACAAGACAATTCAAAAAGAGAAAATGCAGAGAGCCAGGAAACATTACCATGTTTATCGGGCCACGCTACTAAGGGAAGAGATGCAGCCTGAAACTGGGATAAGTACTCTTCGCCCATGGAATCAGCAAAGTTTCTCTCTCCTGATAATAGTCACGCCTGGTAAAGGGCGCAGGAGAACGCCGGACATCTTCACAGAAGGCTAAAAAGAGGAAAACTTGCATCTGGTATTTCTGGAAAGCAAATTGACTAGTAAGTTTTTGATCTGAGTAATTCTCCAAAGAAAATAATCTGACGCGTGGACAAAGATCAATGTGCCAAATATGTCTGTCACAGCATCATTTCATAATAGTGAAATATTATGGGGAGAAAAACTTAAATGTTGGATTTAAGGGAATGGCTAAGTAAATGGAACTGTCTGTACAAGATAGAATACGTGTGCCACCCCTACAAATGATGCTTGTGAAGTGTTCTTAACGACACGGAAAAATGCTTAATGATATAACATTAAGTAAAAGAGCAAGATAGAAAAAGGTTATAAAGTATGATTCCAACTACTTTGAAAAGCATAAAAAGACTGGAAGGAAACACGATGAAACGTTAATAGTGTTTATCTGTGGGTGGTGGCATTATGGGTGGTTGTTTTTCTTATTTATTCTTTGCCGTATTTTCAACATTGGGAATGCATTACTTTTGCAATTTAACTTTTTTCTTTTAATCAGAAAAGAAATGGTCGGCAATGGTCAATCTTAGGCTCAAATTGAGAAGCAGGAAAATGGGAAAAGGGGTGTTGGGAGATCTTGAAGGGTCCCTGGAGTTGAAAACCTGCGGTAATACAGACCTTTCATGGTGAAGTTTACTTTTGTCCTTGTCTGTGATAGAAATAATATTTGCTGAATGCATGAATGATGTAAAACCAGAATATGCTTCCACAGTGGGGCTTGATTTGATAAATAAACCCCAGCTTCTTCCCAGGCAGTAGCTCTGGGTTCACCACATGAAAACTGCTTGGGACTAAGTAACTTAATATTCACTAAAGCAAAGGGAAATAGGCCAGAATCTAGGTAAATTGTCCTCAGACTCAAAAGTGACAAAGTTCTTGAGTTTCAGACACCAGAATTCTGCCTCTGTGGTTCTTTGGGCACCTGTTCTGGGCTTTTTGTGGCAATTTCATACAGTGTTATTTATGGGGAAAGAAATGAGAGGACAGAACTCCGTAAAGACTTAGGATTATAGAATCTTGGGGCTGGACTGGGTAAGGAGGGAATGGGTAGGGTTTCAAGAGTATATTTCTACTCCAAACCTATGTTTCACTGATGAGAAACAGAGGCACAAAGAAGTAAGGTCTTTGCCTAAGGTCAGCCAGCGCGTCAGTGCAGAGATGGCACCCCAGCCGGGGCCCCCCTGCCTCTCGGCAATGCCTTCCCCGTGGCCTCAGCAGCATCAACTGACTGGGTGATATTCAGCTCATTTTTTGGCTTGGGGGGTTAATGTTCTTTGCATATCCTCGAGGACTTTGTTCACATGATACACAGTAGGTGCTCAGTAAGTATTTGTTGGATGGATGGATAAACGGATGGAGGGACAGACAGATGAAAGGCTGAATGGATGAACAAATGGATGGACAATCTCAGCAGAATTATAAAATGATAAGACCATGTGTTCTGGAGTCAAATCTCAGCACTGCCATTTATTGGCTGTATTACCTCAAGCAAGTCACACGAACTCTCTGAGTCTCAAATACTTTCCCTATAAAATGAGGGTGATAATGACTCAAAAGAGTTTCTAAGAGTTAAACAAGATACTATGTAAAGGATATAAAACTTTTTGCTGAATTCCCACCACTGCATTAATTGCCAATTAAATGTCACTTTCTCTTCTCCCGCCCAGGAGGCCAAGCCTGAGGTGCAGCTCCCAAACCTGGGGTCCTGCCGCAGAGACGCCAGGTGTGTGTCGACTTCAGATGACCATGCATGCTTAACTTACCTGGATATTCTGGGACATCACTTCCATATATTATGTCCACCAGATAAGGATCACGTCAATCCAGTGGGGTTTATTAAGCAAATGCTGGGCTCGAAGAAGCATAAGCTAGAATCAAGATTGCTGGGAGAAATACCAACAACCTCAGATATGCAGATGACACCACCCTTATGGCAGAAAGTGAAGAGGAACTCAAAAGCCTCTTGATGAAAGTGAAAGAGGAGAGTGAAAACACTGGCCTAAAGCTCAACATTCAGAAAACGAAGATCATGGCATCCGGTCCCATCACTTCATGGGAAATAGATGCGGAAATGGTGGAAACAGTGTCAGACTATTTTTGGGGGCTCCAAAATCACTGCAGATGGTGATTGCAGCCATGAAATTAAAAGACACTTACTCCTTGGAAGGAAAGCTATGACTGACCTAGATAGTATATTCAAAAGCAGAGACATTACTTTGCTGACTAAGGTCCGTCTAGTCAAGGCTATGGTTTTTCCTGTGGTCATGTATGGATGTGAGAGTTGGAC
>SJYF01000270.1:2973251-2979740 GCA_006410515.1 Procapra przewalskii | reverse complement strand
CTGTGCCTGTGGCTAACGCCACTGAATTGATTTAACACGATTTAAAGGGCGACTTGCATGCCATACGTACTGCACCCCAATTTTTTTAAAAGTAGAGAACTGAGAGGAAGAAAACGAAAGAGACCCATATAAACATCTGCGTGGCTGAACTGACTGGGAAATGTTTGGGGCGGGGGGGGGGCCTTGATTGATTTCAGTGTTCAACTGCCTGCACATTTGCAATATGTTCATGGTATATAAATAACATTCGTGATTAGAGAGTATCCATTTCTGTCTCATTAAAGCATTAAGACTTTCTTTTCCAACTCTCCAAAATAAAATACCGTTTGGAGTTCCAGTAAAGAAAAGCTAGGAGAGGATTTGAAACAAAGCCTTCGTGTCTGTATCTGTCCACCCTCTGCCTTTGACTGTCATCTGAATCAGGCCTTCAGAGAGTCTGTGATACGGACAGCGGGATATTCCACATCTGACCTTCAACCCGAGGGCAAGCTGTCCCCATTCTCTGCTCCCTGGAATGTAGCTTTTGTGAAACTATGCCGTATGGGGAGTGTTTAGTTCGAGAAGAATTGAAATTAAAATGAAAGGACCCAGTGCGGGTGGTCTCGCTTCCCTCCCAGAATACAGACCTTTTTGGACTGTTTCGATCAGAACGACTCTTGGTCCTGAATTCAGAGTGCAGTGAAATGAAACAAGAAACAAGGAAATGTTTGTCAGCCTCTGGGTCGCCGAGTGGTGAGAAAGTTTAAATTTAGAGGACGTGACACAATAGTTAAAAATACACTGAAGGACAGCAACACTTGGAGCAATGAGGCAAAGTGGGTCAGAGCTGTTCACGGTGGCCGGAGGATGCTGCTTCTGGGTCTGGCAGACGGCAAGCCAGTGTTGGGTATGGGGACAGTTGGTATTTTTCACTGCTTAGTATACAGAAGTATAATACTGCAGAGTATCTGTATTCATCCATAATAGCAGCAAGCATTATAAAGGAGGAAGGGAAGGATGGAAGGAGGGAGGGAGGGAGGGAGGAAGGAACTAAATGAGGAAAATCAACAAGGAAATAAAAAATGCAAAAGGACACTTGGGGAAGGTGAAATAATGTCAGATGTAAAGTACTGATTCGAGGGAATCTATGGTTTAGGAGGATGGATAAGGATCAGGGTAGCTAGGAAAAAGCCAAAACAGTAGTTGGTAAATTCAGAGGAAACTCTGCAGATTACTCAGACCTTGTTGTGCTGGAGAGATGAAACCAGGGGAGAAACAGGCAGAGCTGGGGGATAGTTACATTTTCTTTTTTTAATCAGAAGAGGGGAGGCCACTTTGGAAAGACGAAAGTCTTCATCAAAGCCACCCACTAATATTTCACTCCCTGGTGCCCTGAAAATAGAAAACCCACTTTATACTAATGACGTTATATAAGAAGAAGAACATTTAGAAATGAAGAAGCAGTAAATGTGGGGTACGTTCATTTCCTTTCACCTCTTTAACAAATTACCATGAATTTGTGAGTGTGCGTGCTCAGTTGCGTCCAACTCTGTGTGACCCCATGGACTGTAGCCCACCAGACTTCTCTGTCCATGGAATTTTCCAGGTAAGCATACTGGAGTGGGTTGCCAATTCCTTCTCCAGGGGAATCTTCCCACCCCAGGGATCGAAACTGCATCTCCTGAATTTCCTGTATTGACAGGTGGATTCTTTACCGCTCAGGCTTCCCTGGTGGCTCAGCTGGTGGAGAGTCCGCCTGCAACGTGGGAGACCTGGGTTCAATCCCTGGGTTGGGGAGATTCCCCTGGAGAAGGGAATGGCTACCCACTCCAGTATTCTGGCCTGCAGAACTCCATGGACTATACAAAGAGTTGCAAACAGTCGGACACGACTGAGCGACTGTCACTTTCTTTATCACTGGGTCACCTGGAAAGCACACAAATGTCTTTTCTATCCTGCAGGTCTGGAGGTCAAATGTCTGAAATGGCTTTCACTGAGCTAAAACCAAAGTGTCTGCAGGAAAGTGTTCCTTCCAGAGGCTGCGGAAAAGCATCTGTCTCCTTGCCTTCTCCAGCTCCTAGGAGCCACCTGTATCCCTTGGCTTGTGGCCCCTTCCTCCATCTTCAGAGCATCTTTACACCTCTCTCCTACTCTGACTTCCCGTGTGCCTCCTTCCACGTTTTAGGACCCAGTGATCCCACTGGAGCCCCCTGAATAACCCTCCTCTTTGAAGGTCATCTGAGTAGCAAAGTTCATTCCACCTGCAATCTCAATTCCTCCCTGCCATGTGACAACATATTCAGCTTGTAGAATGAGGACATGGACCTTTGGGGAAAGTGTTTATTCTGATTCCCACAGGGGAAACCACACACGGCATAATTAGCACCGCTGCTGCTGCTGAGTCGCTTCAGTGGTATCCAACTCTGCGCAACCCCATAGCAGCAGCCCACCAGGCTCGCCTGTCCCTGGGACTCTCCAGGCAAGAACACTGGAGTGGGTTGCCATTGCCTTCTCCAATGCATGCATGCATGCAAAGTCGCTTCAGTCGTGTCCAACTGTGTGCGACCCCATAGCGGAAGCCCACCAGGCTTGGCCATCCCTGGGATTCTCCAGGCAAGAACACTGGAGTGGGTTGCCATTGCCTTCTCCGGTAATTAGCACAACCCTAGGGAAAAGTCCAAAGGGAAGTCTGGGAGGGGCTGTGCCACCCACCATGAATGATACATGAGGAAAAGACTCTCACTTGCGGCCAACCTGAGCCTCCAGCTGAGGGAAGATTTCCCTGCCAAGTCTTGTCAACCTGTTGCTTCACCTCCTGCTTCTACTCAGATTCTGTGTTGAGTAATAAATCACAGAGCTGTGTATCCAAGTTGCCTTAGCCAGGTTGACTCACCAGCATTGCTGATCAGATTTCTTCTGTCAAGTCTGGAGAAAAGCAGATACTCCCTGTCCTGGGGCTCCATGTACGGAGGAAGTGGGGAAGCTCAGAGCTCATGTTATTCCCTTGTCCGTACCATCACCTTGGTGGGTGGGGGTGGGCATCTAAAGGCGGGATGTGAATCAAAAGTCAAAAATGGGCTTCATTATCAGACCCATCCTAAAGATGCAAAAACTAACGCCTAGAGGTTAGATGATCAGTCCATCATCAGCTGGAGAGTAAGCAGTGGACTGGTCACATCTGTCTGACCCCCACCCAGAGCTTAGCTGTTCACTCGATAAGCATGCTGGGCTGTGTTCAGACATTCAGTCGTGTCTGACTCTTTGCTACTCCATGGACGGTAGCCTACCAGGCTCGCCCGTCCCTGGGATTCTCCAGGCAAGAACACTGGAGTGGGTTGCCATGCCCTCCTCCAGGGAACCTTCCCATCCCAGGGATTAACCCACGTCTCTCATGTCTCCTGCATTGGCAGGTGGATGCTTTACCACTAATGCCACCTGGGAAGCCATGGACGTGCCATTATATTGGACTATAGCTTCCCAGACAATAAGATCCACTGTTGGGGCTTCCTTGGTGGTCCAGGGGTTAAGAATCTGCCTTGCAATGCAGGGACATGGGTTCGATCCCTGGTCAGGGAAGTAAGACCCCACACGCCACAGCTAGAGGGTCTGTGCCTCACAACAAAAGATCTTGCATGAGGCGACGGAGATCCCGTGAGCCGCAACGAAGGCCTAACACAGTCAAATAAATGATTTCTTTATAAAAAAGACTGTCTGTTTTCAGTGGCTTGTTTTAAGCGGACCCTGCCATTTGTTCAGTTAGACACAGAAGCATAGGTGTCTGCATATCAGAAAGGCTCGGGAGCCGCGGGAGCTAACAGGAAGGGCGACTAATCCTGCCTTGTTCGTTTTGCGTTTTAAAAAGGGGCCTCCACGCTTAGTCATGAGAATTAGCGAGGCGCATACCAGCGCAGAGGTCGGTGACTACATCTCTGCTTCACGCCACCTTCCTCCAGGTCCCAGACTGGCGGGGCCGCCTCTGTCTGTCTGCAACGTTGCCATTCATAACGACAGAGACACAGGAGATGGTCGTGGCAAACTGTGTGTGGCTCCTGAAGTTTCTGGCTCAGGGTCACACACATCTCGCATCCTCCACTTATTGGGCAGCGGAAGTCACGTGGCCCATCCTGATGCAAGTGAAGGGTGAACGGGGAGGGGCCACACGTACAAGCCAGTCAGGATGTGTATGGTCTGCTGTACAAAGCGCAGCGGGATTCGGGGACAAACTCAAGCCTGCGTTTCCCACAACCACCTAACCCAGGCGGGATGTGATCTTCCTTTCCCAGGGGCACGCAATCACCAAAGGAGGCGGAAACTTGAGTCCATAACACAGCATCTGATGGACCAGTGCCTGGCTGGCCGAGCAGCCACCCACCAAAGGTTCCCTCATAATAAACGAACAATAAACACTTCACCGAAATCTTTAAATGGATAGAGGAGTTTAATTACGAGAATTTAATTTTCAGAAGCAAAAGCTGCTTTCATACAATTACAGCGAGGCAACTTTTAATTAACTTTGGAAACTTTTCTTTTGCTTGGAAAATCTAATTAAAAATACTTAGGGACTATTAACATAACACAAGATTCAAGGAAGGGGCAGAAATAATAATGGGAAGGTGTGAAAAAGAGACCAGGGCAAGTGTCATCGGGGAGTTAGGGTCACCCAAGTTTCCCCAAGCACTCCTGTCCCTCTGGGGCTCTGGGGACACAGAGGAATGTGTGTGCTCTTTCGCAGCTGACTCTCTGCAACTCCATGGCCCACCAGGTTCTTCTGTCCACAGCATTATCCGGGCAAGAACAGCAGAGTGAGTTGTTACTTGCTCCTCCAGGGGATCTTCCTGACCCAGGGGTCAAGCCCTCACGGACTCCTTACCACTGGCGCCACCTGGGAAGACCCCCAGGACACGGAGGGGAGGTTTTGCCAATAGTTGCAGCTTTTGCAGGGTCCCTCTAAGCACTGGTATCTCGTGAGTTCTGCCTGTTCCTTCTGTGCTTGGGATTCCCTCATCTCTGATTTAGGGAATTCAGAGGAGGGGGTGAGTGCTTAGATTTCAGATTCAGAAGAAATTTCAGAAAGTGACGTGATTCCGTAAAACATCAGGCTCCCCTGGGTGGGGACAGCAGATGGGGTGTCTGTTAGCTTTGCGACTTATCTGCCCCTTGAGCATGCTCAGAGGATGAGTCTGCTCCCAACCACCGCAGTTCCCAGGGTGTTGGTTGGCATCACCAAGGAGTCTGTCACACGAAATACAGATTCTCGGGCCCCCTCTCTTGGATGTACTGAATCGGATCGGGCGTTTGGACACCAGGCCCAGGTGATTCATCTGTACATTCAAGCCTGAGAAGCTCAAGAACTTGGCTGGGTGAGCCCCCAGTGTGATCTGCCCACAGCCTGTTTCAGAGCTCCTTGGGCAGTCTGTTTAGAGAGAGTGGACCCCCAGACCCTCTCCCAAACCAAGTGGAACAGAATCCTGGGAGGTAAGGCTTCAGGACCCACAGTTCAAAGAAGCCCCCCAAGACTGCGAAGCACAGGCACGGGGAGAATCCCAGCTTGAAACGGGGAAACCTGACCTCCACCTACTGCGAGACTTAAGGCAGCTCTGAGCACCCTCTCTGGCCTTTTTCCCGACTTTCTCAACAACCAAGCAGAAAGTCGAATGATGCACTAGATTATTGGAGATCTGGGTCATCACTGAGACTCCCTAGGGCTCTGGAGTCTGTCAGAACAGCCCTCTGGATGGACCCCACCTTCCCAGTGAAAGCAGAGACAGAGGGGCCTCTGCCAACCCACCGGGGATCTCCAGGAGGCAAGGGCGGGGTCCTCTGCCTGCTACAGAAATGTGGCTTTCTCAGGAAGTTCCTCCTGCAACTCTAAAATCCACACAAAAAAGAAAACAAACACACACTTGATTCTCAAGTGGCTTTGCCTCCCCAGCCCACCGGGCCTCCCGCCTGCCCACCAGGGGTTCCAAATATAACCAGCTGACCCAGATTTCCGAACCTAAGCGCCTCCGTCAGGGTGTGTGCAGGCGGCGGGGGCAGAGCCGGCGGGAGGAACTTTAATGCTACACTGACCCCCTGTGGAAGTCAGAGGCGGCGGCCACGCCTCCCACCTCGCGCGCCCCCTCCCCGCAAACCCCCACCTCCGGCCCGCGCCCCGAGCTCCCATGCAGGCCCGCCGGCGGCAGCCCGGATGCTCTCAGGGAGGGCCGTCCAGCGGGAGCCACCTCTGAAGCAGACCGCGGGGCAAAGCGGACCGTATCCCCGGGAACCCCGCCAAGGTCGGACAGAGGGCAAAGGGAGGGGGCGTGCGGGGAGCTGGGATGTGGCTCCAGACTTCTCAGTAGGCTCCCAGCTCCGGAGCAAAGCCTCTCTCCTGCTCCGAACTCTTGCCCAGGGCCTTGTGGCGCCCCAGGATGCTGTTCAGTCCTTAGCCTGGCTTGCAAGGCTCCCTAGGACCCAGTGCTGGCCTGCCTCTCCAGCCGCCTCACCCGGGCTCAGCGAGGCCAGGAG
>SJYF01000270.1:2968251-2970751 GCA_006410515.1 Procapra przewalskii | reverse complement strand
TAAGGAGGCATCCGCTGGGTGAAGGGAGGAAGGAGAAAGGGCCGAGCAGAGGGCACAGCTGATAAGGGAGAAGCTTAGCCGCGGAAACTGATGGAGGATGGACCTGGGGTCGGGGTGGGGGTGCTGAGGAGAGAGGGCGCTGGGAAGGCCGGCCGGACCCAGGGCACGGACGCCTGCTGCTGGTAGTGGGTTTCCACGCAGGAAATGGGGACTGGCGCCCTCAGAGGGGCAGAAAAGTCCAGTCGACACACAGAGGAGGATGAATGGGAAGGGACTAAGCCAGAGTCGGGAAGACAGAGAGTGTTTCCTGGGGGCCAGGCACGGCCCTCAGCTCCTTACCTGACTATTACATTTCCTTCTCCCCAGAAGGAATGGAAGAGGAACTCTTGTTATCCCCACTTTCCAGATGCAGAAGCTGAGGCCCAGGGTCACACAGCAGTAAGAGGCTGCGGGGAGGAGACCAGCCGGCCTGGTCGAACAGAGACTCTGCCAGGGATCTGGAGACGGGCTGCGTGGAACCAGGGTTCTGCCCCTCGGGGCCAGGGGAAGGGTCCCAAGAGCCTGCAGTCTTGGGGAGGCTTTTCTGTTCTGCTCATTCAGCTCCGTAAGTTGAGACAACTGATACCTCCTCTCGGCCTCCTCAGCTGCGAAGTGGGCATGATGAGACCCTTGCGGATGAGCCAGAGAAGGGGTAGGCACCCATGAGGGTCCCCCTCTGCTCCCCGCTTCAGGGCACCAACCCAAACGTCAGGCACTGACAGTGGATGGCAGCCCCTGCCCTGCCCTGTTGCTCACTCGTAGGCCCACTGCACTGCCCTGTTGCTCACTCGTAGGCCCCCTGCCCTGCCCTCATGGCTCGTGCTGAGGAGTCTCACTTTTGTGTGTACCGAGAAGACACATAGAGGATGCTGTTCATCATGAGTGGAAGGAGCCTCTCCTTGAGACCCAAGAGGAATGGCTCACTCAGCCTCACTCAGGAATAGGGTCCTCTGGACAAAGGCCAGTAAGGTGTGGGTGCTCCTTTCCCTCTTTGCTTTGGCTGCTGGGAAGCTCAGAGCCATGGATAAATTTGATCCTCCAGCCCTGTCTGCTTTCTAGTGCTCACTGAGAGGGGACAGTGTAGAGGGCCTTTCCACACATGCAGATGACTTGTGGGCACACACTTAGGAGAACAAACGTTCCCTTGGGTATATCTTATGTTGCTACATTTATTTACTCCTAGTTCCAATTCCCTTATTCTTTTTCTCCCCCAAATAAAAATACACACAGAGCACTTGACATTCTGTCCCTCAGAGTTAATGTTCCTGTGAACATTTTGGTGAATATTCCTCCAGATGGGCATGAAATGAAAGTGTAATTTTACAAAAATGGGATTGCCTGATTGACTCAGCTACATGCCATGGATATAGCTTTTCATGTCGATGACTATAAATCCACATGACATATGGATTATCATAATTTATTTAGCCGGATCCCTATTTCTGTACATTTAGGTTATTTCTCATTTTGGCAATTACAAGGCAAGCTGCCATGGAATTCCTGGTGCAATTATTTTTCCCATTTCTGCAATATTCTTCTGATGAAAAATTCTCAGAAATGATCTCTTACTTTTGTTTTTAATCTGACAGTGTTCTTTGCATTTATTGATAAATCTTTTGGGGAACAAAAAGAAAAAACTACTCATAATATAAAATAAATGATGACTTATTTATCCATTTATCAGAAACAATGGAATATTATTTAGCCATGAAAAGGAATGGGGCACAGACGCAGCCACAGCATGAGCGAGGCTTGCACACGTGACGCCACGTGAAAGCAGCTCGTCCCCAAAACCACATCCTGTATGACTCCACTGACACAAAAGGTCCACAGTAGGACATCTATAAAGACAACATAGGTTAGTGGTTGCCTGGGCTGGGAGGGATGGTGGGTTGGAGGGTGACAACTAAAGGGTAATGGGCTTTCTTTAGAGAACATGAAAATATTCAACAAAAACAGGGTGATGTTTGTACAACTTGGTGAACACTGTTCAATTGTACCATTGAATTATACAGTTTAATTGGGTAGACTGTGTGGTGTATATCTCAATAAAGCTGTTACAAAACTAAGATAAAATACACGAAATGACTATGAACAGACCCTTTAGAACCTGAGGGGAAGCAAAAATTCAGCTGGAGGACAGGGGACAAAAGAGATGCCATCATGGGGCTCCTTATCCTGGGGAAGAAACCAGGAGACCTGTCCGGGCCCCCGGACCTAAGACAGAGATGCCTGCGCGCTCACTCACTGAGTCCAGACCTAAGACAGAGATGCCACACACTCACTCACTGAACCCAGACCTAAGACAGAGATGCCTGCATGCTCACTCACTAAGCCCAGACCTAAGACAGAGATGCCTGCGTGCTCACTCACTAAGCCCGGACCTAAGACAGAGATGCCTGCGTGCTCACTCACTGAGTCCAGACCTAAGACAGAGATGCCTGCGTGCTCACTCACTAAG
>SJYF01000270.1:2893943-2920646 GCA_006410515.1 Procapra przewalskii | reverse complement strand
TCCCTGATGTTCAAGCTGGTTTTAGAAAAGGCAGAGGAACCAGAGATCAAATTACCAACATCTGTTGGATCATGGAAAAAGCAAGAGTTCCAGAAAACCATCTATTTCTGCTTTCTTGACTATGCCAAAGCCTTTGACTCTGTGGATCACAATAGACTGGAAAATTCTGAGAGAGATGGGAATACCACCTGACCTGCCCCTTGAGAAATCTGTCAGGATTCTACAGGTCAGGAAGCAACAGTTAGTACTGGACATGGAACAACAGACTGGTTCCAAATAGGAAAAGGAGTATGTCAAGGCTGTATATTGTCACCTTGCTTATTTACGTGATATGAAGAGTACATCATGAGAAACGCTGGGCTGGAGGGAGCACAAGCTGGAGTCAAGATTGCTGGGAGAAATATCAATAACTTCAGATATGCAGATGACACCACCCTTATGGCACAAAATGAAGAGAACTAAACAGCCTCTTGATGAAAGCAAAAGAGGAGAGTGAAAAAGCTGGCTTGAAACTCAACATTCAGAAAACTAAGATCATGGCATTTGGACCCATCACTTCATGGCAAATTGATGGGGAAACAATGGAAATAGTGAGCGACTTTATTTTGGGGGGCTCCAAAATCACTGCAGATGGTGCCTGTAGCCATGAAATGAAAAAATGCTTGCTCCTTGGAAGAAAAGTTATGGCCAACCTAGGCAGAATATTAAAAAGCAGAGACATTACTTTGCCAACAAAAGTCCATCTAGTCAAGGCTATGGTTTTTCCAGTAGTAATGTATGGATGTAAGAGTTGGACTGTAAAGAAAGCTGAGCACCGAAGAATTGATGCTTTTGAAGTGTGGTGTTGGAAGAAGACTCTTGAGAGTCCCTTGGACTGCAAGGAGATGCAACCAGTCCATTCTACAGGAGACCAGTCCTGGGTGTTCATTGGAAAGACTGATGTTGAAGCTGAAGCTCCAATACTTTGGCCACCTGATGCAAAGAACCGACTCATTTGAAAAGACCCTGATGCTGGGAAAGACTGACGGCAGGAGGAGAAGGGACAACAGAGGATGAGATGGCTAGATGACATCACTGACTCAATGGACATGGGTTTGGGTAAACTCTGGGAGCTGGTGATGGACAGGGAGGCCTGGCATGCTGCAGTTCATGGGGCCACAAAGAGTCGGACACCATTGAGCGACTGAACCAAACTGAACTCACACACACGAACCCCAGGGACGGTATCCGCTTTGCCTGACTCCTGAGCTGTGCCAGGGCAGGTGCAAATGAGGATGGGGCGGGGGCAGCTATTCCTAATTCAGCCACGTTCAAGCCACCACCAAGTCTAGCTTTTAAGGGAAATGTCAGCGGCTTTGTAATAAATGATTTTCATTGGCTTAAAAAAAAGGCAAAACTAGTTTCTAGGTAGTTAAAATAGATTTCCAAAGCCCACTAAAACACGATGCTGAAAGCCATCAAAAGGAATCAAGACAGTCCAGAGAAAAGGCACCAGAAATGAAAGAGGTCTTAACAGAGGGGAATGAGCTAGTCCATGAGGACAACCTGGGACCTAAAAGCTTATCAAATACAAGCCTGTCCTTGGGACTCCACACTGGTGCTTCCAACCCGGCTCTGAGTACTGAGTGCGTGCCTCCCTGCGCAAACCGCAGTTTCCTTACGTGTAGAATGTGGACAGGGTTCCTCCCAAAACAGACGTGCTCAGCGTGGGACCGGGGTCGGGTCCGGTTGTAGGCCGAGTTTGCAGGGCACCAGGGGACCGAGGAGGAACAGGCCTGCAGCAGCCAGCGCGGTGTCTGGCGCGTCACTCAACAAGCAGGGAGGCTTCCCTGCCACCCTCCGTGTTCCCCCAGCGGAGGGCACACTGCGCGGGCCCGGCCCCGGGCTGGACACGGTGGCGGCGGGGCCCAGGCCCGGCGGCCCCTGCAGCCTCCTCATCCACGTGCCGCCACCCACCTGTTCACACCGGAGCGTGCACTGGCCGTCAGTGGGCGGCGAGACCTTCCAGAAATGCGCCAGCAACCTCGCGGCCTCATCCAGCATCCGCTTGGCGGTGCTCACGCCGGTGACAAAGCTGCTCGGGGGCGCCGCATGTGGACCCTGCATCAGGGAATGTGAAGGCTGTTAGGAGCAGTCCGGAGAAAGATCATGGACAAGCTGGCTCTCACGGGCAGCATAAATCACCAGACTGCAGGGCCTGCGTTCCACACTCTGAGCCAGAGCCTGGCGCAGATGACGTCAAAGTACCGTTCAAGCTGGTGAATTACAGATTATGAGGGAACTTCGTTGGTGATATCAGGCCCATCAACAAGCATGACCAGTGGCCACCTGAGGGCATGCACTGTATTTATTTCAGCCAGAAGAGGACCTGTGGCCAGCCCCCACCCTGTCCTGCAGCCCCGGAGCCTCTCAACAGCCAGCAATGCAGCGTGACCGTTTCTGTCCCCGGCTCCCCGGCTCCGCCTGCCGCCAGCGGGACTTGCCCCGTCAACTCTCCGTCACCCCTTGGGCAGGCAGGAGCAAGTCAAACCAGGGAGTTTCTCAAGGGCACAAGAAAGCGAAGAATATAAACCCCAGAAGGGAAAGTACAAAATGGATTTTTTTTTAAGGAAAGAAATGAGTATTTTCTCCACAAGTAGCCAAATAAAAACGAAACAATATGACAAACCCTGTTAAGCTATCAAACTGGCAAAAAAAAAAATTTATAAATAAAAATACTCCCTGAAGACAGAGGCGCAGAGGCAGTCTCACTCGTGCCTCACTCGTAAATGGAGAAACTGACATGAACTTGTGGACAGCAACACGGCAGAGGTTCCAACAAAAGCTAGGAAGGGCCACGCAGCCTTGGACACACGGCTTCCCCTCTAGAAAACTGTCCCTAGTGAACGGTCCTAAGATACCACCAGATCCGGCTACAAGGATGCTTATGACAGCTTAAATGTCCAGCAAACAGGTGAAAGAGTAAATAAATGGCGCTATATCCACGCTAGCTTACTTTTCAGCCACTAAAAGTCAAGCTTTTAGAAAAATACTGAATGAGATTGAAAAATGTTAATATAATGTTAACTGAAAGTCAAATACAAAACTCATATGTAATGAGTCGGTTTTATAAACTTTACGAATGAGACACAAGTGTACACATACGGAAATTTCAAGCATTGAGTACTGTGGTATTTTTATAGATGCTTTTATGTTTCTCTATAGTTTCTAGTTTCTGTAAAATAAAGATTATAATCAGAAAAGAACAATCCTCTTCCTTATATTTACGACTTCTTTCAACGAGTGCTTACCAATCCCCTATTCCCTGCCAGGCCCCGGGCGGCACAGTGGACACATGACAGCGAAGAAAACACACGCTGTGTGCACGCTTATTAACGGAATAAAAAAAGCAAGGCTGGCTTTACAACACTGTAAAACAAGACAAAAAGGCAACACAGCTATTATGAAGTAGGGGGCTTAAGTGTCCTCAATGAGAACCCAAAGAGAAGGATCAGAAAATGTGACCCACAGAAGCTCGAAGGTTGAGTCCAGTCGGGGGGAGGAAGGAAATCTGACTCCAAGTCTTGCAGGAAGTCAATGAGAAACTATGTCAAGCACACATGGGTCCTTGACTTTAAAATGAGGATTCTGGCAGGATGCCGCAGGGAGAAGGGGTAGGTGGTCTTCCCAGCCAGAGGGCACAGGGGGCCAGGGCTGGAGGAAAAGCAGTTGTGCCTGGCTGGGGCAAGCACAGGGGAGCGGGCAGAGGCAGTGGGCAGGCAGGAGCAGACCCGGCGAGAGAGAGTCTGCAGAGCCCCGGGGAGCAGGAGGAAGAGCAGCCGCGCCTGGCCGCCTGGCCGGGGCCAGCACAGGGGAGCAGGGAGAGACGGCAGGTGGGCAGGAGCAGACCCGGCGAGAGAAAGTCTGCAGAGCCCCAGGGAGCAGGAGGAAGAGCAGCCGCGCCTGGCTGCGCCAGCACTGGGGAGCAGGGAAAGAAGGCGGGCGGGCAGGAGCAGACCCCGGCGTGAGGAAGTCTGCACAGCACGGGGAGCGGGAAGTGTCACACGGCTGCTGTGGGGCGGGACACCAGAGCGCGCTGGAGGACACGCAGCGGGATTCCAGCCCTGGAGGCGCCGAGTTCCTTCCGGCATCTGCACCGTGGGCATGACGCCACCCATCGTGAAGGCTAACTGGCTACGTGCTGGGAGGGCAGCCACCACCCGTCGGAGGGGGTGCAGGGCAGCTCCTGTCAGCAAGCGTGTCCCAAGGGACTGTGCGGTCCGTCCACGCCACGCGAGGATCAGGACCTCGGCCATGCTGAGCGTGGAGGCCAGGAGTGGGGTGGACCGGTGAGCGGGGGGAAGAACGGACGGACACGCGACAGGACCAAGGACAGAGGGACGGACGCGAGCCTGGACAGAGGCCGGCGTGGGGCAGGGCGAACGCAGTAGCACAGGGATGCCCTTCAGCAGGTGGCCCTCAGAACAACACACAACCTGCAGAGCAGACCTGCCCTCCGAGCCTCAGGCCGCCTTTCCTGCCCCTCCTCCCAGGGGAAGAGGCCCCTCGGCCCCCTTGCCTCCTGCCTCCGCCTTCTGCTGCCCCGTGCATCCCTCTCCCTCCGGCGCCACCGCTGAAGTTACCTTGGTTTCCAGCTCCTGCCCGATGGGGCCAGGAGCCTCTCGGATTTGAAGGTCCATCTCAGCGAGGAGTGTCTGGCCCTGGCCAATCTGCTCACACAGGGCATCGTAGTGCTCGGCCAGGCCCAGCACGCAACGGCCGCTCTTGCTGACCCAGAGGTGGCGGCTGGGGACCAGGGAGGACACGCAGGAGGTGCTGACGACAGAGCTGCCGCTGTCACAGGAGAGGGTGTCCACATCGTTTCCAGAGAGCGGAGGCATCTCTGAAGCTGCAGAACGAGAGGGGAGACGTGAGATCTCCCGGGAGCAGCACCGGCTTTCCACGAGCTGTGTGTGAGAACGTGAAGCCAGCCGGAGGAGAGAGTCCTCAGGTCCAGAAGGCAGCTGACACTGCCCGGGGGAACGGAGGCCGGGACCCAGGATGCCAGTGTGTGTGCCACCTAATGAGTAAGCTCCGCGATGAGTCACCTCGTTCCAACCCCACCAGCACTCATCAGAGCCCTGCCTTGCAGAAGAGCCCGGCCGACACAGCGCGACCGAGGCCGGGCCTGCGCCTCAGGGGTCTGAGTCTGATCGGAGAACAGATGCCATGGGGAAGGGGTAGGAGCCCGACGCCAGAGAGCCGGAGCCCAGAGGACAGGACAGCGAAGCCTGTATGCAGGAAGAGAGACCAGAGATGGCTTCTTGGAAGAAGGAACAACTGCGCTGGGGTGAAAGGGTAGCGAGAATGATGCTCCACAGAGGAAGAAGCCTGCCGCTTTCTGCCTTTGCGTCAGCAGAAGCACAGATGGATGATTCTGACAGGGGCTATCAGGAGAGACACTTCCCAGAGCCATCTGCAGTCAGGAGGAGTCTTGAAGCAGCAGGATTTTCGCTAGCAGAGAAGTGGGCAAGGTTGGTCTGGCAAAGGCAGGAGCCAGGCTGTACAGTCCCCGTGAGAGGAAAGCGCAGGCCCACCTGCCAGATGGCATCTGTGTGCCACTGGCTGGGCAAAGGGGTGTGGCTGGACAGGCTCGAAAGCCACGCTAAGGTGGTCGTTCTAATCCAGGGCAACAGGGACCCCAGCCAATGATGTCGCTAAAGTTGGTAACACCTAGGAACACAGGAACCAGCTTGGGGGATGAGACCACCAGCTAGAAATGCTGAGAACATGAATCCCTAAATCCTGCCAAATACTCTTCTGAGTTGGAACCGGGACCCCCTTGCCCTCAGCTGAACAAGTCCCACCAAGAAACCCAATGGTGCCACAGTTACCCAGACTTTAGCTTTGTACCTGATCTTGGGGGCATTTCTGGGGTAGGGTCAAACAGATCACATGAATTATCAGTTGCCACGGGACACCTGTCACCATCTGCACAAGGCAAAAGAAGGGATATAAGCCATCAAGTTTTAGTTTCATTCTCATTAGCATCTGAGAGAAAGAACTGCATGAAAATATAGTCAAGTTCTGGACACGAACACTATCGTTCATTCAGATCCTCACTGGGCCTCTCCTGCCAGGCCTTGCGGGACACGGAGTGAGCAGACCTGGGCCCCTCCCCAGAAGGACCCGCTTTGTCCAGACAAGTAAGCAGACCACTTCCCCCGAGGGGTCAGGGCTAAGGGGCGGTGGGAGCCCAGGTCAGGGGACGACCTGAGGAGGCAGAAATGCTGGTGGCGATGGGGATCCTCGAGACACCTCAGGGAGTGTCAAGCAGGGGGCTTCAGGGTTAGGGAAGCTGGGGGCCCAAGTCTGGAGGCGGCCCCGGTCACCCACACGGGAGGGAAGCATCACCCCAAGCAGGACCTGGGAGGGGACGCACTGGACCAGGGAAGTGGGCAAAACCAGGCAGGTGCTGGACAAGATGCCGAGCCGCATCCCACGGGCACCTCCGCGCTCCCAGGAGCAGGGACAGCGCGGCATCTAGTTCAGATGTGCTGGGAGAGGAGGCCGTGGACAGAGACAGGAAGGGATCCGCCAGGCATGACCTGGAGCGTCAGGGATGGAGTGAGCAGTGCGTCCACGCCTCGCGGGGTCCTGCTCAGCTCATTCCCACCCAGGCATCTCCTGAGAGGGCGCTTTGATATCAGGGGGCCAAGGAGCCCCGGGGGTCTGCTCTAGGGAGCTGGCCCAAGAGGGATTACTTCTTACAAAAACAGCAGTCTTTAGAGCATAACTTGCAGACAGCGGCTCTTCACGACCGTCCTGGAAAGTCTTTTGCAAAGGAGGAAAAGCTGCTGCCCACAGTATAATTCTCATCTTCACTGGGGGAGGCGGGAGAATGCTCCCACATGTCTTTGTGGAGGGCACCCCCAGGGCTGACCCTGGACAAATCTCCAAAACAGGCAAAGGCTGCTCAACGACCTCACTTCACCTGCCCCAGAGCTCCATCCTGGGCGCCCCAAGCCCCAGGCTGTCCTCCCTGGCTCAGTCTCCCTTGCTTACACCATCAGTCTCCTTGGTCCCGTCTCCGCAGAGTTCTAGAAGGGCCCGGAGCAGACCTCTACTGAAGGGCCCCCCTGGCTAGGCCCGCTGCTGACACACCACCCATGCAGAAGGCAGGGGTAGGGGCCCCCCGCCCTGCAAGGTTCCCCGTGCAGGATCTCATCCTAAGAACGCTGCTCAACAGAACACTCGTGCTAATGCTGATGCCCACGAAAGCGCCGAATCAGGGGCCGCTCTCCTCGCCACCAGGGCAATGGTCTGGTGACTGACAGTCACCTGACGACGGCTAATTAGGAAGCCCAGGTCAAGGAGGGGCTGACACAGATGATGTAATATTGTGCAAAAACAAAGAAAGACACAAAAACCAATCTGAACCGTAGGAATTCATGCCTACACCTGATTACCAGAGGAAGCAGCAACGCACAGCACGGAGTACAAAAGGTTAATGTTTTTAACCCCATGAAGGACTTTTTCCTTTTTTCTTTTCCACATTGTCAGAGCACCTTTTTGGTTCAAATTTTAAAACCCTTCCCAAGGAGAAATCCATGAGTCAATCACTGCAAGTTCCAAGGCTGGGTGACTGGGTGGTCTTAGAGAGATTGTAACTTTCTAAATTGAAGGCGACAGGTGTAAGTCCCAATCTAAGTAAAGGGTAAGTATAAACTCCTTACTCCCCTCCCCCGAGGCACACACCCACCCTGCGGGCATGAGGACGGTGACCCCAGACCCCCGAGGCCCTCCAGGCAGTGCTTCACAGAGTGGACTTGGAGCTGGGAATGATTTCTAGCTCCAGCTCTGCCACCGACCTGCGGCGGTAACTCTGGAGAAGCCTCTTGCCCTCTCTGAGCTCTAGTTCCTTCATAAAAAGAGCAAGGAGGCTGGCCTGGCTGACTGCTTTGAGCCTGAGCCCTTGCCGGTGTCTTCCGGACCTATGTGGGACGGGGACAGAGGGTCCGGGAGCCCAGTTTATCCTCTCCCTGCCCCCTCTACAGCCCCTGCAAGGCCAGACAAAAAACCCACAAGCAAACGCCAGACAGAACCAGAGTCCAAGACTGCCAGGAAGCTTCTCAGACCCAGAGACACGACAGCTGGGGGAAGAGGCACAGAGCCTCTGTTAAAGCAAAAGGGACTAGAGTGGGTTTCCAGCAGCGGGGGATGTGGGCAGGACTAGCGGAGGGGAGGGAGCAAGACTGGAGGCCACAAGGGTGGCTGGAAGCCACGACTTGGCTGCCCTGAGAACCCACAGGCCCCGGGCAGAGATGATGGCATTCTGCCAAAGGTGACAGCTACTTAGCGCTCGGGCCCCAGGCTCCCGGCGTCTGGCGAGTCTGCTGTTGGTGGGCAGACACCCCTGTGGGGCGAGGGTGGGATTCAGAAGCTCGCATGTCCCGCATAGACGTGCAGGGCTGTGTCTCAGACGGTGGGGAGAGACAGACAGTACCGGGTTCGTCCAGCGGCGGGGGCTGCTCAGAGGCGGACAGGGTCTGCAGAGCCGAAGCAAGAGCGGCCTCCCGGGCCGTCTGCCCATCCTGCACCCGCCGCTCCTCCAATACGCAGCTCTGCAGCATCATACTGGTCTTGATGCTTTTCTCCAGCAACGCCTGCAGAGCCTGGACCTCGGCCAGGAGGCCGTGCAGGTGGCCCAGGAGGTCCTGGCCCCTCCAGCCTTCTCTCGATGCCTCCACACCGGCCTCTGCAAACATGGGCAAAGGGAAGCCTCAGCACCGTCCACGGCCGAAGGGGCAGCTGTGAGCGGACGGTGCTCGCCGCCCGCCACCGCCGCCACCCTCCCGTCCCGCCCGAGGACTGGGAACAGTTGAAAATAACAACCCGACTTTAAAAACAAAAATAGCGGCAGACTTAATTGCTGCTATTCCACAGGCTAAGTAAGAGCTGGAAATTAATCTTCGCTTCTGGCCATTAAGGCCTAGCAAATTGCACACCAAACCCCGAAATTATGTCTAGTAGTAATAAAATCTATTTGGGCTGGAATTATAGAATGAAAGGGGATGATTTTCAGAGCCGCAGTGTATTAAAAAGGCACAACAACAGGAATAAGAAGAGCAACTTGAGGAGAAAATGAAAGCTGAGAGGTGACCCTTTTCCAGATAAACTTTCAACAGGGAGAAACCATCTGGAAAATTAGTTGAAAAGAAAACAACAACAACGAGCCCCACCACACCTCAGAATCGATTCCAGAACATTAGAGTTTCCAGTCAAGTCACCCTGAGCCGGTATCTCTCTAGGACAGAGCGCGGACCAGCAACCATCTCCAGGGCAATGCTCAGCACACAGCAGGTGCTCCAAGATCATCTGCTGAATGAATGGGCCCCCAGAAAATACACCAGCAGGAAAACTGTTATTTCTCGAGTGGCTACTATGTGCCAGGTACCGTGCTACAATGTCTAATAAATGATCACACCTAATTTCCATGACTGCACAGAACCGAGATCAGCAGACACGTGCCGCAGCAGGAGGGACAGGCCCAAAGCGGCGAGCTGACTCGAGCTGACTGCAGGAGGCACGCCCTGGGACGCCGGGCTGTGAGAGCCCAGACCTCAGCTGCTGGCCTCCGAGCCTCAGTCCTTCCCTGCTTCCTGCCGCCGCTTCAGAAGGAGGATGGGCCAGAGAGCCTGCCTCAGCGTCGACCTGCTCCACTGGGGAGGCAGGCCTGCGGTTTCAGGACAGAGGGCCAGCCTGCTGCTGGTGAGGGGAGAGCGCGCCCGGCCAAAGTGCCCAGTACCTCGCGGCCTCCGCTGCCCTTGGTCCAGCTTCTCATACACCTTCAGCTCCGCCCGCAGGGCCCTCAGGAGCTTGTCGCTCTGCGAGAGCAGCTGCTGCCTCAACGCCGACTCCTCCTGCAGCCTGGAAAGGCCCCGCCGGCAGGGGGTGGGGGGGAGGTTAGTCTCACGCAGGGCGCAGGCAGTCCCGCCGTGACCCTGGGAGTGTGGCCGAGACTGCTGGCGTGCTGGGGACCATCCTGAGGGCCTCTCCGGGCCCAGCCCTTGACATCTGAGATCTTGGATCGTCCTCACAGACACCTCAAGATGGACACGCTACGAATGCCCAACTCGGGAATATGAGGAAGTGGAACGTGAAATGGTTATGTCTCACCCAGGGGCGCCCAGCTCAGGAGAGAAGCAGGGCTGTGACGGCACAGACCGTGAGCTTACGGATCACTGCACCGCTCTGGGGAAGCAGGGCAACCTCAGGAACTAAAGGTCGGGGGGAGTCAGGAGAGCTGAGGGGCTGCTGAGACACACGGGACAAGACAGAGGCCACAGGGGCAGAGGGGCAGAGGGGCCTGCAGAGGAGCAGTCAGCATGACCGGCTCAGAGTCCGAGTCAGACGCAGCCAGCCCTGCGTGCAGGACCGCGGAGGCTTCCCGGTCACGCAGCATGAAAGCCAAGGTCCTCCCCGGCCCTGGGGCCCATCCCAGCCCCTCCTCCAGCAGGGCCCCTGCTCTGCCCTGCACAGGCCGAGGACACCCCGCCCCGGGCCCTCATCCTTTCCCAAGAGAAGGATCTTCCAGAGGCTCCGCAGGGCGCATGTGCTCACTGCCTCTGGTGGCTGCTCAAACAGCCTCTTTCCAGAGGCCGGCCTTGACTCTCCCGGGATGAAACAGAGCCCCCTGGCCCCCAGGCCCTGTCTCCTGACTCAGAGACTTTCCTCCTCCTATTTCATTCACAGCTGCCAAGTCACGTGTCGTGTGCCTACTGCACCCGTCCCCGGGCAGAGGACCCTGGCCCTACCTGCCCAGCGCCCAGCGGCCGTGGCAGGCCTCCTGAAGCAGCCGCTGGTTCTGACTCTCCTTCCCGTCTGCCTCTCTCTGCAGCCACTCCTTCTCCGCCCGCACAGCGGCCAGCTCCCGCTGGAGATGCTCCAGGCTGGCGGCCTTCCTGGAGAGGGCCTCGCGCAGCTTCTCATTCTCCTTCTGTTTATCTGCATGCACAGAGAAGCGCCGCTGAGAGGAGACATCATTTGTTTTTCTCAACCTCATTACGCAAACGCAGCTCTTCGGCCGGAGCGCGCCAAGAATACAAAGGAGAGAAGGAGATTTCATCTGGCATTTGTGACTGTGGCATTCCAATTATCTCATGCGTTTTGGGCAGATAAATCTGTCAACATCAAGGCTGCAGATTAAACGTCACTGGGATGAGATGGGCCCGTTTAATTTTCTTTTAAATAATGGGCTGTGCCAACCTAGTTACTGTGCCTTCACAGAGCAAAAACTGGGCAGACATCAGAGACAGAGGCAAGAAACGGGACTCAAAACTCGGGCGACGGGTGCTGGGCGAGTCTGAGAGGCCCGCTAGGAGGCCAGCGGGCTTGCAGACGGCCCCTCGCCACCACCGCCAGGCCCGGAGGCCAGCGCTCCTGAGGGACGAGAGGCACCGGGGCTCGGGGATACACAGCCCAGCACGAGGCCTGGAGACGAGGGGTGTGCTCGAGTGCGGCTCCTCCGCTTACTGACCCCACCACCTCCAGCCAGTCTCTACTTCTCAGCGCCTCAGTTTCCTCACGTGCGTGGCCAGGGGCTGTGACTGAGCTACACGTCAAGGCTCCATTCAGGGCCTCACAGCACACTGGCGGCTGCCAGTGCGCCAGTGGATGCTCACTGTGCCAGTGCTGCCAACGGCTGACAGCACCGCAGGGCTCACTGTGTTACCTTAAGCTCTCCCGGTGTACCATCCTGCTTCCTCTTCAGAGTAAGCCTCCAAGAAGGCACGTGCTTACTCTCTATTCTCCAGACAGGATGTTAAGGAGCAGAGAGACTAAGGCTCGGCCGAGGTCACAGAGCCAGTAACTGGCAGAGCCAGGATTCAGATCCACTCTTAACCGTGATGCGATCATCTGTGAGCAAGCTCCTCTCCCCGCAGGCTGTAACCACACTGAGCTTCCTACAACCCCAGACCGGTCCAGACTCCAGCCCCACCCCCAACCCCTGGGCCTCCGTCCACCCTCTTCTTTCTATTTAAAATGCCCCGGCTCTTCTGAACCTTAGCTGTTGTTTAAGTTTTTAAGTCTCGTCTGATTCTTTGCAACTCCATGGACTGCAGCCTGCAAGGCTCCTCTGTCCCTGTGATTTCCCAGGCAAGAATTACTGGAGTGCGTTGCCATTTCCTTCTCCAGGGAAGCTTCCCAACCCAGGGATTGAAGCAGCGTCTCCTGCATTGGCAAACAGATTCTTTACCACAGAGCCACCCGGGAAGCCCTCAGCTCTTGAAGGCCAGCTCCCCCTGGGTCAGGGTGCCTTCTCCAGGGTCCCGCTCTCCCTGAGGCTTTATCGTGGCTGATCCTCACCTTGGTCTGACACGGTCGCCTGGCTCTCTCTCCCATTAGACCATGAGCACCCCTGCGGGAAGGGACCAGGTCCCGCTCAACAATGTGTCAGAATCTATACAGGCTGCACCACAGAAGGGGCGCAAGCAGTGTTTGCCGAATGAACGAACGCTCTGCGGAAGCCCCGGGTTCACCTCTTAGGCCAAAATCAGCGTCAGTATCTCTAGTGAAAATGGGATAAGCTGGCCTGAGTCCTGGTGCCACCACCTCCAGCTGTCTGACTGCAGGCCAGTCAACTGCCCAGGCCTCAGTTTCCCACCTGAAAGGCAGGGCTAATAACAATGTCATTCCGGAAGCATTTTATGTGTTGTCAGAAAATACAAGTGAAACTTCTTTGAGGGCTAAGCTCCACACAGAAGGAATGAAAAGAAGAGAAACACTGTCCTTTTCCCTGGTGGCCCAGTAAAGAATCCACCTGCAATGCGGGAGACCTGGCTTTGATCCCTGGGTGGGGAAGACCCCCTGGAGAAGGAAATGGCAACCCACCCCAGTATTCTTGCCTGGAGAATCCCACGGACAGAGGAGCCTGCGGGCTACAGTCCATGGGGTCACAAGAGTCGGACACGACTCAGTGACTAATCCACCACAAAAGAGATCCGGGAAAAGCTTTCCTGGTGGCGGAAAGGCTCTGAAATTTGCGGAGCAATCTATTTCCAGCCCTTCTCTCTCCCACTGTGAACTAAGATGAGTGAGAGGCAGCTGCACAGAGGCGGGGGTTCCAAGTGCAGAAACATTAGCTCAGCCCCAGAGGCAGCACGCTGTAGCTTCTACTGTGCTTAGCTGTCACAACAGCCCGACGAAGAGCTCCCACTCTACAGCTAACGACAGTGAGGTTCAGAGAGGCTGAGTGACCGGCCCGAAGTCACAGAGCCACAGGACTTGAACGCGGCTTGGCTGGACGCCAGCATCCGCATCCTTCCCACACCACAGGGGCCTGTGGGGCCCCAGCTGCAGACGGCGCCTCCAGTTTTTACCTCTGGATCCTTTAGCGAGCATCGTGTTGAGGGCCTGGTTCTGCTTCCTCAGGAAGCGTACTTCTGATGTCAGAGAATTATGGACCTCTGGACCATAAGCCAAAACGTTTGAAGAACCTATAAAAATACACAGAAGTCACAATTTATGGATGGTCTTCAGGCCTGAGTGCATGGAACTTTCTAGAAAACAGTTTTAAATAATGAGGAAATACAACACATCATGAAAAGTGCTCCTGTGAACCACGAGAGACATTACCAGACCCCACAGGGAAAGGAGAGTAAGTCTGAAGGAGGAGACGGAGGGTACTCCCGGCATCTTACCTGCCCTCAGGGAGGACAAAGGAGGAGCCGGGCAGGAGGCGGGTGGGCAGGAGCGAGAGGTCATCTCAGCCTCCAGGACTTCTCTCCTGAGGGCCGAGCCCTCTGGGGACCTCTCCACTGAGGCTCCGGTCCACACCTCACCTTTCCTCGCCCTCCCTCCCGTTTCCTGCCTGTGTAGACAGTCTTACCACTACCCCAACCCGAGCTGAAAACCCGGGAGCCGGCCCCAAAGCGTCTTCTTCCACTCCGCAGTCAGGCCAGAGCAACCGCCGACTCTTCCTCCAAAACGCCACGCACCCTGGCCCACTGCTCTGCTCCTGTGGTTCAGCTGTATTTTTGCCCCATTTGCCTCAGTCAAGAAGATGATCATCCTAAACACAGTCCATTTGTGGTCTCTTTATTTTTTTGTGCTCAAGACCATTTGATGGCACCATCACCGTGAAAGACAATCACACAGCCAAACGCGAGGTCCAAACGCCAAACCTCTCTTATCAGCTCGAATCTCACAGGCCAGCCCACTCCTTCTCACACTAGACCCTCAGCCCAGCCGAGCCACCCTGCGTTCCAAGCACATCGCATGGTCTCAAGCACCAGCTTTATGGGACGAGGCGTTTATTCCCTGTCTAGAAAGCCTGCCACCTGCTCACCTGCTGAACTCACACTTGTCCTTCAACTCGTAGCTCAAGCTCAGTGCCCGACGTGCAGACTGAGACCACCAGGCTCCAGAGCCAGGCAGCCTGGGGCTGAGGCCCCCCCGCTCTCTGATCGGCTCCCTCATCCCAACACACCTGCCCAGGCTCGAGTCTGTCTCCTGAAATCCTGGCCCTTCCTCTGGCCGGACAGCTCCCCTGACACTCCGCATCAGGACTCCCTGTGCGCTGAACCACCCACATCTGCACCACGTGTAACGTTCCCTCCTGGGGCCGCCCCCCTGCAGAGCACCGGCTGCACGCAAGGGGCTTTCTGCACGTGGCAGACAGACGCCTCCCCTCGCCGTCCTTACTGATGAAGCCGACCACACCGCAGAGCCCGAGGACCAGACACCTGCTCTCCCAGCCTCCGGGGCGGCCAGAGCGAGGTCCCGTGCCACTTCTGCTCGATGAGATTTGACAGGAAGCCTGCTGGGAACTTCTGGGGAAGATTTTCCGCCCGGATGAAGAGAGAAGGACGGGGACGAGCAAGCCCCACCTGCTCCACTCCCTCCTCTGGACTCCGTCCTGAGAGGCAGGGAGGCGGCAGCCTCCACAGGTACTAACCCCAAGCCCTGCTCCCAGGCCATCAGCCCTAAGACCTGCTTACAACCGCCTGCCCCTGGACTGCCTGCTATATAAGAAAACAACATTCCCCACTGTCTACAGCAGCTGTTTACTCCTGTTCTGTTATCTGCAGCTGAAAACATCCTGGTACACAATTGACTGCCTGTGTGGTAACCCACTCCAGTATTCTTACTTGGGAAACCCCATGGACAGAGGAGCCTGGAGGGCTACAGTCCACGGGTCACAAGAGTCTGACACAACTTAGCGAATAAACAACAGCAACGCAGCACTCAAACTCCCTCGAAGGGAGGCAGGGCGCCGTCTCCCAGCAGCCAGGGCGCCGTCTCCCAGCAGCCAGGGCGCACGCTCTGCCGCACAAGCACTGCCTCCTTCTCACGCGCGTGGCGCACTGATGGCTGCATCACCTTTTCACTGACATCGTCTCTCCCTACCATCTTCCTCCACGCTCCCCTATAAACTCGGGGTCCTTTTAGAGACACCTGGGTTTGAACCTTGGCTCTGGCTTCTTAATAGCTGCACGATCTCAGGCAAGTCACATAACTTCCCTACCCCTCTATGAACTCAATGAAAATGACTGATGCTAGCTAGCACCACTTGCTATTAGCATGTTAACACACAACTGAAGACAGGCGGAGCCAAAAGAGGACCGAAGAGCAACCCGGAGGAGCAGGCGAGCTTCTCCGGAGACTCCCCTGACCACGGCTAAGGCGGCCACTTTTCAAAGAGACGATGGGGCCAAGGAACAGTTTCTGACAAAGCCTGAGCTACGAGGTCCACTTCTGACGCTAAGGCCCGTCTCTCTTCTGAACATCATCACTGCAAGCTTGTGTACCTGGCGACAAGCCGGGAGACCTAACACCTAAGGAGACAGGCTTTAGCACTATTCCACCTCGTCATCACAAGGAGCTGTGCCTTTCTCAAACCTGCTCCCAGGACGACCGCTTCACAGCAGGGCGAGGCCGAACTTCAAACCTGCTCCCAGGACGACCGCTTCCCAGCAGGGCGAGGCCGAGCCTCAAACCTGCTCCCAGGACGACCGCGTCCCAGCAGGGAGAGGCCGAGCCTCTATCATTCCTTTGCCTTTTCAGGGACTGTGGCAACATGGTGAGAAGAGCACGTCTTTCTGCCAGCATAAATACTTTATTAACGTCTTTCTGTGAACCTTCCCATCAGAGAGAGCTGCTCTCCAGAGCAACTGCCCACCCCACTGTAGCTGGTGGCCACTGGAGCCCCCCCCCCACCGCCCAGATAATCCTGTAATTGGATTTGCCTGGGAAAATGTAAAACAGACTGAATCTAATTCAGGCGTTACCACGAGTGACTGTGGTGGGCCCAGGCGGGTATTTCTTCCTGTGTTTGATGTGACTAATAACTCAGATTAATCCATTTCCCTGGGAGTTAGATGGGGAGGAGGGGAGGATGCAGGACTCTGGGGAGAGGGGTGGTTGGGAGATAGAGGGGCAGCGGGGAGAGAGACACGCGGAGCCAGTGTCTCTGCCTTGCGCACCACCACACAGACAGCGCTTTGGAAAGGTGTCCTTCCAGGCTGATGGCCATGACGGACTAGAGAGAAGACTTGGGTACCACGGGTCCATCTCTCCAGAACCCACTTATCTCATCGCTATCAACGGCAATGGCATGAGGGGTCCTCACCCACTGCAGAGCTGTGCAATGTCACACTAATCATGTTTCACAGAACAAAACAGTGAAATAAAACTGATGATCATGAAGAAAGCCACCGTCTACTGAGTGAGGTGTCGAGCAAGGCCCTATTTATAACGCCTCATTTAATCTCACAATGACCCCGTTCATTAAGATAACAAAGATGGGGACTCAAAAGTCACAATGCTAACAGACGGAAGAGGCGGGCCCCAGGCCAGGCCAGGCCAGCTCCCAGACAAAGCTGTGCCCAAAGCTGCTCTCAAGACACTTTCTTCCCAGGGTGAGAACACGCACTTTGGAGCAAAAAAGGAAAGACCCCAAAACAGAGTATTCAGTGAATAGAGGAACACAACAGTGATATAAGGTACTCTGCTTTTCAGGGAGGTGGTGACTAGAATAAGCACACACACTCGTCTTTGTATCAACGCTGTAAGGCTAGAGGAGAGCTAACGAAGGTGGGAGGCGAGAAGGCAGAGCAGGATCAACGGTGCAGGACGGAGACGTTAACATCGGAACCATCAAATGTCTCACCTGTGGGAGAAATATGCCTTTTCAAAGGTTTTCGTGGAAGAACAGTCCACCCAGGGCTAACTGTGCTCATGGAGGAGCGCCCTCATGACTGGCATGTGGGAGTTATCAGACTGCTACAGTGCTCATACTTTTAGAATCTGTTATCGACTAAAGACAAAATTCTATCTTATCTCACTGTGGCGGAGGAGGGGGGTTCCCTAGCGGCTCAGCGGGAAAGAATCTGCCTGTCAATGCAGGAGACGCGGGTTCGATCTCTGAGTCAGGAAGATGTCCTGGAGCAGGAAATGGCAACTCACTCCAATATTCTTGCCTGGGAAATCCCATGGACAGAATAGCCTGGTGGGCTACAGGCGATGGGGGTCACAAGAGAGACACGACTGGCTAAGCAACAGCCACAAAGTCCGTCTCACTATAGCTTCTCGGAGCAAATGAGGAGCCACTCCCGGCTCAGGACGCTGGAAGGTAGCAGACCCCCGTGACCGAGAAATAAACACATACTAGGTCCGCGCTTTGTGCCAGGGGCTGTGGGGCGCTCCACTGGTGGTACTGCCCTAATTCTCATCACCACCAGCATAAACTGGGAACACTTACCCCACTCAACAGATAAATCACTGCTAACTGAGAGTCAGCAAGGTTAAGTACGCAGCAAAGTCAGGATCTGAACTGAAATCTCTCTGGCCGCAAGTTCAAGGCCCTTCCCGATACACAGTGTGCTCAGCCAGGCAGACGCGACGTGGAGGAGCCCCGCACCCCCTGTGGGAACGTCCGCCTTACCTTGGCCACATTCGGCCCCCTGTCGTTCCAGCTGTGTCCGCAGCTTCTCATTCGTCTTAATAGATTCCTCTAAACGTTTTCTCAAACTTCGAATTTCTTGTATATGTTCCATCAGTAAGTCTACAGGAAGGAGGGTATTTTTAATTTAAAGTCTGAAGCCCCCAACGAACTGAATAATTTATGGACTCTGCAGTGATCCTGAATTTCTAAGAAATACCGGCTGTGTTAAGAGGGTCCTCCCGGGCGTGGGGCTGCGAGCGGCTCCCCACAGCCCACAGCCTAGCTGTGATGACTCTCTGCAGCGCCCCATGAAGAAGATACATCACATGGAAAAATTACACTTCACACAATTCTAATGCTAACACTAATACAGCCTTTTATTCTCCTAAATATCAAATATTAATTTAAAATCTTCCTTTCGGTGAAACTAAAAGATTGCTTTCAAGTTTGCCTGAATTGCTGAAGAGTTGATTAAGCCACTTTCATAACAAATTCAGATATTTTTGAGACTAATTCTTTGAAAGGACTATGTTAACCATTTATCACTTATTAATTTAAGACTTAAAATAAGGCAAAACAATAACCCCACGCTAGTGAGAATGGCTAAGAAGAGCTCTATCAGGAAGCATGTCCTGTTAGTGTGGGTATAAACGTATATGACTCTGGGGACCATTTTATTAATGACCGTTAGAGAGGGTCTTTATCTTTTACCAAATAATTCTATTTTCAGCAATCTATTTAAAGAGATCACCAGAGATGCTGACAATCAGTTACCAGACTGTATGGGAATGTTCATCTCAGCACTTCTTATAATAGTCAGAACTGAAAACAACTCAAATTATTAAATTAACTGCATTATATCCCTTCTGATACAGTATTACACAGCCGTTAAAATTATATTTTGAAGACCATAAAATCTGATGGGAAAATATAGATACAAAATGGGTTATTCGGCATAATCACGATTCTGTTTAAGAACTTGCAGACAGGAAAGAGATATATATATGCAAAAGAAGGAAATACATCTAAATATTAACAGAGGTTGCCTTTACGTGGTAGATCTTAGGCTTCTCAAAACTTTTATATTATATCTTAACATAATATTTAATAATATATAAAAATTTAAATTTTCTGATTTTTCTAAAACGAGTATGCATTATCTTCTCAGCCTCTGCCACATCTCACTTTAAGAAAGAATGAAGGAAGCGAAGTTCCAGTCCAAAGGTAGGTCTCTAGAGTTAGTGTTCACAGCATAGTCACAGTAAGTATCCAAAGGCAAAAGTAAGGCCTTTAATTCATCAGTTAGGGGAGACTCAGTATGTCTTGGTGATGTTCGCTTTAGAACATTATACTAATGTTATGACCCAGTTTTAATTCCTCCAAAATGACTTTCACTTACAAGTAGCACAATGTTACAGATCTTTTCCTAATTAAATAGTAATTCCGCCATGAATTTGAATGTTTATGAGATGACTTAATTCCCAGATCTTCAGCTATCTCCTATGAATGCCAGAAGCGTGGCAAGTCATTTGGCGGACTGAGGACTCTGCCGCAGTACACTGGGCTGTCAAAGCACATCCCCGCTCCTGCCTGCTGCCCCCCAAATCTCTTCAGCAGCCGGTCAGGTCCGAGTGAGTCAGGAACTTATCTTCCTTGCTGGTTTATCCATGCCACACGCTGCCAGCTTCTGGGGCAAAAACGCTCAGCAGCGATCAGCAGAGCATATCTTCTGAGTCTGGCTGGAAGCTGGAATCATCGCTTGGGCTTAAGGACACATTCCCAGGCGAACTGGACACCACGTGTTAATTATGCAGTCTTAACTGGGCAGAAGGAAATACTATACTTGTCTTAACAACACTGGAGAAAATTATCTGTCCCTTTTACAACAATACCCTTCTGACAAATGCTGACTCTTTAAAACCCATCTGGCAAGAAGCAAGCACCAAAAGCAACAGTATACACATCTTCTGCCAAGCAGTTCCAATTTACAGAATCTAGGTCAAGAAAGTGTCCGAAATAAGGGGAAAGCTTCATATTCAAAGACATTCCCCGCAGCACTTTTCACAATTGTGAAATTTTAGAAAATGACTTAAATGTTCAGCAACAGGGGAACAAAAGGAAAACGGCGGTTCAGCCGTTCAGCGGACGACTGCAAAGCCCCTGAAAATGATGTTATGCGACGTGTCGGAAACCTCATGATACAAAGCCGAGTGAAAAAAGCACAAGTGCTAAATTATCCCTTTGCTCGATTACGAACACGACAAAAGGGAAAACAGATGCAGAGACAGGAGAGAAACAGACCCCAAGAAGCTAACCGTGGGGTAGTTAGGACCGCTCCAGAGAGCACTGTCCGCATTCCGGAAAGTGCCTGAAAACCCACTCGAGAAGCCCAAGGTCATGGGCCCTCAGGAGGAACAAGGGGTTAAAGAGATACCTGAATGCAGCTACACTGGAAATAAACCAAGGCTGGAGTGGCAGAGGGGGTGGAAAGTGAAAACAAGAGGGGCAGGCTGGGAGGGGAAGAGGAAGTGCCTGGTGCCAATTAGCGAGCGGATTTTAAAGAAGAGGGATCCTAGATATGCCAGCGGCAAGGATCAGGCTTGCTGCCCTGGAAACCCCGCCCTCTCTGGGCCCCACAGCGTCAGCTCCTCCCACAAAGATTCCATCGGAGGGATCTCGGGATTTCGGGCAGGAGGAGGGCACTAGGGACAGGGAAACAATTTACAATCTGACTTAAGTCGAAAGGCAGATGGTGCGGCCAGAAATCACAGAAAAACCAAGAGCAGAAACTCACAAGCTGCAGAGGGAAAAGCCAGAAATCCAAAGAAAACACATCCCGGTGACGGGTTACTGGAGGAGCCCAGCCGACACCTGAGTTGCACCAAACCTGTGTGCGTCACGCTCTAGGTCTGCTTTCAAACTGTGCTCCTGCAGCCCTGCGTGTCCTGCTGGGAGTCTCAGAGGCAGCCACTGGGGATAAAGGCTCTACTCCTCGGAAACTTTTACCTTTTACATAGTGCATGTATCTCTTATGTAATCAGTTTCATCTGAAAAATAAAAAAGGGGAGGGGGGATTTCTGTTGCCAGAAAAAGGTTTTAAAATTTTGAAGCCCTTGTTCTCCATGATCAGGTGTCATCAAAGGGCTTTCAGCAGGGAAGTGTCTGATTTGTTCTCTGGGTCCATTCTGGGCCCCTTGCAAAGAAGCTGCTGGAAACGTGAGGGACCAGAGGATGTCAGCTGAAGTCCAGAGTCTAGAGCAAGGGTCAGGAAATGCAGGCGCCTGCCTCAGAGCTGCGCCCACCTGTCCTAAAGGTAAACACAGTTATACTGGAACACACCCACACCCGTTCATCTGTGCATTCTCTACCGCTGCTTTCTGCCACAAGAGCACAACTGAGTCGCTGCAGCAAAGCACATGTGCCCCACAGAGCCTATAATACACGCACTGGCCTCTTACTGGGGCAGATCTATCTGTCCGGGTCTGAACAGTCCCTGGAACTCCTGAGGATTAGTAAGCCCTACCCGAGGCCCAGCAGGAGGCATCAGGACTGACGTAAGGGGAGCTCAGGGTGGGCGGCCTCAGGAGGACGATTCCGCCAGCTGAGCCCACAGCTCCATGGTCAGAGGCAGGGCAAAGGGTTGACCCAAAAGGTCGAAGGTCACACTAAAGAGAAACACAGCAGATTTATCAAATTCAAAAATCTCCAAACAGGGGGTGAGGTACTTTCGGGCACCTGTACAATTCAAACCAACGGTCTTAAAGCGACATTGCCTCAGGAAGAGCTTGAGAGAAGTGACAGGGAACTGACCAGACCGGGAACGGATCCGTGACCCCAGCGCTTTCCAGACCGCCACTGCCAGGTAAGTGAGGAAAGGACAAGTCATCATCAAAAAACAAAGGCGACTCTTCCCTAATCTCCAGCACCTTCAACAACCGCAGGTTTCTCCATTGATAAATGATGTCTGAACGACTGGCTTGGGCCCTCCTGGGACGTCCTCTCATCCAGTAACCACTCAGACGTCGCCACACTCTCCTCCACTACAAAGGCAGGAGTGTGAACACCGTTCGAACCGGAAGTCTCAGCGAGGTTTACGACGCTTGGGAAAGCACAGCTTACCTTGTGAAAAGTTGTTTGCCAGGCCCGACGCCTTCTCGGCCTCGCTGTCTTGCTTCTGGTCTTCTGAGAAGCAGGACTTCTCGGACAGTCCACAGTCAGACGCCGTGCGATAGGCCAAGGGCGCGGGAGACTCGGGGAGGGCGTGCTGGTGCGTGAAGCTGTCTTCTCCAGTCCTTGACCATCAGGATTGAAAGAGAAACCGTGTCCACACTAAGACCCCGCACCAGGACAGGGACACTGGCTCTTTGTCATTTACCTAGATTTGCGACGTTGGACTTTTCGCAGCCCTAGAACACTTTTTAGCAAAGACATTCTAAAAACAAACCCAAAGGGGCTCAGTGGGCTCGACCTGGAGTCAGTGAAGTAGGGGGACCCACTGCCTGGCTAGCTGCGGAGGGCCCTGAGAGGGGCCGCTCCGTACCAGGCGTTTCACACACCCTGTCCTCGCCGGGAGGACCGTCCGCAGGCAGAGCTGGGAGTCGGTGGGACATCAGAACCTCGCCTGCTCGTATGCGGCAGGGAAACCACCTGAACCCTCGTCTGGCTGGTTCCAAGCCCCCAGGAGAATGTGCGGGGTGGGGACAACCCAAACCCACAGGTGGACTTGTGGGTCTAAAAATCTCAGAGCCCTCGTGGTCCCCAAGCGGGTTCCAATATCACCATTCAGGGCATGACCTGGTCATTAACCTGTGTTTCCCCAGGGCCACCTCCACCAGGAGGGAAAACACCCTGAACTTCGTGAGAAGCCCACGTTAATCCCCATTTTAGATAAGCGCCTTAATTTAAGCTCTTTTTTCTCCCACTTTTTCCTATTACTTCGTGTCTCATTATTCATGAGCTCAGACAGGAGCAAAGGACTCCAAAGCAGCAACACATTCATTAACAGGTAAACACCAGATGCAACTTCGCTCAGACGGCGTGATGGATGCTCAGGCTCGCTGCCGCCTTGCAAAGGGAGGAAGGGGCAGAGGGCACCCGTTTAATTAGCTTAGGAGTGACCCATGCGAGTGCTGAGCCTGCAGCTGAAGATGGGTGAACAGAAGGGACAGGAGCAAGCCTGCCAGACATGAGACAGGCGGCTGAGGAGGGCCAGCGAGCCTCCCCGCCTTCTCCCAGCCCATTCTCCACCACGGCTGGTTTTCACATTGCCAAGTCTGCTCCTGTCTAGCCCCAGCCTGCCCTCCTTCGGAGACGGCCCTCTTCCTGTAGAACAGGATCTGGGCTCTTAATTCAGGATGTGAGGACCAGGCCAAGCCCCCCCGCCCCCGCCTGCCTCCCCAGCTCCATGCTCTGCCCACCAGCCACGTGGCTCCAAGAGGCCACATCTCCTACACCTCAAGGGTGGACACGCTCCCAAAAACTCCACTCCCAAGCCTCACCCTTCAGATCTCAGCTAAGACAGCTCTAGCGGGGAGGTCCTTATCGCCCCCTCCACAGCGTGCCGACAGGACGAGACCCATTATCATCAGGGCGGAAGTAGAAGGTCGGACTGGGAGGGAGAGCTTCTAACCTCACAGGAGCCCTGGCTGAAATGTGCCCCAGGGATCTGCGCCGCTTCCCTGACCGCTCCCTCTAATGATGCTGGTTGCCTTCACGATGCCAAGAAAATCTAAAATGCCGCCTCCCAGACCGGTCTCTATTTCTTTATTTCAGCCCCAGGGATCCAAAGGGTCGCAGCTCCCAAGAGGAGTGAGACATCAGCAGTGTTAACAACAGTGAGAACCTTGAACAAGTCAACCTTGATGTTTCCAGTTGGCCACAGAGGCAAGCTAAGGGTGGAAACGGTCCGCTTACACCACAAACATTTTTAAGAATTCCAATCACATGCCAGAAAGCTGGGGCTGGAGCAGGTGTACAGATATTTAAGACGGTCTTTGCCCTCAAAAGGCAGGAGGGGATAACAAGAATCATCCAGGTGTGGGAGTAACAACAGACAGAAGTTCAAACCCGGTGCTGCCTCCCCTTGACACGTATGCAACTCCGACACCTCAGGCTCCTCATCCTAAACTGGGAGCGAGAACGCTCACCTTGTAGGGTCAGAAACAGCGGCGCGGGGGCTGAGGGCAGCAGCGGGCCCGCCAACACCGGCTGCCTCCTTGCCTCCTTCAGGGAGTCCTCGGGACACGTGGCAAGAGCTGCGGTGCAGCTGCGCGCCCAGCGCTACGAGAAGGGCCAGTGGCCCTGGGGTGAGGGCAGACAGGCGAGGGGTCGCGGAGAGCGCGGGGTGCTTCCTGCGAGCCGACTCTGAAGAAGGGCTTTCAAGCCACAGGAGGAAGGCAGGGCCCACTGCCTGCGAGCTCGCACGCTCTGGAGAGCAGCCAACAGTCAGACTGAGGCTGCAGCGTGGGGCCCATGACTGAAGGGCAGGTGGGCCAGGCGGGGGCCTAGCACTCACGCTCCAGGGCCCGCGCCAACAGGAGCGCGGCACCCGAGTCAGGCCGCCCAAGCGCAACGCCAAGAGCAACGCCACGCGGCTGCAGGGAGGCTGCGGGACACCCCGCCTCAGCTCCTGGCTTTGTGTGGCCGGTGTCCACTTCCTAGGCATTTCCGCTTTATTCCTCAGACGCAGGAAACTGACAGGACAGGAGGGAGCCCAGACTGCCGAGCGCGGGCAGACGAAGCTACCCCGCCACCGCTTCTTACCCAGTGCTGCACACTCACCTCTCTCTCGCTTCTCTCTGGGTTTTCATTTCCACTTCAGCTGAATTTCCTGGAAGCAAAAACAACATCGAGAAGGAAAACATTAAAAGAAAAGAAGACGTGCTCCCTAATAATCCCTTGCTCATCCATTTGCAGAGGCACTATCCCATTTGTTTAAACACTCCGCTGTAACAGTCCTGGGTATTTAAAGTGGATTATCAAGAATACCACTCAGACTACAGACCCCAGCCCCAGTGCTGGTTCCACAGGAAGGCGACGGGACAGAATCCAAAAAGCAGCCACAAAGGCGCGGCTGGACACAGGCTCTTCCTCCTTCCCTACAACTGATTCCAGCAGAAGACAGGCCTGTCGCAGGAGACGGCGAGCAGAACCCAGAGAGAGCAGCTCACTGCCCTCCAGGTCCCAAATTCCAGAGTCTCCTCACCACAGACTTGCTCCTGGCTTCACTTCTGTTCTTTCTTCCATGCGTTCTAACATGGATGATAGTTATTGTGACTTAATCTCTCACTTTGTCCTTTATTTTTTTTTTAGCACACTAATGGTGATTTTTAACTTATCTATTTTGGGCCGCGCTGGGTCCTGGGTGCCGCGTGAGCTTTTCTCCAGCTGTGGTGAGCAGGGGGCTGCCCCCAGCAACAGCACGTGGGATTCTCACTGCGCCGGCTTCTCGCTGTGGAGCACAGGCTCTGGGGGCCTCGGGCTTCAGAGCTGCGGCTCCCGGGCTCTGCAGCACAGGCTCTGGGGGGAGCACAGGCTCTGGGGGGAGCACAGGCTCTGGGGGCCTCGGGCTTCGGAGCTGCAGCTGCCGGGCTCCGCAGCACAGGCTCCGTCGTTGCGGTGTACAGGCTCAGCGGGCCCGTAGCATGTGCAACACTCCCGGGTCAGGGATCGAAACCACGTCTCCTACACTGGCGAGCGGAGTCTCTACCACGGAGGCGCCGGGGAAGACCCTCAGTCTGGCCTTTATTAGGGGCACTTCTCTTACCAAGTTTGCTTTAGAAACGTCATGTTCAACGAGAACAAGAATATTCCTTTGGAGGTGGACGTGGACCATTTTCTGCCAGTTCCCTAGCTGACATCGAAGGCCCTCTATTTTTCATTTTATAAAAGAAACATCTTTGTGCATACAGCTCTATCTGCACTGAAATTATCTCCTCCAGAAAGGCTTGGAGAAGCGGGATTCCCGGGAAAAGGAGGCTGTGCGTGCAGCTGAAAAAGCCGCTCTCTGCAGCAGGGGGGTGACTGGAAGAAATGACAAAGGAAAACAAAACCAGGCTGGGGATACAGCTGGGGACGGCACTCTGCTGCCCTGCAGGCCACCACGCACCGTTGCAAGGAGCACGTGAGCCCACATTTCAGAAACAAACAACTGTACTTTTGAAATATTTCCTAACTCTGGCAATTGCAGCCTGGGAGGAACTCTTTGAAGAAACGAATGGGTGGCCAAAGAAATAAAACAAACCTTCGGTAGCTGTACTGGAAAAATGAGACTAATCAAACAGTACCCACACGTGCCATTTCCAAGACTACTCTTAAAAGGAAATGCTTCGAATGCCACGGCGTGGAGGAGGAGATCACAGGAGAGACACACACTTGCTTCTCGTCTTGCGGCTCCCTCTGCGCCCACCAGGCTGGCCTCTGAGTGCCAGCACCGCGCCGGGCAGGACGCTCAGGCTCCCAGAATGGCCCCTACGGGTGGTTCCTTGGCAGCCTCGCCTCCCTCGGGCCCCAAGACAACCCCGCGAGCCAGGGCCAGGACTTCTGTTTCAAGGTAACGACGAGAAATCCCGGGGGTAGAATGGCTCCGCCCTCCCGGTTCACCCCGCGGTCACTTCACCGCCTGCTCAGGTAAGCCAGGGAGATGGAGCTGCTCTCACAGCCGCCTGCCCACTCTGCGGGAGCCAGCCAGCCGAGCAACATCACGACACGTGCTTCTCAGTCGCCACTGTCCTTCAGAAGCACAGGGACTTCGCAGGGCAGCGTGGGCCTGCTCCAGG
>SJYF01000270.1:2872498-2893195 GCA_006410515.1 Procapra przewalskii | reverse complement strand
GCCGGTGTGACGCACCGGATTCTTGGTGCAATCTGCCTTCACGCAGGCGACAGGGGACCATCTGTCTGGCTCTTCCAGAAGCTTAGGAAGCATGTCATGGAAATCTGCTCCCATCTCTCAGGCAAATCTCACTGCTGCCCCGAAAAGCTGTAGAGTGTGTGGCGGTGGAGGCGGCGCATCTTCCCCAGAGAGACATCTGGTCGCCCGCTACCGCGCCCGAGCAAGGGCGAGAGGCACGACGCGGGGCCGGCTTGTAACGGCGGCCCCGCCCGCAGTCCCCGCTTTGTGCTGACCCCTCTGTATGCGGGCGCTGGTCACCACACAAGAAGTCACTTGGGAGAACAGTCCTCCCTAGCTCCACACCCACTGACTGTACAAGTTTAAGCTCAAACATCAGAGTCTGGCATCTCCTACGTGACCCAAACGCTTCTTCCTTTCCGTCTCACCGGTAATTCATATTAAATAATTACAGTTCTCCCAGGTTGCCTGTGCCCGACGCTGAGGACACAGATATGAATGAGCGGCCTGACCCCAACAGGTTCACAGCTGAGTGGGGACTGCGGACCCAAAAGATGATCCCACAGCAGCACCGAGACGAGGTACATGGGATGCTGTGTGTGGGGGGCCAAGCACCACCCAGCCTGGACCATCAGAGAGTTCAGAGGAGACGACGATTGGTCTAGATCTCCGAGGCAGGAGAGAGCTGCCTTAGGAAGGTAAGGAGAGGCTCAAGGGCCAGGCAGAGGGCAGATTTCAGGGCTACTCAGGAGCATTCTGTGGATACTCCACTTTATCAGATAGCCTGGCTCACGAGCTAACCAGAGCTTGCACGACCCCCACCCCAACATTCGGGAAATAACCTCCCCACCAGCCACGAATCCTCCCGACGCAGCAGGCTGAGCTCCCATGTCCTTTCCATCCAGAAGCCTCCCCTTCAGAGTCCACAGGTGCCCCCTCCAAGCTCAATGATGTGCGCCACACAGAGGCGGGGGGCCTTTCACCCACGGGTACCCAGGGTCAGGTCCACGCCACGTAAGACTCCCAGCAGCAGCATCAGATCCTGACAGGGCACTGCACCTCTGGCCCTTTCCTAGGTCAGGAGGCCAGGACAGAGACCGGCCCCCATGCCCCTGCCCCCCAGCTTCCAGGAGCTTATGCTCTGAAGAAACAAAATACGCCCCCAGAAGCCACTGCCGGCGCCTGCTGAGCTCCCTCTGCTGGCCGGGCGGACGCCAGCTGCTTCCGTAATCTTGACTCCTCCCAAGCTCTGGGAGGGCACACTGCCACACTCCTTCCTGGGCGCTACCGGTTAAACATCAGAAACGAAAGAGCAAGGATACGCACAAAGATTCCAGCCCACTGGTCCTTTATCACAGCCCTAAACTCTGACAACCCAAATGTCCACCGAGGGGGGAATGATTAATTACAGTGCCTTCATACAAAAGAATGCTTCACAGCCCCTAAAACTTACAATGGAGCTTAATATTTATCGTCTATAATTGAACAAAGAAGAGGCTGCAGACTGTCCTACTTCCACCCAAAATCCACACATGGATAAAAAAGGTCTGGAAAGTATACACTCCAGGGTGTTCATGTTTTGCTGTATAAATGATGCAATTACAGGAATATTCGCTTATCTGTTATTCCACAATAAACGGGTACTGCTTTGCATTAATAATAAAAAAAAAGACGAGATTTAAATTTTTTAAGAACTCACGCTATGCAACTACCTCAAACAGAAAATTACTTTATGGCGGGCTCGTTTCATAATTCAGGAGCCAGACTCTTCAGATGGCAGCCCAGAAAGACCCACCTCGGCTACATATTATTCTCTAAGAAAAAGAGCTACAGAGAGGTTCCTGAGACCTTTCTGCCTTTTGTAGACGAGAATTAAGGTCTGTGTTTGTGTTGTCTGTTAAGCCCGAAATGTTTCTGCTTCCAGAACCCATAGGAAATAAGAAGTGAGATCTCCTCGGGCTTGTCAAGGTAAGTAACTAAAAAATAAATCAAGGGGAGGCAGAAGTTGAGGGCGGGCGGCCTCTGGTGCCAGAGGCAGCCTCTCTCAGCCTCCCGCTGCCAGGCAGAGGGCTGGGAGGAGGAGAGACACAGCAAGTGCCTCGGGTCACGAAGACACAGCTCTGTCTGGAGGACCCACTGTACCCTCCTACAGCAAAACGGAAGCTAGCTTATCTGCAAAATCCTAGCCAGAAGACAGGGGATTTTGTGTAAGCTGGGAAAAGTCAAATGTTCCTGCGCTCTGGACCTCCGGGGTCCCCAGAGCTGGTGTTAGACAATGGGCCTGTGACGCACCTAAGGGGCCTGTGACGCACCTAAGGTGCTGGGCCCTTTTTAAAAATGGAGAAACCACCACTTCCTGGGCCCAGAAGGCAAATTACCCCACGTTCTATCACGGCATCACACTCAACATGTGGACCCTTGTGAACCGTCTGTGTGTCTGCACGAAGGCACGAGGACGGCGTCAAACCGAGGCTCTTCCCTGTGAAGGCCGAGTTCCTCACCTGAAACCGCTTGTCCTGAGAATGAGGCCCCCGGCTCCCAGCAAGTACAGGACTCAAGCACTCAGGGCTCCCCGTGAGGCTCCATGAGCTCTGTGACTTAATTTGACCCTTAAGGTTCACAAAGGAAAGCCTCTAATTTGGGGCAGAAAGCAGTCACGCCCTGACTTACGCTTTGTGAAGGCCACTCTGACCACAGGAGAAATGGGCTCCTTTCAGGGTGGATGCACAAAGGCCAGGGAAGAGGGGACTGCACCCACCCCAAAGAGCAGCAGGCAGCCAGCGGGAGGCGTGGCAGCAGGGAGACGGAAGGACCGGCTGACCTGGCGCATGCACCGCAGGCAGGGATCCCGAGGGGCACCCGGGGCTGGGCGGCAGAACTGACTCCGAACGGCGTCCTCCTTGGAGTCAGGGAGGAGAGTTCCGCGAGGAGGAGGGGCCAGCCACATCCACTCTCCCCTCGGGACTGTCAAAGGTGCCTGTGTATGTTCACGTGTATGCATGTATCTGCCTGGGGGAGGGGATGACAGACTACACGTGGCGAAACTTCATGGCAAATCGATGGGGAGAGTGGCTGACTATCTTCTGGGCTCCAAAATCACTGCAGGCGGTGACTACAGCCTTGAAATAAAAAGACACTCCTTGGAAGAAAAGTTATGATCAACCTAGACAGCATATTAAAAAGTAGAGACGTCACTTTGCCAACAAAGGTCCATCTAGTCAAGGCTATGGTTTTTCCAGTGGTCACGTATGCATGTGAGAGTTGGACTATAAAGAAAGCTGAGCGCCAAAGAATTGATGCTTTTGAGCTGTGGTGTTGGAGAAGACTCTTGAGAGTTCCTTGGACTGCAAGGAGATCCAACCAGTCCATTCTAAAGGAGATCAGTCCTGAATATTCTTTGGAAGGACTGATTTTGAAGCTGAAACTCCAATACTTTGGCCACCTGATGCAAAGAACTGACTCATTTGAAAAGACCCTGATGCTGGGAAAGATAGAGGGTGGGAGAAGGGGATGAAAGAGGATGAGATGGTGGATGGCATCACCGACTCGACAGACATAGGTTTGGGTGGACTCCGGCAGTTGGCGATGGACAGGGAGGCCTGGTGTGCTGCAGTTCGTGGGGTCGCAAAGAGTAGGACACAACTGAGCGACCGAACTGAACTATATGGAAGATGTCTGCTGTAGCCTCAAAGAAATGCAAGTTATTATTTTTGAATTATAATGTAAGAACATCCATTAAAGTGCCTAGCGCATAGCAAATGTCTGGCAAAAGCTTTCTTCCATCCTCCTCAGACCACCTCTGATGCTTAAAATCTGTTTTAACCAACGAAAGTTTGGGTTTTCTTGTTTGCTCCGTTTGTTTGCTGCCCCCAGCATTTAACACCCGTGAGTCTTCACCTGCCAAACCTGGGTTTCTATCCCCTCTTGAAAATTCAGAGGAACTGGCAACCACGTGGCCATGCCTTCCCAGCTTGGCCCCTGAGGCCCCTCCACTGGACCCCAGGTCTGGAACAGGGCAGACTGCCAACCACGGGGCAGTGGGCACCGGAAGGAAGCGGCCAGTAGGGCTCTGCCGTCACCTCGTCAGGGCAGGGGGCGGAAGGGGAGGCCAAGGAGCCAGTTCCCCCTGGGCCCCTTCGAGAAGTCCTGGACCAGGGCCTGATCCATCTTAGGACTCACAGGCCGGAGCCTCACTCACCCTTGAGAAGCAGCTTCTCCAGCTGCTCCAGCAGCGCCGCGCACTGGAGCAGCTGCTCCTGGAAGCCCTCGGCCACGCACTGGTCCACGTCGCTGGCCTGCAGCAGCTCCTCGAACGCCTTGATCACGGTGTTCACGTGCTGGCGATAGACGACGCAGATGCCGTGGCTGTCCTTTATCTGCTGTCGCTGGAGGGAGAGTTCCCTGGCTTGGGCCTGAACTAACGAATCGTACCTGATACAGGAGGGAAAAGGAAACGCTGGCACCCATTTTAGAACTGAATTTCTGCGACCTTAACACCAATTGGAAAACTGACAAAGCAGGATTTTGAAAAGCCTGCAGCTGTACGAGTATCTATACTTTTGGAACAACCGCAACTATGCAAGGTCCCGACTCTTTCGATCTCAAAACAGCCAGCAAAGGCTGGAACAGAGGCTCCTCTGCAGCACTTCAACGTGCACGAAGCCCCCAGTCAAAGTGCAGACCGCAAGGACTCGGGAGGACAGTTAGTTTCCACTCACTCTTTAAAAATACTACTCGAAAGCTGTAGAAACGAGTGCGCCAACGGGCAGGGGAGCCAGCACAAATCCTCAGGAAAAACAAAAAGGAAACTGAAGGCAAGAAAACAAGATGAGGACTGAGCTCTCGAGGGAGGGACATGAGGCGACTCTGACCCTGACGGCCACGCACGGGGAACCGAGGCCGGTCAGCCCCGGAAGCGGGCGTGTTTCACAAGCTGCCCATTCCTCGCAATCTCCTAACAAATGCACGAATATCTCCCTTTACAGGAGAGAAAGCTGCCTCTTAGAGACGGCAAAGTCAGTTAAATGGTGAAGGCTTGTGACTCAGTAGGGCCCCGCCTTCAAAGCCTAACTAAGCCGGGCGTCACGGCCTTGGGCGCCCCTGTCTGCCCGAGCGAGCCCCCGAGGATCCGCCAACATCGAGAACAGCGCAAGTGGGGAAGCGTGGCTCCTTCTTCCTTACTGACTGTGGCTGCAGGAAGCTGGCCCCAGAGTGGCTGGGCAGAGACCCTGACCCCCCGCTTTGCTACATCCCTTGAAATGATGACGAGTGACCACCTCGAGCCCATGTGAGCAGAGAGGTCACGTGACCACAATGCTGCAAATGGGGCCAGTTTAACGAATGAGACAAAACCTGGGCGTCACGAACCCTCCCGGGCCACCTTCTCGGGCACGGCAGCCTCTCTGAGGCTCCATTTCCTCGTCTGCAAACACAGGGTTTGAGAACACCTCCTTCTCAGGTGGCTGTGGGGATTCAGTTAGAACAGTGCCTAACCTGGGGGCTGACGACGCTGCCCTTTGATAAACACCAGCTGCCTTCAGTCACGCTATATGGGAAGCCCTGACAGTTCTCAACAACGTGTCTGTCTCAAATTAGTGACAATGAAGGTCAGCTTTACAAATGATCCCACGTTTGTCGGATCTCATGAAGCAAAACTCTATCTCTATGCCCATAAAACATATCTTCATGACCCAAGAATTCTTCCCTTTCAACACAGGCTTATTTTTCTGAGATGACCTTAAAGGGTAGAGATACGGACAATATTTATTTTCTCCCCACCCTGCCTAGGACAGCAGTTTCAGGGTCCCCCACCCCCTCCCCTGCAGGACAGAAAGAGCCCTCAACAGGGTCAGGAGCAAACACTGCGTTTAGCAACCGCACTCTGACGCACCAAGTGGCGGCCTAAGACCTTCACCCTGTCCCCGGACCTGAGGAGGACAAGACCTGCTCGGCCAATTTCCGAAGACACAGGCCGAGTGCGGACACCGCCAGGTTCCGTGGCCTCACAGGCCACTTCCCCGAAGGCGCAGCTGCCCGACTTTTACTGCTGTTGTGCGGTCGCTAGGTCGTGTCCGACTCTTGAGACCCCGTGGACTGCAGCGCACCAGGCTCCCCTGTCCTCCAGGATCTCCTAGAGTCTGCTCAAATTCAGTCCATTGAGTTGGTGATGTGATCTAACCATCTCGTTCCCTGCCGCCCCCTTCTCCTTTTGCCTTCAATCCTTCCCAGCATCAGCGTCTTTTCCAAGGAGGAACCGCCTCCGCCGGGCCACGAAGGCTTGCCTGGCACATGCCCAACGCCCCTGCAGGGCAGTACCCCTTTCCGGGTCAGGGGCGCTCACCTAGCAGCAACGAGGGGAACTGCAGGCTCACCGTGGGAGAAGGCAGAGGTGGGACGTACCTGGAGGACGAGAGGTCCCTGATCTTACTCTGCAGGTTATGGATTCCACCGAAAAGCTCCAAGTTCAAATTCTGCCCCTCCTGCAGCTCACACTCCTGGCCCACCAGCTGCTGTCCGAGGCCCTCCAGCGTCCCGCCGTCCATCATCTCTGGCGCCAGCGGGTGAAGGATCTTCATGTGTTTCACGTAACGGACCTGGCGCAAACTCGAGAAGGTCATTTCTTCCTCGTCGGCACTGCCCTTGGGCTTGCTCAAGCCGTCCTGGGCCCCTTCCGTCCCACACACGACCGTGACGACGGCCTCGCTGAAGCGGGAGAGCTTCTGCAGCTGCAGGATGAAGTGCCGGTAGCCCTCGAGCTCCCTTTCCAGGTCACAGATTTTCCGTTCTAAGTTTTCTTTATCGTTTGAGGTATCAGTGTTCTCCAGCGGGTCAGTCCCAACCACACTGATTTTAGTGGAAAACTGACTGTTGGAACTCAAGTGTGTAGCTGGGAAGTCTTCAGAGGGGTCCTCGTCGCCCGGTGGCAAGACGGCAGGGTCATCTGGATGGAAAACTTCACAGCCTGGAAATCAAACCACGTTTACATCAGTCTCTCCACTGCCAAAATCTAGCCCTCTGCCCTGGCTCACAGCCCCCGCCGAGCAGAGACCGCGGGAGCCTCCTGCCAAGCCCCTCTGGCTCGAGTCCTTCCCTCTTCCTTCTCAATCCAGCCTCCTCCTCAGAGCTACTGTGCTGAAAACTGAATTCCACCCTGATAACCAACCACCCCATCTACACCTCACCTAGCCCCCTACCATCCTGAGGATTAAGTCCAAACTTCTCACAGTATCTGAGACCCTCCATGATCGAGTCCCAGGCAACCTTTGCAGGGACACGTTCAGCCACCACCTACGCAGGCTCACTGCTGAAGCAGCCGTCATCCCCTGCATACAGCAGGCTGCTCACACCTCCCTGCCCTGCCTGCGCTGCTCCGCCTGGGCTCAGCGAGCTCCTACTCATTCTTCAACACCCAAATCTGACTGTCCTTCTCTGTGAACCCGTGTTCAAACTATGCAAAACAGTCACTCCCCACTGCGCTTCCATGGTACCCGATACGTAACACCCACAACAGACACGATCGCGCGCCGGCTGCCAGCACAGGATGGACATCCGGCTCGTTCATTTATTCACACAGCAATTAGTTCCTGGGCTCCTGGCCTTTACTGGGCTTCATGTTCCTTCCCAGCAGGAACTGGCCTTTCATCTTCACATGCTCAGCGCCTCAAACAGCACCCAGCCCAGACCAGACATGAATGAAGGGCGGACAAACATTGGAGAAAGAGTGAAGTAATATCAAAGACAGCAATTCTGAAATCCTCAGCAGATGAGAGGTCACCTCATCTCCACGTCTACCAGCTTCTGGGAGACGCCATGATGTCCCCTACAGCAAGGAGTTATTTGGCTGACTCATAATCCTGCCAGGAAACATCTCCTTACAGCTAGTTTAAATCCCCATGTTTGCAGCCAAACTCCTGTGAGAGGCGGGGCGGTGCACGAAGAACACGCCGCTTTGGAGACAACGTGGAGCGGGCTCACACCCAGCTGGGCTACTTGCTGGCCGCACAGGCTGAGGTAGGAACTCACTGCCCAGAGCTCCGGTTTCCCCAAAGCAGTATCTCATTTGTTGTTGTAAGGCTTCAAGCTCAGGCCTGAGTGTGGAGCATCTGTCCTTAGCCACACGCCACACTGCCTGCTGTCCAAGGGAAAGCTCGGCTCAGTACAAGCAGCTGTCTGCATACATAAGAGGCCGCAGAACACAGGAGAAAAGTCCGTCTCTGAAAGTCAACAGATCTGGTTTCACACTAAGGCTCTAACCACTTAATGGCTGTGTGACCGTAGACAAGTGCCTTAGCCTCTCTGAGCCTCAGAAGCTTCATCTGCAAAAGGGAGAGAGCACCTTGTATTCTCCTTTTGTCTTTAGTATCCAATGGGACAGGATCTGCAAAAAGGCTAACAATAGTTAGCACACAGTAGTGAAGGAGACCAAGCAATATGAATACGCTTTGCTTTCCTGAAGGTGTTCAAAGATGGGAGAGGACGCCTGTTCCAGGAGACACGTGAGCAAAGGCTTGTGGACTTGGGGAAACGTGGGCAAGGCAGCGGGGTACGCTGGCTGAGATGACCGAGGAGGCCACGCAGAAGGAAAGGCTACACACGTCCTTGTCAGGCTGTCTCATCCAACTTCTGGGTTCTGCAGCTGCTCCTCGTGGCTTTACGCCCATTCTTGTCCTTCCTCACAATGCAAATACCATAAAATAAACTTCTGAATTTTAGAAAGCCACTGCTACGTGACCTCAAGAAAGCATTTCTAACAGAGCATTTTTACTGCACAAAATGTGTTATAATCACTAGCTCTGAGGGCCTTCAGGGTGGAGACCATGTCATTCATCTCTGCTTCTCCAGGGTCTGGCCTGGGGCCTGGTGCAGAGAAGGGACTCAGGGAGTCCTGCTGGCTGAGCGTGTATGAGAGAGACAGAGGGAGAAAGCTCAACAAGGCTTTTTTCCTATGAGTCACACTCCAAGGCAAGGAAATAGCTTTGCTCTAACAACCTCCTGATAATGGAATTTCATGGCAGGAAGTGATGTTCACTCATGGGAATAAAGATCAGTTCTGATGATTTTCAGTAAGTAATCGTGAGGCAAAGACTGGAAGCCCCGTACAAATGTCCTTCTGTGATACAGCCTGTGGCCCCCTCTGCTGTTTGGACATGCACACATACACACACACACACACTCTCATCACAGCTAGGAGGTGTCCTCCTCACATCCCACTTGCACAACCAGCTGAAACTCTGCTCCTTACAGCTCCTCTAGACACTTGTCACTCCAAATTCTGACTTCAGAAGGGTTCCTCATCTACAGCGACTTGTGACTTCACAGAGGCAAGGGCTGACTTCAGGGCACCTGGGCCAGTGCACAGCGAGTCTCACAGCTCCGCGTCAGCACGGCCACGCGTCTGCAGTCTCTCCTCTGTAGCCCTTCATAAGGTTCCAAAGCAGGATTTTTTTTTTTCATTTAAAAAATCACTGCATAGAACTAGTCACAATAGCCGAAGCATGGAAAAAACCTAAATGTCCATCAGCAGATGGATAAAGACGTGGTACATACACAGAATGGAATACTACTCAGCCATAAAAAGAGCCAAACGACGCCTCGCGGCAACATGGACACACTAGAGATTATCACACTAACTGAAGTGAGTCAGAAAGAGACAGACACACTGTCTGTGACGTCACTCCTAAGTGGAATCTTAGATACAGCACAAAAGGACCTATCTGTGAGACAGACAGACCCACAGACACGGAGCAGGGAGGAGGGGCAGGGAGAGGGCTGGACGGGGAGTTCCGGGCTGGCGGATGCAAACTGCTACACTCAGAACGGATAAACACAAGGTCCTGAGTACAGCCCGGGGAACTGTACCCAGTATTCTGAGATCAACCACCATGGAAAAGAATGTAAAAAAGGGTGTTTCTGTGCATAACTGGATCTCTTTGCTGTACAGTAGAGGTCCCCAGGGCCACTGATTTACATTATAGGAAACACTGAAGTTCTGGACCCCCCTACAGTGCAGCTAAGGGCACTCGATTACCCGGGAGAGTGGCTTTCTCCTCAAAGCCCAGGGCCCTTGGAAGCCCGTGAGCATGTCGTCAGCACCCTGACTGGAGGCCTCGGGAAGCATACGCCACTGGGAACGGGGCCCACAGCCCAGGGTCTCCCCAGAGGCTGGGCAGGGCTGTGTCCTCTGAGGCCAAACCGCCAGAGCCCAGCCCACTGCCCGGTTGAAAAGTGTCAGACAAACGGACTGTCCGCTTGGACAGACACCCAGCGGGCCGTGACTTGTCCACCTATCTACCAGCCAGGTGGCCCTGGACCAATTCTCTTTCAAAACCCCAACCTCCCTCCTCCTGTGTTAACAGAGACAGCGAAGACGCCCTAAGATGCCCGCTCCGGGGCTCAGTCCTGGTTCTTACCTGAAACCCCCAAATGGTGCCCGGCACACAGCAGCTGGTGGGCAGGCACAGGGGGTGAACACTGGCTGGGCTCGTGGGCGGCCTGCTGCTCCTCGTTCCCTTCCCTGTCTCTCCAGACGTGGGGCGTGGCTGCCAGGCCTCCCTGCTTTCCCGGCCCGTCCCGGTAGGCTGTTCCCACGAGGCGCTGGGCTACAGGCATCCGCAGAAAGAGAGCAAAACAAGAAAAACCCTCGGCTTGAAACTTAGCCAAGCAGCTAAGAAGAACACAAAGATACAACAGGGAGAATAAAACACTGGGGAGGCAAAATGCAATTTATAAGATAAAATTAATCTATCGAGCTGCCATAACAGGACATAAAAAGCATAAATATACTGCAGCTTGTCTGAAATGGTTTAAGCCCAGGCTCTCGAAAAACCGTGAGTGAGAAAATGAATTCTACAGACTTATGCCCACCCTTCCCAAGAAGAGAGGCCCCCAGGGCCCGCCGGGCAGCTGCCGAAGCAGCACCGGGCCGAGCCACCCCCGGGCCTCGGCAAGAAATCACAACGGTGCTCAGTGCAGATGGCAAGCCCCGGGCAAGGCGCCAGGGCCCCAGTGCGACTCAGCGCGTCTCCTTCCTCCCTGGGGCAGCCCCACTCCTGCCGCCCTGATGCCCTTAATTATCCGTCCCTGCTCCACTGGACAGGTTCCCCTCAGAAGGCAGGGACGCATCTCCTTCCCTTCTCTCCTCTACCATGTGCAGGCGGCCAGGAGCCCTGCAGGCGCCTGGAGAACATCCACTGACTGTGAACAGACGCCTGGGTGGGTGGATGGACAGGTGGATGGGCGAAGGACTCTGGGAAAGGAAGAGCCATCCTACCAAAGGCCTACTTCAACGGAAGCCGATCTTGAACCTCAACCTTGCTAAAGCCAAGACACTGGTGTTTTGTCACTGCTGCTGCTGCTGCCGAGTTGCTTCAGTCGTGTCCGACTCTGTGTGACCCCACAGACGGCAGCCCACAGGCTCCCCCGTCCCTGGGATTCTCCAGGCAGGAACACTGGAGTGGGTTGCCATTTCCTTCTCCAAAGCATGAAAGTAAAGTCGCTCAGCTGTGTCTGACTCTTAGTGACCCCATGGACCACAGGCTACCAGGCTCCTCTGCCCATGAGATTTTCCAGGCAAGAGGACTGGAGTGGGTTGCCATTGCCTTCTCCAGGGGATCTTCCCAACCCAGGGGTCAGATCCAGTCTCCTGCATTGGAAGGTGGATTCTTCACCACCTGGGAAGCCTCAAACCCAAGAGAAACCAAAACCGAACGGAAGGTGCTGTTTACAGCTCATCGTGAAATCCGCACCCGCAGAATCGCACACCAGGCCCTGGGAAACACTGGGGGTAAAGTGAAGGCCCTGAAGCCAGGCAGCTGGTTCAGGCTGGGGTGTCAGCCCACAGTGTGACCGTAGCCAAGTCCCTTTATCTCTGAAACTGCTGCCTCAGCGATCAAGTGGGAATAACCAGCGTGCCTGCTCACAGGACTGGGAGGAGGATTCAGTGAGACCGCGTGTGTAAAGGGGACAGCGCGGCTCAGGAAGTAACGGGCACTTGCTTGACTTTATTTACTGCCACAGGCAGGCAGGGGCCCCCAGCCCCGAACCGCTCGGATGCCACCGTCCACGTCGGCCTGCAGCCGTTCCCTGGCAAACACTGCTTCCCCGCAGCCTCCCCGGGAGTGGGTGCGCCTCTCCTCCCTCCCTGTGCCATGGGCCCAGAGATGCACGGGTGCCTTGCTCATCTCTGAGCCCCCAGACCATCTCTCTTCTCTAAGAACTCTGGTTTTGCGGCTCACGCTATGCGATCACCCCACCGCCGACCCCGCCTTCCCGCAGAGGATGCTACTGTAGTTCAGTCGCTCAGTCGCGTGACCCCGTGGACTGCAGCACTTCTGGCCTCCCTGTCCTTCACCGCCTCCCGGAGTTCATCCAGACTCATCTGCATCGAGTCAGGGATGCCATCCAGCCATCTCATCCTCTGTCATCCCCTTCTCCTCCTGCCTTCAATCTTTCCCAGCATCAGGACCTTTTCCCAGTGAGTCCACTGTTCACATCAGGAGGCCAAAGCATTGGAGCTTCAGCTTCAGCATCAGTCCTTCTAATGAGTATTCAGGGTTTATCTCCTTTAGGATGGACTGGTTGGATCTCCTTGCAGTCCAAGGGACTCTCAAGAGTCTTCTCCAACAACACAGTTCAAAAGCATCAATTCTATAGCACTCAGCCTTCTTTATGGTCCAATTCTCACATCCATACATGACCACTGGAAAAACCAGAGCCTTGACTAGACGGACCTTTGCTGGCAAAGTGATGTCTCTGCTTTTGAATGTGCTGTCTAGGTTGGTCATAGCTTTCCTTCCAAGGAGCAAGTGTTGCTCACAGTGTATTTTCTTCCTCCCCCTGTGATATATACGCGGCCCCCAGACTTGGTCTCTTACGCCCACTAGCTAACCAGTGCCCAGCACACGAGAGGATCTGATCCGTCTTTTGTGAATAACTACGTGAAAGATCACTGTTCTTGCTGTTGTGGGCCGGGGTCATCCGCTCACAAGAGAAGTTCAACATCAGGAGCCAGCAAAAGTGCTGCTGCAGGTTCAGGAACACTCTGAAGATGACGGATGCTGCTCCACGCGCGCCACCCTGCCTGCTCCGAGAGGGCCCTCAGCTTTCCTCACTCTCAAAGGGGCAACATGTCCACGCGCCACCATCTTGGGTTGGAGGCCGCACTGAGGTCCCCAGCCAGAGACTCTGGACCCCAACAGCTATCTGGGGAGCTCCCAGGAGAGCAGAGAGAGCAGGTTCCGAGGGAGCAGGGAGGCAGGTCAGTTCTAGAAGCCATAAGGTCAGCAGGGTTTGCAATTAGCCCTGAAGAACCCAGACAATTATGGCCCAGCCTTTCAGAGAACGCTGCAAAGACAACTGAGGTCCCCACAGACGGTGCCGGGGGTGGGACGGGAGTGGGGAACCACCCAGATTCAAGTCACGGTGCGACTGGAGCCCCTGAGACAATCGCAAGTGAAGGGAGCGTGACCTTGCAAGGCCTGGGCGCACGACCCGTCCCCCTCTGCCCCTCCAGAACAAAATGAAAACAAAGGATGCGCTTTCCTGACTGTGTCCCCTCGACTGTGTGTTTGTCAGGTCAAGATTAGTCACAGCAATTCAGGAAATTATCCTCCAACCTATTGCCATTCCAAACAACACAGCTGACATTTGGGCCGCGCTGTCAGGCCGTCCGTCTTCTCGCGGAGGACACGTCTTCCTTGGTGCTTACCTTTCGGGAGTGCGTCCTCTGGGGCCGGCTGCACCTCTGTCATTGCTTCCGCCAGAATTAACTTCTGGTGAAGCTGCTTGTTGCGGATTTTCAACTCCTTCAGCTCTCCCTGCAGCGTCAGGACCTGGGCCTGCAGGGGGGCCACCGCCTCCTGGGAGGCAGGGAGCCGGCACACGCTTCCCAGTGATTGCGACGGTTTTATCAGGACGGGCAGGCGCGACTTCTTTGCATCCTGAAAGCACATCCAGGAGAACAATGACCACCCTGCCCTGGCCGCAGTCGACCCACTCGAGCCGACCTCAGGCAACAGGACACAAAGCGGCCTTGGGCCACGGCCTCTCTGCTTACCCCCAGCCCACAGAGCTTGTGTCTCAGCAGGTCCCCCTTCTGAGCCCCCCAGCCTCCAGAGGTCCCCCTCTGACTGGCAAAGGCCAAGCTCTTCCCCCTCGACACCCTCTGGCCCCAGCCTGCTGTCTCTGCACGTTCCAGACGCTCTCCGTACAGCAACCTTTTCCCAACGCAATCTTCTGGGCAACATTCCCAGAAGGAGCGCCTTCCCAAAAGGAGCGTCTGGGAAAGCTCCTTATCTATGTCCTCATTTCCCATCCTTTCTTCAACCCAAGACAACCTGCCTCCCCCTCCAGGCCACAAGAACCACCCTTACTAAGGTTTTCGGGGCTACATGGCCCTAGCCCCATGGCTATCTCTCAGGCCCACGGCTCCTGAGCCACCCACCCTATACATGCCCTCCCAAGTCAACCGAAAGCTCAGCTCTTTGATTCCATCACCCCGGGCCCCCACGCCCCAACCCACTCCAGCAGCCTCCAGTTGCTGCACAGCCCTGAACCTGGGCACCACTTTAAAAATTCCCTTTACGAGCATCACCTACCTTCATCACGCACCAGGTTCCACTGATTCCAACTCCCAGACTGTCTCTGAATTCTTTTGCCTCTTCTCATCCTCTGTGGCCACCACCCAACTCCAAGACACCCCCCCACGCCGCCTGCTCCCGGCCACAGGGGCCTCCTACGCTTCCTCAGGGTGCTCGGGTCCCTCCACTCGGGCCCTTGGCACAGACCGTCTCCTCTGTCTAGAACGCTCTTTCTTGCCCACCCCCACTTCTCCCATTAATCCCAATACATTCATTAGGATTCAGCTCAAACGCACCTTCCTCAAGAGACTGGGCCCTGGTTCCTGTGCTATGTACTCAGTGCTCCCTCGGAATTCTCCTCGGAAAGTATCAGGACCGTTCTGATAAGTGCCTACGCGTTTCCATCTGTCTTCCGCACCAGAAGCTGTGCTCGCTCCACAGCTTCCAGCCTAAGAACTCAAATACGGCACGTGCTCAACAGCCAGGCGCGCAATGAACCTGCAGATGCCACCTCAGGAGGCCTCGCGGGGGCGCCCCTCAAGCGGAGGAAGTTCAAACAAGCTCAAAAGCTGAGAAGAAAGATGTGAATCCAGGATTCAGAAAGAACTAGGACAACTCAATAACAGAAACACAGGTAACTTAGTTAAAAGATGGGCAAAGCCGCCTGAAAGACGCTTCTCAAAAGAAGACACACAGAAGGCCAGTAAGCAGCTGAAAAGACACTCATCCGTCATCAGGAAACTGCAAATCAAATCACAGCGAAATACCACCACCCCCTACCCCTTAAGACGGTTAAAATGAACAAGCTAATAATGATCGTTAGTGCGAATGGGGCGGAATAGAGCCCTCACATCCTGGTGAAAACTTCTGTAAACTAGCTACAGCCACTTTAGAGAGAGTCTGGCCATTCCTCAAACCGTTAAACAGAGTTACTACGTGACCTAGCAATTCCACTCCTAGACAGATACCCCAGAGAAATAAAAGCACATGTACACCCAAAGCCTCACACACGAAGGTCCACAGCAACACTGTCCATAATGCCCAAATGTCCATCAACTAGTGATCGAATAAATAAGCCGTGGTATATCCACACACTGGACTATCAGGCCATAAAGAGAAATGAACCACGGACACCTCCTACAACATGAACTACTCTGGAGAAAGTTATGCGAAGTGGAAGAAGCCCGTCACCAAAGATCGCAGACCACGTGATCCCATTTACATGACACATCCAGAACAGACAAATTTACAGAGACAGAATAAAGCTCGGCGGCTGCCCACAGCCAGGGGGCACAGGCAGAGAAAACAGGAAGTGATGCTAAGGGGTTCAGGGCTTCCGCCTGGGATAAAGACACGGCCTATACCTGACTGTTGCTGCTCAAAGTTGGGAAACTCGGGAAGGAGGAAATCAGCCAAGCCAAACCTCTCAGGAAGGAAAGGAGATGGAGCTCTTCCTGCATGCTCTAAGACGTCGGATGCTTTCCAGCACTTTCTCCCGTAATCCTCCGCTCAAGTCTGCATTTCTGGAGCTCACAGAATAAGAGAAGTTATTATGCCTGTTTTCTGGACAGAGAACTGAGACATCAACCAACCAGTCCAGTATTGAACAATAAGAAGGTCGCAGAGCTGAACCTCAAACAAGCTCTTCAGACATTACCGCCTGGTCAAGGAAAGCGAGACCCTTTCCACCCTGAAATCCAGGAAAAAGAGAAGAGGTTCAAGGGCAAGAACAGTCTGTGGTGGTGACGGGGACACTTGGGAGGGGTGGACGCCTCATCAAAGAGGACTGGAAAGTGACAATCATTTGTTTGGCCCTCCGTCTCCACCGATCTTTATTCCTGGATCTGAATCTGTGTGTCATATGGCAGCAGAGAAGACAGCTCCAAGTGCACAAATGCCGAAGTCCACTTCAGGCTAGAAGGCAGCCATCAGTCACCCTTCCAAAATACCACCACCCAAAATGCTACCTTACGGACACCGAACAGAGTCCCACCTACCACCTTACTAAAGACGTCATCCTGGATCCCTCACTTGGGGAGGAATGGGGACAGGGGACACGCATACCCTGAGCTCCTACCACGGACATGGCAAGAGGCACTGACCACATACTGCCTCTCTGAGCCAGCACACCAGCCCCGGATGCCAGGTCACAGGATCCCCTTGGAGCCCCTAAAAGTCAGGTGACTGCCCAAGGACTCAGAGCAGGTGAGCAGCCAGGCCCAGCGGAATCGCGGGTGCATCTGAACGGCATCTCGCCTCTGTAACTGAACCAGAAGTAGGTCTCATTTCCCTGTTTCGCCCCTGGGCTGCAAAGATGTTCTTCTTCACAGGGTGCCGGAGTTCCAGCTTAAGTCTGAGGATTACTGACTCCTTGACTAACCAAAAGCCACAAAGAAAGCCATTAAATGTTCTTCCACTTTGCATAGATGGAGCCCACACTGCTGATTCGCGGCCTCCCCGTTCCCGGGAAAGGTGGGGTCACCACATCCCTGTCTGCCTCTAAAGCCAGACTCAGCGGGGCACGCCTGCTGCTCCTCTCAACAGCTGAGTCACCCGGGACAATTTTCTGAGCCTTCCAGAGCTTGTGTTTCTTCCTATGCAAAATGGAGGTGATGCCGACCTCACTCGAGCGCTTGGTGAGAAGACTGAACGTGATGCTGCAGGGACAGAAACCTCGAGCTGCAGGTGTACCTCACAGATGCAGAAAACAGAAACACAGAAGACTCCTTCTGAAGACACCCATGAGAAGATTCAAATGGAAATTTTTTTCAATATATTTGGGGAGATTAAGTTCATTTGATTATCCAATTTTCCTGAATAGAAGATGCTATCTCCCACACAAATAGCGGGGGAAAACTCACGCACGCACACACGAAATCTCGTGTTCCTAATACGCAGGTACAAGCTAAACTAGCTGGGGCAGATGAGAGCATTTCTGTTCCAGCCAAATTGCACACATTTGCATCTCGAGTACTGTTAATATAATGGCAACGTCTCTTTTTTTGGTCTCTACTGATATCTTTAGAAAACCCTTTTCCAGAAATTACAGTTTTGGTGCATAATTTAAAACAATCAAAAGCAATTTTGTTAATGATATATCTAACTCTTTGGTAGGCACAAAAGCAGTAATTTAGTGGTCAGAAAATAAACTTAATTCTCCATTCTGATGCTATGAAGCAGTGTATACAGTTATTTCTCAGATACAAAACACCCAGCAGCCGTCGCTGGGGCCCTGTCACAAACACGACCTCGCCCCTCCTCTACCGGCCACTCCCATCTCCCTGCTACGGGGGTCCTCAACCCCAACCCCTCCCCCTCAGAAGCACTGCAAACACTGCCAGGAGAGAGTGGCTTTTAATCATCTGGCATATCTGACGGTGTGAGAGGAGATGCTTAGAGAAAGCGTCTCGAGTGAAGCAAACTGCAACATTCGGCCACCAAAACCTGACCCTACACTCAGGCCAGCGTGGGCTGGGGAGGAGGGTGACCCAGGGAAAGTGATCAGCTGTGCAGCCAGGCAGCGAGGGGCCCAGCTCAGCCCCTTAACAGCCGACCTTGACCATGGGCACCTGGGCCCTGGCTTCCTCAGCTCCGACGGGTGCTGTAAGCATAGAGCACGGGGACGATGCCCACGGAGGGCTGCCTCTCAGACATGAGGTCTGTGCAAAGGAAAACCGAGGTTCTCGTCCCTGTCACTCAAGTCAGGTCATTACAGTCTTACTGCAGATTAAAATTTTATTATTTTACTGCAGGTCAAGCCAGGTTATCAGTTTTACTGCAACCTGCAAAGTAAGTCCATCAATGGGGGAAAATCATGTAGACTTTGGCTTATGTCCCACAGAGGAATCTTAGCAGCCGTTACAAGGAAAGAAGTTTCTGATATGTAACATGAAGGAGAAAGCTACAGGCAGATGTATAAACATGACTCTGCTTTTTATAATGAGAACAGAAACATATCGTGAAAGTATGTTCGCCACTCAGTTGTGTCCAGCTCTTTGGGACCCCACTGACTATGGCCTGCCAGGCTTCTCTGTCCAAAGAAGTCTCCAGACAAGAATACTGGAATGGACAGCCAATTTCCTTCTCTAGGGGATATTCCCTATCCAGGGATTGAACCTGGGTCTCCTGCATTGCAGGTGGATTCCTTACCATCTGAGCCACCAGGGAAGCCGTATACATGTTGTGGCATACAGATAAATAAGAGAGGGCTGGGATGGCGGGCAGAGAGGGAGGGAGGGAAGAGATGTCGGCAGCACTTTGGGGGGGCGAGCAAGGACACCCACCTCCAGCTGGAGGTCAGGATGAGCACAGGCAGAGGGGCACACCAGGCTACATGAGCATCTCAAAGGAGTGGGATCGGAGGTGATTTTTAAGTGTTTTGTCTGTAGGCAGTAGGTATCTAAGTAAGGAGTGGGTGGGAGAGCTTACTTTCTCGGTCCTCCTGGGGAAGGCGGGGGCAGTGGCCTGCTGCCCCAGCATCCTGCACGGCTCCTCCAGCCGACGTCCAGCACTGAACACGGCGTCTGCTGGTTGCTCCTCCCAAGCCTCTCTCGGGCTCTTGTGTCCGGATCTGAGCGTGTTGCCCTCCACAGCCGAGGTCTGCACGGAGGCATCTTTCTGCTCCGCTTTGGACGCCTCAGCCCCCTGTGCCAGCTGGACTCCCCGAGGCCACTGCAGCTCATCAGGTGGCACGGGAGACGAGCTGGCATGGATGAAATGTCCGAATTCTGAATGGCTTCTCAGCTGAATGGCCGCCTGCCTCAGCATCTTCTCTGTTTTAGCACCAAGGTGTCCTTCCGTAGCCTCCTGCTCTGTCAAGCACATCTGTTCCAGAAGCCGTTCACAGAGTGCTTTCAGAAGGTCTGGCCTGTTTCTCCAAAAGGGAAAGGAAGCGGGAGGATTCACTTTCTGCTCTGGCCTTGCCCCCTCCCTGCCAGTTTCCAAAGCTTCCCACTTGATTCTGGCCCGGATTCTGCTGAATCTAAACACCGTGAGCACCGCCGTGTGCTGGGACCCAGGCCAAGGAGGCTATCCGGGTCACCTCCGGACAGCCACACCAGGGGGCACCACACGTCTGCTTCACGGACGAGAAGAGGAGAACTGCTCTGACACAGGAGCCCAGCACACAAGGGGACCACACGCCCACCTGGATGCAGGCCGGGCTTAGGACAAGCAAACGGGGTCATCAAGCGCTCACAACAACGGCGAGATCTGCCCATTCCTGCATCCAGGAGAAAGGACGGCTTTGCATGAATACGGCCAACCTGGCGGGTCCACGAGGGACCTGGTCCACCAGGGTGCATGATAAGTGCTCAGTAAAGCTGCTGGATGAAGGGGTGCTGGGAGCCACTGCGGACAGAAAGAGCCGTGGCTCTGAAGTCAGAAAAGATGGCCCCAAGTTCTAACCGCAGTTCTAGGAGAGCGCAGCGAGTCTCTGACCACCTGATGCAGAGAGCAGATTCACTGGAGAAGACCTTGATGCTGGGACAGATTGAAGGTGGGAGGAGAAGGGGGCGACAGAAGATGAGATGGTTAGACAGCATCACTGACTCAACGGGCATGAATCTGAGCAAACCCCAGCAGACAGTGAAGGACAGGAAAGCCTGGCGTGGTACAGTCCACGGAATCACAGAGAGCTGGACACGAGCCCACTGCACAGCCGCAGAGAGCGAATGACAGCGGAGATTGAACACGACACAGAAACACACCGCGAAGCCGAGTCTTCCTGCGTAGCGTCTTCCTGCACAGCGTGCTGTGAGGATTAAACCGAAGCACGTGGGGGAGAGCAGAGGCCTCTCTCGGCCCCGCCGCACAGCCGGGCCACCCTGGGCTTTCAGCTGCAGCTGCAGGGATAGCTCCTGTGGACAGAGACCCCTCCTCCAGTGCCCCCGGCGTCCCCCTGCGGCTTCCCAGGGCCCTCTGAGCTCACTCACGGCTCCAGGGGAGACTCTCAGTCAGGGGAGGAAAGAGCTGCCGGGTGAATATCCCAGTCCCCCGAGCTTCAGAGGCCCAGGCCTGACGCAGGCTGACACCGTCCCTGCGAGGCGGGCAGGACAGCAGCTCGGCTGCCCACAGCAGGATCCAGGCCACGCTGCAGCCTCCC
>SJYF01000270.1:2827822-2840790 GCA_006410515.1 Procapra przewalskii | reverse complement strand
TTTTCTGAATGCCTGAACTTAATCAAAGGCAAGCTTAAAAAAAACCTGGCCTACAGTAAACTCCCTTCCTTTCCCATCTCTGGCTGCCTCGTTGCATTACAGGCAAGCTTCGGGTCAGAACACTCTGTACGCATCTCTACAAACCCACGCCATCAGTCATTCACTCAACAAACATTCACTGGGCCAGGCACGGGGCAGGCGCTGGGATTCAGACACGGACGGGACGCGGTTCCCTTCCCCTGGGGGGCCTGCCGGGGTGCTCGGGTCCCGAGGGAGGGGGGAAGCCCAGGAGCCGCCACACTCAGCGGCAGCCCGAGAGCGTGCAGGAGCCGCCAGGTCAGCAGGGAAGGACAAGGCATCCCAGGCCGATGAGGCAGCGCACACAGGGCAGACAGTGGGGCAGACACGCCGCCGCACATCTGCAGGAGGAGAGCTGCTCAGAGACTACGAGGGCGGGAGAGAAGGAGAGCGGAAAGGTAGCCCGGGGCCAGATCAGGAAGCGCCTGCGGGGCCACTGCTTGTGTTCCCGTCAACTGGAAAATGTTCTTACCTCGAGATTACACAGTTCTTGAGAGGGGGACCCTAGGAGGCAAATACGAGGCTTGTCTTTTAACGAGCTGTGGTTTCCAGGTTTCCTGCACAGCGCAAATACTAACACTTGGCTGGAGGACACCAGTCTGTAAGGAGGAAGACACAGAAGCCCTCCTCCTACCTGTTGGCAGCTCAATTATCAGCAAGGAGGCCTGGGAGGATCTTCAGACCAGAGGAGCCAACAAATATGAGTCAGGAAAGAGCACGAACTTGCGTGTGAACGTCCAGTTTCAGCCGGGCTCACCTCTGAGAAGGTGCCTTTGCCGTCTGGTGGCTGAGAAGGGCGCGGTTCTGTTATCGCGCCTCCGCTCCTGAACGCGGGGTCCTCTGCCGCCACCAAGCCACAGCTCTGCGGCACCGCTTCCAAATCTCTTTCAGTGAATTTCTAAGGAAACAAACAAATCATATGAGTTTTCATCCAGATGGTCCCAAACTCTTTAAGGGAAGATTTACTTTTTTCACAATACCCAGATATCCTCTAAATAATTTCCGTCAGCCACCAGCATCAGGCAATTTCAAATCCATTCATGCGCTGTTACAACCGAGGGCAGCGCCCAGCCTGATGTCGACCAGGACGGTGGCAGTCGCTGCAAACGTGCCCTCTGGCCAGCACCGGGGCGCCCCACCCCAGAGGGTACGGGAGACAAAGCCACACACGTGCCGTCCACAGCCCAGCCTAACACAATGACGCCTGCGATCACATTCAACTGTTTGCTTTTCTCAGAACTAGCAGCCATGGCTTCGTTCTGTTCACTTAGATCACAAGACTAAGCTATGTGCTGACATTCAGTGTCGTCTCCAGACCTGCACAGGGCTGGCCTGGTGGCTCACTAGATGGAGTCGGGAGCATCTCGGGTCACGGTCTCCACAGAGCAAACCGCCCATACACGCCGGTGACGACAAGGCCCCCTAACCGCCCAGCATCCCAGCCACGTCTCCTGCCGACAACGGGAGCCGACCACCCGCGGAGCCCTTCTGGGTTCTGGGGATCAATCAGCTTCTTTCTGCTTGGCTTTCCAACCCCAAGACATGAAGCAGAGGGGAAGGAGTTGTGGGAAAATGCCAAGAAACTTTTTGGCAAAGCAGCGGTTACCATTTGCACATCCTCTTCCCCAGACAGCAACCTTCCCGTCTGGGTTGCTCTCCACCACTGCCACGCTCCTGGTCTCGGGCAGTCAGCCAGTCTCACCCCTTCACTGATGGCAGTGAGGCTTCAGGAGGAAGCAGTGTTAAACACCCATGTTCCCTCCAGCACGGTTACCTGTAATTCTGAGCTGAATCAAAACTTCCCTGCACCATCCAATGAGAAGGATACCCCAGGACAGAAAGGAAGACACAGAAGTACAGTGGAGAGAGAGAGCCCGGCGCAATGAAAAGCCAGGACCGCAAGAGACGCAGGCGGGCGCCAGAGCAACGCAGGCCGGCCCGAGGCAGGCCTTGCCGAAGAGCGCAGCCAAGTTCGCCCACAGGAACTTCCAGAAAAACCCAAAAGAATTGTTAATACTAGTCATGTGACACCAAAATAAGCCCCTTCTCTTCTTGGACCTTTTCTTTTTTCCAAACTTCGCCCCACAGTGGCTGGGGTCCAAACGGTGTAAAGAAAGCTCCCAAGTGCTCTAATGGACAGCAGTGAAGACCGCCCTCTTTTTTGCCAGACTCACCTTTTTATAAGCATCCTTGAAAAAGAGTTTCTAGAAAACAATAACAACAACAAAGAAAACCTGCGGTGAAATAAGAATGCGCAACGTCAAGAAGGAAGGCGTGGCACAAAGAAAACCTGCGGTGAAATAAGAATGCGCAACGGCAAGAAGGAAGGCGTGGCACCTGAAGCAGCAAGTCCTTCTGAGCCGCGCTTTCTCTGAGACTTCTGATCACTTGCTCTTGACTCTGCAATTTTTTATTGCTTTCATTCAACAAACTCTTGTAACAATTCTCCACTGCTTTCTCTCTTTCATTCACTTCGTTGCGTAATTTCTCAACTTCATTTCTAAGGTCCTACCAGAAGAAAAAGAAAAAATGGAAGTTGCTTGATAAGTCTCAAAGTAACAGTCTTTCACCTGTTTACCTTGTTGCTGTAAGAAAGCAAGCCAAATAGATATCATCTTAGGAAAACCAACTTTAAAAATAATATGAATTTCTGGGGCAAGTTTCAGGCGCATACATTTATCACAAAATTATTTACAATAATGAAACAACTGGAAAGAAACTAAATGTCTGCCAACACAGAATTATAAAAAGCATGTGGGAGTACAGAAACATAAGCATTACCACATGTAAAAGAGACAGCCAGGGGGGATTTGCTGTACACTGCAGGGGACCCAGAGCTGGTGCTCTGTGACCCCCTCGTGGGGTGGGACCGGGAGGCAGGTGGGAGGACGGTTCAAGAGGAAGAGGAGATGTGTACAGCTGTGGCTGACTCATGTTGATGTGTGAGAGAGACCATCACAATATTGTAAAGTAACTATCCTCCAATTAAAAATAATGTTTTTAAAAAAAGCATACAGTATAAAAGCATCCCAATTAAAAGAGTAAAGCAAAGCAGGGCCCTATGCAATATGAGGCTGACTGTCTTCTAACTGCTCACATGAAATATTTTTAAGGCTCTGAGGAAACACCTCAAAATAATAACAGTATCCCTAAGTAGAAGGATTATGGGTGACTTTGTATTGATATTGATCTTCCTGAGCTTCTTAAAAGCTTCTAAGTCTGCATTACTTTCACAATCATAAAAATAAACTGTCTTAAATGACATTTACAATACATGGAAAATACTCAAGTTATAACGTTAAGGAAAAACACAGAAATCAAACAGTACACAGTGTGAATTTCAACTATCTCAAAATATGCACTGTTTGTAATACTGAAGCACTGTTCCCAATAGCAAGAGGCTGCTATTAAACAACGCAAACGTCTACAGCAGAGGGATCCACGCTTGTGCCCGCTCGCGGCGGAGCACTCAGCAGCCACAAAGGAACGCGAATGAGGACTGCATCAACGGCCCGCCCTCGAGGAATCTTTCAAATCCACTACTCAGGAGGGCGTGCGGGGCGGAGGGCGGTGTGGACCCCGGGAGAAAAGCAGCGCACACAGCACCCTGCCGCTCAGTTCATCGCAAGGAATGGCTGCCTACAGGGAAAAGGAGAGAGCAAGGCAGAGGGGAGGCAGATTCATTGCACAGGTGTGACGGCAAGAGCATTTAAATGTTAGGTAAGTGTTTTAAAATTAAATGAGAAGCTCCTAAAACTAAAAGCACAAGACCCAGGAAAAGAATCTAACCGTGCAGCAGGCTGACTGGCTAACCAGACAGAGAGGAACGACTTCAATAACGAAAAAGTCGCGCAGTCTCTGCACCCCTAGTGGGATCTTTCTCCAGTGACAAAGGAGCTGCTGCAGAAACCCTCGGCTGCTTTCAGCAATCATGTTGCAGGAAACGGTATCTGCATTGTTCTTCTAAAACTGCGTGTGTATAAATGCATGCATACTTATTAAATAATTACTAAGATCATAAGAATCAAGCCTCAGAAAACAAACACAAATATAAAATAAGTTAAAACCTGTAATTCTAAATTTGAATTGGAAATATGAATAGGAACGTACATTCGATTACTTCTTTCCTTTCACTAAAAAAACCTAGGATCAATACCCTCCCTAGCATGCAGGCTATAGTCGCTAAATATCATCTCTCACAGAAAACAAAAACAAAAAAACTTCTATCATCCTTTAAAACAGTGGTTCTCAAAGTGTAGTCCCTAGAACAGCGTTATCAGCACCACCAATCACTGGGCCCCAACTCATACCTGTTACATCAGAAACTCTAGGAAGAGGGAGGCCCCATCAATTTGTTTCAATAAGCCCTCTGTGTATGCGTGTTTAGTTGCCAAGTCGCGTCTGACTCTTTGCGACCCCATGGGCTGTAGCCCCCCAGCTCCTCAGTCCATGGGGATTCTCCAGTCTAGAATGCTGGAGTGGGTCGCCAGTCCCTTCTCCGGGGAGCTTCCCGACCCAGGGACTGAACCCACATCTCCTGTGTCTCCCGCACTGGGGGCAGACTCTCTACCGCTGAGCCGCCTGGGAAGCCCTTAATAAGCCCTCCAGGTGACTCCAAATCAAAGGAGAGTGTGCCTTGCAGAAAGGGATGACTCCAGACCCTGGGCAGGAACACATAATATGAGCTCAGACACCTCATCATGCCACAAAGAAAGACTCTATCAAAGACTCCATGTTCATATCCCGAGAACTCAGGAATCAACTTAAGCTTTTTCATTGTCAAAAGATAGGACAGTTAGGACATCAAAGATAATGACAATGAATTAATATAAGTCAAAAATGTGGTTGTTTTTTTTTTAATCCATGAGTTCATAATGATTGAAAAAAACAAAAACCCTTTGGTCACTATGATAGGCAGAATAATGGGCCCCCAAAGATGTTCACACCCTAATCCCCAGAATCTCTGACTATGCTGATAACATGGCAAAAAGTTGCCAATGGAACTGAGATTGCTAATCAACTGACCTTGAAACAGATTATTTAGGTGCCCCCAACATAATCACAAAGATCCTTAAAAGTGAGAGACGGAATAACAAAAAAGATCCCATCAGCCGGCTCTGGCTTTGAAGGTGTATGGAGTCACGGTTCGAGAAATGCAGACAGCCTCCAGAAGCTGGAAAAGACAAGGAAATGGATTTTCTCCTAAAGCCTTCGGGAAGAATACAGCCCTGCCAGGGTAAGACCCACTTCAAACTTCTGACTTCCAGAGCCACAGGATAAGTTTGTCCTGCTAAGCAGCCAAGTCTGCGGTGATCTGTTACAGCAGCAGTAAGCAAGTAACACAGTCACCTTGGAAGATTTCCGGGAACTCTTATTGTCTTTTCTGTATGAACTACACCCCAGAGTAACTGAACAGATACGAAAAACAAGTTTTTCTTAATAGAAGTATATAGCTATTATATAAAAGGATTGATGAAATTAAATTATCATCATTTTGCAATTACCAATGGCTGCTGCTGCTGCTGCTAAGTCGCTTCAGTCATGCCCGACTCTTAGCGACCCCATAGACAGCAGCCCACCAGGCTCCCCCGTCCCTGGGATTCTCCAGGTAAGAACACTGGAATGGGGTGCCATTGCCTTCCCCACTACCAATGGCTAGTAGCATATTAAAAAGCAGAGACATTACTTTGCCAACAAAGGTCCGTCTAGTCAAGGCTATGGTTTTTCCAGTGGTCATGTATGGATGTGAGAGTTGGACTGTGAAGAAAGCTGAGTGCCGAAGAATTGATGCTTTTGAACTGTGGTGTTGGAGAAGACTCTTGACAGTCCCTTGGACTGCAAGGAGGTCCAACCAGTCCATCCTAAAGGAGATCAGTCCTGGGTGTTGATTGGAAGGACTGATGCTGAAGCTGAAACTCCAATAGTGTGGCCACTTCATGCAAAGAGTTGACTCACTGGAAAAGACCCTCATGCTGGGAGGAATTGGGGGCAGGAGGAGAAGGGGATGACAGAGGATGAGATGGTTGGATGGCATTACCAGCTCAATGGACATGAGTTTGAGTGAACTCCGGGAGTTGGTGACAGACAGGGAGGCCTGGCGTGCTGCGATTCATGGCACTGCAGAGTCAGACACGACTGAGCAACTGAACTGACTGACTGACTGAGTAAATCATAAAAACAGGGACTATCAAACACTACATACCTGCTGTTAGGCCACCTATGATGTAATCTTGCCAAAAAGTTAAACCTGAATTTAATCATGCACCTTATCTAACTAGCAATTTACTTGAAATAAAGTCAGCAGAGAAACAAGTTGAATGACATTACAAAAATACAGTAAACAAAATCTAAAATGTGGAAATAAAGGACAAATGACCCAACTTATTCAACAAATAAATTACAAAGAAAAAAAAAGGAGAGAGAACTTGTAGAATGAAGAACAAGCAGGAGGGTTAGGGAAGGCCAGTGTGAATCCACAAAGTCATACTGACGCTACAGATTCTGAGTTCATTCAAACTTGCCTTCCTTCATTCACACACACACTCGCTCACATACAAGTTGGCCACAGAAGTAAAGATGTGTGTATATCTTTTGTATGGGTGAGTGCTAAGTCACTTGTCATGTCCGACTCTTTGTGACCCCATGGACTTTTGTATCAATAGAAGTAAATACAGATAAGTATATGCCTGTATATATTTTGCATGCATATATAAAAATACGCAAACACACATTTCAAACTGTCTATTGCCAAGGCCTAGTAGTAATGATGCTGAGAAGGCAATGGCTCCCCATTCCAGTACTCTTGCCTGGAAAATCCCATGGACGGAGGAGCCTGGTAGGCTGCAGTCCACGGGGTCGCGAAGAGTCGGACACGACTGAGCAACTTCACTTTCACTTTTCACTTTCATGCATTGGAGAAGGAAATGGCAACCCACTCCAGTGTTCTGGCCTGGAGAATCCCAGGGATGGGGGAGCCTGGTGGGCTGCCGTCTCTGGGTCGCACAGAGTCGGACACGCCTGAAGCGACTCAGCAGCAGCAGCAGTAATGATGAGACCCATCATTCAGACAAAGACCATTCTCCAATAAAGGAAAGCAGGGATCCTTAAAGAAATGCTTGACTCCAGAACTGGACAAGGGACTAGAGTCCAGGACATCTTGTGACCCTACCAAGTGTGGAAGTGCTCAGGAAATGTTAAAGGCACAGGAATCCATCTGGAGGAGTTCCCCAAAGCCAAGTCTGAGTCAATCTGAACAAAAGAAGTCATGATAATGGCTTAACAACCTATAGAATGAAACAAATATCCATGAGTTCATACGGGTATAAACAGCTGAATAATAAAAAAACGCAGCAGGGACAGCCTTTCTTACAGGAGAATCGCAGCTCTTAAGTGCGGAAGGAATGACGGAAAACCACCGCTAAGCAAACACCAGGGTAGGAACTGCTGTGGGTACAAACCATCAATGAGATTCTTGAAAGTGTGATGAAAAACAAGACCCTTACATGGCCTCAAAGTACTTCCCCCAAAATACTGTCACAGATGGAGAAGAGGAACTTGACCGCGGAGAATCCAGGAGACCCCCGCCTTAACCAAGGGACCCGCACCAGCTTCACCAGGACAAACTGGCATTAGGCACCCAGCTTGTCTGTGCCATCCTCACCAAAAATGTGCAGCCCCCGTCTATTCATGACAGAGGTATCAGACAAGCCCAAACTGAAGGACAGTAGCGAAATAACTCGTCGGTACCCTTCACAGGAGTCAAGGTCACAAAGGCCAACTGCAGAGCAACGGTCCTAGATTAGATGAGACAAGGGAGACGAGACCATCAGGGCAACGCGGGTCCTGGGCCAGAAAGGGGCGTTAGTGGGAGAACTGGCAACATTCGGATGCAGCCTGCTCATAGGGGCTCGTATCAGTGTCTATCTCCTGGTCCTGACGAGCGTCCTCAGTCACGCAGAACACGGACACTGCGGAAGCGGAGCAAAGGACATGCAGGAGCTCTGCGATTAATACGTCTCAAATCTGCCCTCCACACCCAAATCATTCCAAAATAAAGCCTTTCAAAAGGAGACTTATCAGTCAGTCAGTGCGATGTCTTCATCATGATTTGAACAAACTGTTTAAAACAATTTTTAAATTAGACAGGGAAATCTGAACATTAATTGGCTATTTGATAATATGAAGAATCTTTTTGAAGTGAAAGTATTTTGGGTTTTGTTTTTAAAAAAAAAAAACATACTGAAAATCTGATGAAATACTATGCCTGGGAATTGCTTAAAATACTTCAGTATTGCAAGAGGGAGATGGGAGGAAGGCATAGATAAAGGAAGGCTGGCTAAGGGTCTGCGAGCGCTGAGGTGGGCGACAAGCACCAGAGGGTCAGTGTACTGTTCTCTCTCCTTTTCTGTGTATTTGAGTTTTACTTTAATAAGTACCTTTTTAAAAGCAATGATTAAAAATCCAAAAGACATACCAAAATGCATGATTATAGATGATTTTAAAATTATTTTTTCTCAATTTTTAAAATGTTTCATACTAAATATAGACTACATGCATAATGGGGGATAAAGTAAACAGTTTTAAAGTAACATTTTTTAAAAACAGAAACCACTTTAAAAATTAAATGCTGATTTTTTTTTTTCTTAGGCAAACAGACGATAAGGTTGTCCTGAACCTTTAATCCAAAACAAGCAGGCCAAGAACCTATCATGAATTATAAACGTAAAGAGAAATTCAACTCTAGAGAAAGATTTCTATTGCACAAATAACACTGAAGCAACAGTAACAGAATTCTCAAGTTAAAGAATAAAAACTCCCCCACATTACAGCTGTGCCAACAAATTAAACCATTCTCCCACTGCAGACATTTCTGGAGTCACAATTTTTAGACAGCTTTAACTTTGGTTTGGCTTTTTTTCCCCCCATTTTACTTTATTTCACTACACCACAACCTACAAACAGCACACGATGATGCGTGAAGGAAAAAAAAATCTTAAAACTTTGAACGTTTAAGAGTATAACGTCCAGTGAATATTTTTTTTAAAAATACAGAAAAGAGCGAGGTCCACAGGATGTGGCTTACAGCTGGACTCTCAACCTCTGAATCCAGGGGGAAAGCAAAGTGAGGCCACTGGGGGCGGAAGGGAGCTCAAGAGGGAGAGGGCACAAGTGCGCGCATAGCTGACTCACATTGTGCCGCAGAGACCAACACAACATTGTAAAGCAGGCATCCTCCAACTAAAAACCTAAAAAAAAAAAAAAGAATCACCCACAGAGCGCATACATGTGCAGGCACACACATGCACACGAGCACAGGCGTGCGCACACACACACTTACACGCTCACAGACATCAGAGAGGCCACCAGGACAGAGTCCACCTGTCTCACTGCTGCTACCAGGGCACCGGCAGATGGTGAGGTTTCGTGATCACCTGCCTTCCTGAGGGCTCAGCGAGCGGTCCCAATCAGGGTGAGAACGTGCACCGGAGCAGGGGGGGCCCTGGCTGGTGGGCAGGAGTGTGAGGGACCCCGGAACTGCCCACGTCCAGGACCAGCCACACCTGGTAAGAAAAGCTACTGGGGGTGGAGCCCCAGGAACCCACATGACCTGCACAACCCACGCTGGCCTCCACGCTCTGTCCCGCCTGCAGCCCCGTTACCTCTCTGGCCTCCCCTCCTCCTGCTCCCCCCTTACTCTTCCGTCCGGGCAACCCCGGCTTTCTTGCCGCCTCTCTTACATACCACCTAAGTTCCCAGCCCATGGCTCATCTGCTTGCACCTCTCTCTGGAAAATCCCCCGAGGCCGCTGCCCCACTTCCATCGAGTCTGAGCTCAAATGTCACTTCTAATCCAGTGTTCCCAGCCCATTCTGCCTAAAAGGACCCCTTCGAGTCCCACCACAGCCTCACTCCCAAATCCCTTCCCTCTCCAGTCTTCCTCGTAGCACTGCTAAAGCGGCGCTTAATTATGTGTATGCTTTGGTTACAGCCTCCTGCGCCAGACTGTAAGCTCCATGAGGGCAGGAGTTTCTGCACATTCTGTTTCCTGTTACATCTCCAGCACCCGGAATGGCACCGGGCACACAGTCGGCACTCGTGGCAGATTTAAGATAGCTCTAAATTCTCTGACCTCTGTCTTGCCGCTTGCACGGTTCACTGAACCCAGGGCAGATAAGGCACGACTGGGAAAGCTGGGAGGAGCCACAGGGACTGCAGACATGTTTATTTTCTCCAGGCAGCAGCAGCCAGGAGTCTTCAAAGACTACGGACATACCAAGACAGGACAAAGGTGGCCCGTGGCCAAGTGGGCGCGCAGGCGCAGTGCTACCGAGGCCAGCAACACCGCTGTCTGCAAAACACAAGAGGCCGTGAAGGGGGGCAGGAGAGGCTGACTGGTGCCGTGCCGTCGGTTAATTTCTCCACACCTACCCTCGAAAGATGCGCAGTCTCTCTCTGTCGCCTCCTGTGAAGTCTGGGCTGCGGGGGGGCCTACCACGCCCGAAGGAATATGGCAGTGTGGCACTAAGCCAGTTTCTGGGCACAGGCTTTAAGAAGCCGGCAGCTTCCAGCTCACGCCTCTTGGAATCGTGAATCGCCATCCAAAACGCGTGACCGCCTTAATGCTGCCGTGCTGCCGTGGCCACACCCAAGTGCTCCAGCTGACAAACTCCAGCGGCATCAGCTTTCCAGCCATCCTCCAAAGCAGCAGCAGAGGTGTGAATGAAGCGCAGGGGCCCTCCAGGCCAGCCCACCCACCAGCTAGACGCCACGAGGGACCTGGGCCCTGGAGAGCAGAAATCACCCAGCTAAGCCCCGCCCAAACCCTTAACCCACAAAACCATGAAAGATAATCAAATGATAATGTCTTAAGACACCAAGTTTAGGAACAATTTGTTACGGAGCAACAGATAACCAAAACAGCACTCAGTAAGTATCTGCTGGATGACTAAGTAAATGAATGGAGCAGATGGGATTCCTCCCATTTTATTTAATGAGCAAACCGGTCCAGATAATTAAAGCAATTCACTCAAGGCCACAGTCACTGACGGACAGCAGCTCTCTGACCCCAAGCCTCTCAGTTCACTTCCGCACAATGACGAGGGTCTGGATTTCTTCGGTATCAGACTAATGCAGTGATTCCAACCCATTCAAATGGTCAGCTGACATTTGCTTTTCAAGAAAACTCCCCCTGAAAATTACTGAGAAAGGGACCATGAGTTAAGCCACTGACGTAGGCACATCTTTAAATTCACAATAAACCTGCTTGCCATCCTAGAAAGATCCTGTCTAGCTTTTCATTCTAAAATACATCTGTGTTATGGCTAGGTGGAAAGAGCACGCTGCTCGCGTGCACAGCATCACAGGTCCACCTACACCGTCTCCCGGATTCAGCTCCCTGCTCATAAAACACTTACCAGAGCCGTGTCTGGATGTCCGGTCACACTTCTGTGTGTGTGTTCGGCGACCACTTAGTCCATTCTCTAGTTCTTTTTTTTAAGTTCAGCTACCTAGGTTAACAACTTCTTACCTGTTTTAAGTGATAAAAGCTACTAAAGCTGTTGCTTTTCCCCCTCAACAGAGCTGACCACATGAAAATGACCCACCTGTTCCCGGAACCCACAAAGGGCACAGAGTTCTGTCACGCCTCCAGACTGGGGGGTCTAACCCGAGTGCCACTGAAGGGCCCCTGCGAGTCCAGAGAAACGTGCGCATCTGTAAGTTTTGGGGGTACATCACCCCCAGCATGTATCAGGAGCTCAAGGAAAGTCAGAACGGCAATGAGCACAAACTATTTCTCTCATAAGCATTGGTGACAGAACTACTATTTACCATGGCCAAGGCATTTATTTCTCCATAAGACATCTCTAACCCATAAGACTGCCCACAGGGTAAGTATTATTAGTCCTGGGTTTACAAAGAGGAAACCAGGGCTTGTGGAGGTTGACAGATTTTCGCAGAGCTTTATAACAAGGAAGCTGAAATTCAAACCCAAGTCAGTTTGACTCCAAACTCTGTGCTCTTCCAACTCAACCGCGCTAAAAAAAAAAAAAAAGCAGAAAGCCAAAGAAAGCGGAAAACTGCCCTGTGACACGGGATCCCCCGGGGCAGCAATCCACGCCCCGGGGCAGACGCTATAGCTTCTCAAGGACTCAGGGAGGATGGAAGAAGCCAGCCTCAGACACGGCTGCCCCCTGCCCCCTAGGAATGGACGAGGCAGGACCAAGGGTCTTGGACCTCATATGAAGAGCAGTCGGAGAAGGCCCAAAGTCAAACGACCACTGCGGGAAGGGGGAGAACGTGCGCCGAGGTGGCCTTGAGGAGGAGCGGCTGCCATGGCAACAGAGAGACAGCCCACGGGCTCGCGGGCTCGGCCCCAGCAGAGCTATAATCAATGTTTAGGGGAGGCATGGAGACGGCATGTCTCGCCTGAGCAAAACAATCAGAACTGAAAATTGATAAACTTGGGTGGCTTCCCCAAACCTCCCTCAATATTCCTGGGCTGTGAAGACAGGCAGACCTAGCCTTGAATCCTGGCTCTACTGCTAACTAGCTGCACGCCACAGATAGAGAACATGAATCTTTGTGAGTGTTGTCCTTCCAGTAAGTGGAGATATTCACGTAGAGTCCTAGCATCCTTAATGGAAAGGTGGGTGCCCAGCACAGAAGCAGACACCCAGGACGTGATGCCCCTCCCCGCATCAGCCCCTCCAGGCTGACCTCTCCTCCCAGGCTTCCCCGTGTGGGCCCAGCTGAACCCCACCCAAGGTGCAGCTCTCCCCGCTCAGCCCCGCACACACCTCCCCACCCCACAGGAAACCTGGGCCTGAAGCCCAGCACCCTCCACATGGAGCCCCGAGAGATGAGTGCAGACTGGGTGCCAGGACCGTTGCC
>SJYF01000270.1:2815464-2827781 GCA_006410515.1 Procapra przewalskii | reverse complement strand
TCGGGCCACCCGGCCAGGGCCAGGGCCAGCTAAGCCAGCAATAGGAAAGCCACAGGATCGGAAACCTGGGTTATTAACGTAGGAGAAATGGCAATCCACTCCAGTATTCTTGCCTGGAGAATCGCATGGATGGAGAAGCCTAGTAGGTTAGAGTCCACGGGGTCGCAAAGAGTCAGACATGACTGAGCGACTTCACCGTAGTAACCTACCTGTGAGCAAAGCACAGCCCCGTGAAGAACCTGGACTCTGATTAACTGAAAGAGTCTCTCCTCCTTCCTGGAGGAGGCGTTCAAAAGGGCAGGATGAAGCTGAAGCGCTCAGGGCAGAGAGAGAATGAGCCCCACCCCGACTCCTCCCGCAGCTCAGCCCCTCGAGCCCCAGCCCAGCACACTGCCTTCAGCCGCAGCCCCTGTCTGCTCAACTGCAGCTGCTGTCTAAGTGCCCTCCAGACTCTGGTTCACCCATCAGAACACACGCCCTCCTCTGATCCTTGCATCTCTGCCCCGAACCTTCAGCAGCTCCGAGTGAACTGCTGGACGAGGGTGCCCTAACAAGCAGTCGCTCTGGGCTCCCTTCGGGGGTGGGGGAGGCTCTCTCCTTGCTTTATCCCACCCAGCTGCTCCATCAGCCCTCCAGGCCCCCGCCCGTCTTCATCCATCCCCCCCAGGAAAGGAAATAATAAAAACTTCTCCAGTTCTGCCTGGAGACAGCACGCTTAACCAACAAGGGCCAATCCCAGGGCCTCGCCTTCCACAAGCCCTCCCTGATTTCTCTGGCCCGCTGCAGCCATCCTCCCACAACACTGCCCACCACTTTTTCCCACGAGCCTCCACGGCACTTTGGAGAGTACTGGGCACCTCACATCCATCACACCTCCTCCAATCCTCACAGCAGCCGGGCTGCGAAGCAGAGGCTCTGACAATACCCACTCCAGCAACCAGGAAACTGCAGTTCAGAGAGCTCCGGCAACTTAACCAAAGGAGAAAAGTGGTGGAATCCAGATTCAAAACCAGGTTTATCTCTGTCCTTTTCACTCAACAGTGGTTTCTCAAACTGAGCTCACGAACAAAGCCCTCGGATGAGCAGTGCCAAAGCTGGCTGTCTGTATCATGGAACTGCATGTTCCCGGGCCTTCCTCTAGAAATTGACTCAGTGGACTGGAGGAAAGCACGCACGTTCACAATGGGTTTTAATGCAGGAATCTGCAGATACATCTGTTTACCTGCTTCTAAACAAAGAGACATGGGGAAAAAATCTGAAGACTCCCTACCCTACACCAGACCACCACCCTTCCCAATGAGTGGCCCCAGCAAGCCTTCACGACGCCATCAACAGAGCAGCCTCGATTTCCACCCACGCGGGCCACACCCTGGACCTGAAGATCCCCAGCGCCGAGCTGAGCACTGTCTTTGCATATCAGAGGCTCTCTTACAGCAGGCTTTTTTTTTTAAAGTGGATTATATGAAAAATAAAATATCCCTATAATCTTAGAATCACATTAGAAATGAAGAGCCAGCCCCTCACACTTCCTTCGCCAGGCAGTTGGTCTGTTTTATCTCCAGCCAGGTGGAGAATGAGAAGGTTCTCATCCATCAAATTTCCATCTTATCAGGAGGCTTCACTGTGAGGAAGCCTGTCAGTGGTTACCTTTAAACATACAGAGGAAGCTTCGCTAACATCTTAATGAGGTATAGAAACTCAGCGATGTAAGAACTTTCAGAAAGAGCAGGAGATACTGGTCCTCCAGTCACTCTCCGCGGAGCCTCGTGGCTCCTGGGGACTGAGACAGGAGGCGGACGTGGTGGGGAGAGAGGGGCCGCCTGGCTTCCCACCACGACTCACCGAGCAGCCCTGCCTCTGTGCTTTCTCTCCAGAAGAGTCATTTGGACAAAGAATGAGTGAAGTGAAGTCGCTCAGTCGTGCCCAACTCTTTGCGACCCCGTGGACTGTAATCTACCAGGCTCCTCCATCCATGAGATTCTCCAGGCAAGAATACTGGAGTGGGTTGCCATTTCCTTCTCCAGGGTATCTTCCCGATCCAGGGATCAAACCCGGGTCTCTCGCAATGCAGGCAGACACTTGACTGTCTGAGACTCCAGGGAAGACAAACAAAGAATTCATATGCTCAAAAAATAAACAGAGACCACAGAAATGATACACTGCATGCCACAGAGACCAGGAACCACGTAAGCGGCGTGACTCTGAGCAGGGAGCTCCGTGTGGGCTTCCCCAGGAAGCCGGGGGCAGACAAACGGACAAAGGCGGGGAAGCTCCAATTGCGCAGGGGTCGGGGCGCACCCCTCGAGGTGCCGAGCACCAGGCGAGGCACCCCAGCGATGCAATGGGGCACACCCGCTCTCCCCCAGCCCCGCCTGCGACCCATGCCAGGGTCATCCACGACACCCCAGCCTTGACCCAGGCCTTCCCTCTACCGGAAACCCGTCCCCACCCCCGGCCTCCAGGCAGACAGGGGCTTGTCCTTCGGGTCTCAGCTCACACCCACCTCCTCTGTGAAGCCCCCTTTCCCCTCCTCTCTTAGCACAATTCTGCTCTCCATGCTCCCAAAGCACTCGGGCCAGCCCTCTCGGAGGATCATCACGCTCGGCTTTAGCTCTTGTCGGAGTTTCCACGGTATTTCTCTGCTAGATTCTTCAGAGACTGCGTCTGATTTGATTCAGTCCTGTCTCTTCAGCGCCCAGGACAGGGCCTGGCACAAAAATTATACAGGAAAAGCCAGAGACAAAGGAAAGTCTCTCTGTTTGTGCCCCAGAAAGACGATAGCAATTCCCGATGAGAAGTGATGGAAACGGCCTTCAAAGCCAGCAGCCCCACGTGAGCCACTCACACCCCAGAGTCTGTCACTGCAAAGGGTTCTGACGCCCCTCCTAGAGGAATCAAGGGGTTGGAAAGGGACGCACAGGCACCCTCTCCAGAGGAGAGGTGACTGCTGATCAAAGAGGAATGTACGGCTTTGATGACTTGACTGGTCAGAGGGCAGACCACACTCGGGGGCCGCGCTTTATCGCCCCGAGCCCTGAGCCAGCACCTGCCACACAATTAAAAGGCAGCGAACGAGGAAGGAAGAGGAGGAGCCTGGGGAGCTGAGCATCACCCTCTGTGTGCTGGGAGCCACAGCAGGCGTTTTCTCCTGCCTTAAATTTTATTATCCGTTATTTAATTCCGAATTAGACGTCATCAACCCCATTTTAGCGGAGTAAACATAAGTTCAGACGAATGAAGTGACTGGCTTAGAAGCCTGGAGTTAAGCACCTACTGACGCTGAGATTCCACCCGGGTCTGCCACCGTCTCCCCATGTCCCAGAGACGCCCACTGAATGGCTGCATTTCTAGCGCCCAAGACCATCAACAGCAGAACAGTTGGTACTTACTAGCCACTGCTGACGTGCCAGGTGTTACGCTCCCGGCTCTATCTTTTCTCATAGAGCCCTCACAACCAATCCCTGGTTTTCTAACAAGAGGTGGACATCACAGAGAAGGCGATGGCACCCCACTCCAGTACTCCTTCCTGGAAAGTCCCATGGACGGAGGAGCCTGGTGGGCTGCAGTCCATGGGCTCGCGAAGAGTCAGACACGACTGAGCGACTCCCCTTTCACTTTTCACGTTCATGCACTGGAGAAGGAAATGGCACCCACTCCAGTGTTCTCGCCTGGAGAATCCCAGGGATGGGGGAGCCTGGTGGGCTGCCGTCTATGGGGTCACACAGAGTCGGACACGACTGAAGTGACTTAGCAGCAGCAGAGGCAAAGTAGCTGGTTCCCAGACCCACAGCTGGCAAGCAACAGAGCCAGGCTTCAAATCCAGTCTGACTCCCAAGACTCTGCATTCTGCTTCTCTTATGAGGAGCTGGGATTTGCAAAGACTAAACTTCTCTCACGCAGGTCATTTAAACTGCACATCCGAAAAGGGCACCAGTTCAAACTCTTCACGCCTGACCTTAAAAACAAAGGCTGGGGGCTGGGGGAAGAGGAGCTTTGACCCTTGGTAAGAATCACTCCGGGAAACAGCGGAGACAGACAAGGCTGGCGCGCCGCAGCTGCAGAGTCGGGCAGGACGTAGCGACTGGGCAACAGACCACACTGCCTCGGGGCTGTGGTCTTGGCCCCAACAAGCAGCCTACAGACACCGTCTCCAAGCGCCAGCTTTGAATGACAGTTCACCAAGAGATGTCCTGAATGCTGCTGCAACCTCACCTGGGGTCAGCCAGCCTCAAACACGTGAGGAGACCAGAGAGGCTGAGGCTGAACAGCCCCGGAATCAAACCTGCCCCTGTCAAAGCACGTGGGATCAGCCAGTTGGGTGACGGATACAACTTTACCTAGATTTGGGGGCTGTAGCCAGTGGATGCATCCCTGCAGAGCTGAGGGCCCAGGTTCTGAAGCACACACTTGTCAGTAGCAGGGGACAGGTCTCACAACAGGCGAGAGCGATAGCAGACAGTCTGGAGAACAGGCTAAAGCAACGCCTAGTGCCCGGGGCCCTCAGAGGAGAAGGGAGAGCCTGTGACTTTCTCCTCTCCGCCCCTTGCTCACCCGGAGCAGCACAGAGCGCCTGAACCAGAGGCAGCAAACGCAAAACCAAGGCATGCCTTGGCTGTCCTCCACTACATGCACGCGCACGTGCACACACACAGCACCTCGAGTCTCCGGAGCCAAACAAGGTCCTCAAAGCCAGAGATGCGACAGCAAGGATCCAAGCAACCAAGCAGCACTCCTGCTGGAGCGCGGGGGGTCCCGCAGGGGGGCCCCAGGGAAGCCGCTGGAGCGCGGGGGGGTCCCGCAGGGGGCCCAGGGAAGCCGCTGGAGCGCGGGGGGGTCCCGCAGGGGCCAGGGAAGCCGCTGGAGCACGGGGGGGTCCCGCAGGGGCCAGGGAAGCCGCTGGAGCACGGGGGGGTCCCGCAGGGGCCCAGGGAAGCCGCTCGGACCGCAGCCCACCAGGCTCCTCCGCCCATGGGATTCTCCAGGCAAGAGCACTGGAGTGGGTAGCCATGCCCTTCTCCAGGGGATCTTCCTGACCCAGGGATCAGACCCCGGTCTCCCACACGGCAGTCAGATTCTTTACCATCTGAGCCACCAGGGATGCCCCAGACCACAGAAACTAGGACATTTTGAACATCACAGTCAGAACATCGACCTGGGAATATTGGGGGTGGGGGTCTGACTGTTTTCTGCAAAGGCCTCCTGAATTTCTTTGAAGAGTTCTGGGTCCCTCTGCTGGTGAGGAGGTATAATACAATAAAGGGGATCTATCTGTGAGACCCTCACTTTCTGACCTTGTTTTTCCTTTTTCGTGAATAGGACTCCTGAGGTAGAGGCTGAAGCTTGGATTCACGCGGGCCTACCCACAGTGCCCCGACCACTGCAAATTCTCAGTTACTGTCCCTTCAACAAACAAATGAGCAAACTGCAGATGCCGACGCATGCTGGGGCGCCGGCACTGGACCACGGCAATCAGAGGCGATTAAGACAAAGCGACAGGCGAATCGCTGACTCTCCCGGCCAAATGCCGCGGCGTTCACGCACCATCAGACACCGTGAATGCAGACACCTCGGATCCAAGCTGCGTCTTCAGACAGGCGCTGTCTCCTTCCAGAATGCTTGGGAGAGGGCACAGTGAGGTGGCAGTACGTGGGTTTGGCACGAGCACAGGATGGTTCGATCACATCCAAGAGAGGCTGGCTTGGCCTGTGCTGCTCGACGGGGGCCACCGCAAAGGCTTCGAGGGAGGGATCGTCTCAAGACAGAGCTGCAGTATTATTTTCCGCTGACTTTGTGATTCTTGTCCAAGAAACGAGAATACTGGGAAACAGCAAGACAGTCCCGGGGACTGAAAGCCTAAACACTTACAGGCTTTCCCACGGGGTCGACACTGATCTGGCCCCGGGCAAAATTGCTCTTATTGAATGGAATATTGTGGAGGGCTATGTCTGCTGCTCAGAGAACGCCTTACAGAAACCCACCAGAGGCAACACTTCCCTCAGGCCTCAGTGCCAGCAAAGGCTGTCCCTGTGTCTTAACGTCTTCATCTTACAGACACTGGAGACCAGGGAACGGAACTTCCCTTTTTACTGTCGCTGCAGGAACTGCCAACCGGGTGTTAGGTCCCGTCTCTAGCACTGAGACCAGGGGCACAGCAGGCATCTCTCCTGCCTCACCTGCTTCCATTTCACTCGCCACCCTCATTTTCCTGTGACCCTAACGCACTTAATTTTATGACTGTCCATAAACCTCTGAAAACGTTTCTGAAACACAGAAAAAACAAATGACAGGTTTGAAAGCTTCACATAACCCAGATACAGGTTGGGTGGTCTTAAAAACAGATTATTGTGGTCCACTGAAAAGCTGAAATGATCAGTCTTCCTTTCTGCCAAAAGCACAGTATCCTTAACATAAATATTGATGGTCTGGCACAGCCTCAGCATAGTATCTTAGGTAAAGTCCTGAAACTAAAAGGAGTCCACAGTCCTGGATCGACATCACATCATTTACCCTCTTCTCTGTGACCATGATCAAGCCATTTAAACTCTTTTTTCAAAAAGCCATTTAAATTCTGAGGCTCCGGTTCATCCGTGTAATGGGAGTAACCTGTTCTATGCCCAATCGCAGGCCTGGGAGCACCAAGGGGAAGGCAGGCAGTCCTTTTATTAACTGCAAAGTCCGCCAAAGAAATCCACACCTAAGAAATCATATTTGCTTCACTCCTACCACTCTGATAGCAATTTCCACTACCAAAAGGATGCTGAAGATGGAGCTAAACATGAACCGAGAGCAAGACCAACGTTTGGCGCGCGCTTTCCTTCACTGGCGTGCGACTGCGCGGCTGAGCGCACGGCTGAGCACGGCTGAGCGCAGCTGCCTTGCTGCTGTGTTCGTTTCTGCCGCTCAACACGGTGAATCGGCTGTGAGGGCGACACGGCAGTCGCGCAGGTGTGTCCGGCTCTCTGCGGCCCCATGAGCTGTGGTCCATGGGACTCTCCAGCCCGGACCACTGGAGTGGGCAGCGGTCCCTTCTCCCAGGGAGCTTCCCAGCCCAGGGAGAGAACCAGGTCTCCCGCACTGCAGGGGGGTTCTCCACCAGCTGAGCCCCCAGGGAGGCCCCTCTGTACACATATATCCGCTCCCTCTGGAGCCTCCTCCCACCCCACCCCCACCCCTCTGGGTCATCACAGAGCACCGAGCTGGGCTTCCTGTACTACGACAGCAGGTCCCCCTGGCTGTCTACTTTGGAACGTATCTTCTTATCAATGTTTTTCAGCTCTACCTGTGGGAGGTAGGGGAATTCAAGAACATGCTGATTATTCAAGAGTCCTGGTGGGGACAGCTTTGAATATGCACCCGGACAGCCCAGAAGGCTCACCTGAGCGGCCCCATTAGCAGAGGAACAGGCTCCTTCTCGTTTCCTCTCTGCCCTAGCTTCTCGGAGCCGGTCTCTCAGGCCATGCGCCTGTTCTGATCTTCCTGTCTCGGTCGGGGCTCTCTGCAGCCAGTCCATTCTCCAGACGTCCACCAGATAAGGCTCTCTAAACTGCACACCTGATCCTAACAACCCTCTCCTTACGTCCCCCTCAGTGGGGGCCGCACTCCCTAGAGGTCACGTTTACTCCCCAAACTGTGACATGGCCGTCTACAATTCAACCTCTCTGCAGGTCAAAGCACCGTCCACGGCCGCTCCGAACACTTCTTCCGCCAAACACCACACTCACACACACCTGTGTACCTTCGTCTCCTGTACAAAACCCTCCTCTCTGTTGCCTACATCATAACCTTCATCTCAAACTTCAGAGCTAGCTGGAAGGTCACGCTCCCTGGGAGCCCTCTCTGCCCTGCCCCGGGCTCCCACGGGCACTCCGCTTCGATCTCCTTGTGGGAGCCGTCCCCAGGCCAAGCAGAGGGCCCCCACAGAGCGGTCAGTGCGGCTGGACGCGTGGATGGACTCCTCTCCTCTGCCAAGCCAGACACAGAGGCCACCAGAAGGCCTGGGTTTCTGTTTGCAATAGCAGCTGCTGAGTGGGAGGCTCTAGTTAATAAAGAGCTCAGTTAACAGACCAGCTGATGAGACACGCGAGGCTGGTGGGCCACGCTCTACCTCCGCGTGCATCTTTGGGCCATAAGGTAAAGTCACCCGAGCACATTTTCCCAGACCCTGAACAAGCCAGCACCCCCGGGATCGGGCACAGAACACACTGGTGAGACGGACACAGCAGACTCTTGGGATGAAGCCAGAAGTTAAGTAGAGATGCTGCTGTGATGCAATACATGCGGCACAAAGGAAAAAACACGGCCAGGCTGTCCTGTAAGAAGCAAGCATGACAGCGTAGCGAAGCAGCCGCGCTGAGCCACAGGCACACATGTCTGGGGGGCACAGAGGCTCTGGCGCCCAGGGCCCTGAGGGAGAGCCGCGCACTCTGGGGAAGCGCTGATCCCTTCCCAGCTCGAGGATCTGGGGAGCCGCCAGTGGCGAGCACGGGCTCACACCTGCACGCGCACACTTCTGACGAAGGACGAGCCTGTGACCCGAGCTGAGCCTCTCGGAAGCTCAGCCCTCGGGCCTTCTGACCAGGGCTGAGCGCGCGAGGCCTCCTTCCTCTCTTGCAATAAACTGAGCAGTGGCCGTCCCAGCAGGCCTGGCAGTGGTGGGTCCAACCACCCGAAGCTGGGGTTGAGTGGACGCCGGAAACAGAAGCCAGCTCTCAGAGTTCCCGCCAGCCCTGCGCTTCCAGGTGCAGTTATCCAAAGTAACAGACTCCTTTTTCTGCCTGAGTTCCTCAAGGAACGGAGTTTTGGCCCTGCAAAAAAAGAAAACCTCCCTCTGCCCATCAAATCCAATCCCTCCCTCTGCCCGTCATGTGCCCCTTGCACTTCCTGCCAAGCATTCCTTGCCTCCTTACGAAGATGTGTGCATATTATTTAGAAATCTTCTTATCAACTACAGTCCAAAATTCCTTTAGGAAGCATCAGGGTTTCCATGAATAAGTGAATTATGAAACCAACAATGTCTAACAATACAAGGATAGGTAAATAAACCATAGCGTACCCCCCTTGATATAAAGTTATACAGCCATTTCAAATGTTTACCAAGAGTTAAGTTATAAGGTAAAGAAACAATTACATATTTTATAGGTGTGTGTGTGTGTGTGTGTGTGTGTGTGTGCTCACGCACACGCTCATGCCTATGTAGCCCCCAAATCCAATTTCTACTGAATAAACATTTTTATAATGATAATGGGGAACAGAGGGGATAAACTGAACTAAGGGGGAAAGAAAATTATCCAACAATGAAGGATCTAAGAATTGATTATGAAAACTGACCTCTATAGAAGGACCCTTTCTGGACAGTTTTTTTCTTTACTCATCTATAAAGCTACATGACTCAAATCTCACACTGCTCACTCAACTCGAGTGTCATCTCCTCCGAGAGCACAGGTCCCCAACCCCTTCAATCTAATGTCAGATGACCTGAGGCGGACCTGATGTTACAATAATTTAAGAAAAAGTGCACAACAAATGTAGTGAGCGCGAATCATCCCCAAACCATCCTCCCCACCCCCGGTCCAGGGAAGAGCTGTCTTTCAGAAAATTGGTCCCTGGTGCCAAAAAGTTTGGGGACCGCTGTCCTAGGAAGTTTTCCTGACTAATCTCTGTCACAAGGATCTTCTGCACTGAATACATAAGCTGCATGAATTAGCTCTGGGTTTCCACTGCTTTGTATTTTGCCATGTATAACATTTTCATCTCCCTTAAGAAAAAATTAAAACATTCAGAGGTCGTGCCACATATTTCCATCAGCATCTAGCCCAGATACATTTGCTGTTCAATAACACTGCATAAATACAAGAAAAAGGGTTCTTAATAACATGCAATAAACTGGTAGACTCCAGTACTGCTGGTGGCAGCATAAATTAATCCGGCCCTTTGAACAAATAACTTGGCAGCGTGATTAACTAGTGTAAAATATTTGTATCATCTGGCCCAGTGATCTTCACTCCTCAGATCCTTGGCATTTCAAGAAAACAATGTCTTACTGCCCAAAGATGTGCACTGCGGTATCACTGAAACAGGCAAACTGTCCAAGAGAGCAGGAAATCGTCAGGTAAGCCATGTGAAATCTACTCCAGGAGCGTATGCATGCTTCAGCAGGACTGCTCTGGAGCCTAAACCACACGGACAGCGGGCCATGGGAGAGGGGCACGGGGCAGACACTCACGGTAAAGCTGGTAAGCACACAGCATGCATCTGATTCAGCCGGGCCCCCGTGCAGCAGGGCTGAAGCATGATACTTTAGGAGGGCTGTGGAACGTTAGGCGACATTTTTTATTTGTGTCTGCTTTGCAATGCGGGAGACCCGGGTTCGATCCCTGGGTCAGGAAGCTGGAGAAGGAAATGGCAATCCACTCCAGTACTCTTACCTGGAAAATCCCATGGACGGAGAAGCCTGACAGGCTACAGTCCATGGGGTCGCAAAGAGTCGGACACGACCGAGTGACTTCACTTTCAAGTTTCCATTACTGCTCTCTTGCTGTCTACTGAAATTTCCATTAAAACAGACAAACACTGGTGTTTCACAGCCCTTGTTGGTGTCAGCGTGAGGACTTCAAACTATGGATCCTGGCGTCCTATCCCTACTAAGGCAGCCACCGGAGGCCCCTGGAACCTGGGGGCTCTCCCTGGAGCCCTCCCGTGACTCGACCTGCCCCAGGCCCCCATGCAGGGAGTGTCAGTCACCTCTCAGCCTCAGACCCCATCCTACCCAAGCGCACTGAGGTTCTGTGAGTGGATGTGGCTCTTGGGATGCTGAATCTGGAATATGACGTGTGCGCACCCAGTTGTGTGTGACTCTGCAGCCCCGTGGACTGTCTGCTGCTAGGCATCTCTGCCCGTGGAATTTTCCCGGCAAGAATACTGGAGTGGGTTGCCATGCCCTGCTCCAAGGATGCTGAGTACTGAAGTTCAGATGTAACAGAAATCACAATAGAAATCACATGTGTTTGCCTCAATAGGCTGTCAGTTATGACGGCCAAAGGCAAGGCCCAGCCCAGATTTCCATCGACAGTAACTGGATAAGTGACCGTAAACTCACAGACTAGAGCCGCGCACGGCAGTGGGAATGGACGAAGCGCGGCGATGCGACGCCAGGCGAGCAAATCTCTCAAAAACGGGCACAACAGAGACCGTAAGAGGTGGTTTCTGTCCTCCAAATTCAGAGAGCTTTTTAAATACTAACACTCAACGCTGAATAGAGCAGCCTTTTAAGAAGATCACTCTCCTCTAGGGAGCACGGTATAATCTTTCTGGAGAACAATTTGAATGTTTCTATAAAACATTAAAAATACGCACAGTCTTTGACCGAGTAATCATGCCTCTATCAGGGAACGTTCAGTTGTTGAGTGTTTATGTACAGTGAAGCTTCTTACAGGACTTGATATAAAACGAAAACAGTATGATGAACTGCGCACATACAGTAAGGACTGGCTGAACAAGCTGCAGCGCGCTCAAGCGATGGGCTGCTGTGTTCACATATTAAAAAAAAGTATGTTTCTCAAGAAAACTCATAATGGCCACATACCAAAATAAAAGAATAAAAAGCAGAACAGAGTACAAAAATGCATTTCAGGGACTTTCCTGGTGACCCCGCGGTTAGGACTCTGCGCTTCCAGTGTAGGGGCACGAGCTCAATCCCTGGCCAGAGAACTAACTTTTTCTACCGCATATGGCCAAAAAGTTTTAAAAATGCATTTTCAGCTCCATACTAATAATGTGCACACGCATGTCCATGTCTGTGAGAGAGAGAGAGAATAAAAGGACTAGAACGTCAAACAGTTAAGACTGGTCATTTCTAGGTGATGAGAAGATGAGTGAAACAGTTTCTGTTTGGGGGTTTTTCTAAGTTTTCAGCGATGAATATCTAACTCCCTAAAACCAAACGCAGCCACACAGCGCCCAGGCATGCTGCCCCCACCCCAGGGCCCTGCGGCAGTGCTCACGTGGACGGTGTGGTCCCCCTTGCTCCTCTCCTGGTGGGCAGCCTCCAGAGCCTTCCCCAGCCTCTCCCGCTCCTCCTGCAGGCTCCTCAGCTCCTGGGCGGCCTTCTTCATGCTCCTTCGCAGTCTGTGGTTCTCTGTGCTCTTGCTGAAGTTTTCCGAGCGCAGCTCAGCCAAAAGGGCTGCCTTTTCTAACAGAGCAGCCTCGTAATCTTCAGACCCCTGGAAGAAGAGGCAGGGAGGGAAGCTGGGTTGATCGTCACAGCTCAGTGAACAAACCAAGAAACAGGTGCTCCTCGGCCACCCTCGGGGCCGGGGGGT
>SJYF01000270.1:2793704-2805997 GCA_006410515.1 Procapra przewalskii | reverse complement strand
GACCAGGCCCCCTTCCCGCCCCCTCCACAGCCCCCTGCTCCCCTCAGTCACAGCCCCTCACGCTGCCTGTGTCTCCACTAGATTTGTCTCTACTGTCTATGCCGAGCAGTGACTGCGGCGTGGCGGACCACGGTCCTCACAAGAGGAAGAGCACAGGGCCACCAGGCACCACCTTGGACCCCCAGGGCAGCGGGCCAGGCGGCAAACGCCACGCGAGACTGCCAGGTGGCATGACTCGGGAAACGGTGGTGCCACCAACCAGACAAAAGCAACAGAGAGAGAGCGAGCGGCACGACGGTGGGATGAGGGGCGGTGATGGAGGTGGAGTCTGATTGGAAAGGACCGACGCGGAGGAGCCTGTGAACCACCCAGGTGAGATGTCACAGTCATGCCCTTGTCTCCCAAAACACCGGTATCTCAACTTCCTATCGTCTTTCAAAAGATTGGACCTACTCTCCAACATGGTAGCCACTAGCCACTTGGGCTCTTGGGCACTTGAAATGTGGCCTGTCTGACTTGAGATGTGCTAAGCCTGTCTGGACTTCAAAGACAAAAGTCCGAGTTTAAAAACGGCTAACTGCCTCAGTACTATTTTTGTTTTCTGGCCTACGTGGTGGAAGGAGAACATTGGAACTTCACTTGCTTCTTTTTACTACTTTTAATGTGGCTACTACGAAATTGTAAGTTGCATCTGTAACTCACATTATATTCATACGGACATCCCTGGATTAGCCTCTACAGAAGAACTTCTAACGGACAATACGACCCTTCCCCTACTTTCCACACTCATCTCAGCTCTCTTATAAATTTTTTACCCACAGCTAAAAATTCAGGTAAGACAGACCAGTCACAGAAGCTAACAAAGAAAAATCTCACTTCGGGTGTTTCCGACATACCTCTTTCTCCTTCGCCTTTAATGCCATGGTTAGACCCTGAATGGCTTTATCCCTCTTTAAACTATTTTTCTTTTCCGTAGCAATTTCTCTTTCCTTCTCCCTCAGGTCTTCCTGAAGTGCCTAAATTAGATTAGAAACAGATTCGCTAAGTTGATGTGTTCTAACCAAAATGCACTGTAAATATATCTTTAAGAGCACACTCAAACGCAGTTATTCTATCTTCTTCCTGTCAACCTGTGATTAATGTTTCCAAGTAGCGCTGAGCGTCGCGGCATCAGCTCCCAGTTACCGTGCTGCCGCTCACGGCGACGGGGATGGGTGGAGAAAGGGGATCAAATGAGTTAGGATGATGACAGCCGCTCCCACAGGACGGACTCCAGTGTCTTTTGGAGCCTGAATTCAGTCACAGCAGAGCCTCGGAAACTGTACCGGGTTATTTGGGGGAAATAACAGATCATTAATTTCACTCCTTAATGCTACAAAAGCTAGCAGAGAATCTGGTTTGATGGAGACTGAACACATGCATTTAGAGTCTGAGTTCACTTCAAATCACCACTGCCCTCCTCCCGGGCTGCTGTGAGGACCAGGTGAGATGATGGACAGGAAAGCGCTTTCTCTGCTGCAGGCCTGACTCAGACATGGGCAGCTGAGACTGAGGGACCCCGGAACAGGGGCTCTGCAGTCAGACTGGTGGGTCTGAATCCTCGCTGCACCTCTTCCAACTCTGTGACCCTGGGGACGGGAGCTCGCCTCTCTGAGCCTCATGGGTTACATCTGCAAAATGGGAATGCCCACTCCACTAAGTCATCGCCAAGGTTACCAAACCCTCTCTCACGCGCCTAAGGCTTAACTGGCAGGCCGAGGCGCTCAAAAACTGACACCTACTGTCACACAGAATGACCCACTGCACCCGGAGAAAAGTCGAAGGTACATCCTCAAGACAGTTTCAAAAACTGCATCACCATACCTGGATCCTCTCTTCAAAGCGATTTCTCTCCTCTTCCCGCTCCATCTGTGCAGCCTAAGAAAAAGCGTTCATTGGTGCCCGGAAGGAACCCACAGACCAGGAGCTCCCCCAGAACAGTGAGAGCGGGCACTCCATTTACTGTCTCCCGCTGCGGAGGCCCTCACGAACCCAAGCATCCACTCCTTACGTCTCCCCTGAAGTCTGCCCGAGGGAAGAACACAAAGACAAGTAACCCCCACCGGCTGACCCCCAGCCCCAAGGAGCACGAACCAAGGAGCTGCAGGGAGGGGGCAAAAGCCACCCCCGCACGGCACGCGGGGAGCGAGGGCAAAGCCCCCCCGCACGGCACGCGGGGAGCGAGAGCGGCCAGAGGGAGGCGCGGACACAGCCCGACGTGGCCAAAGGCAGCCAGGGAGGCCGCAGGGCTCGCATCTGGGTCGGGACAAAGACGAGCCTGCTCCACAGAAAGACTGAGGCGCCCCAGGCACTCCGAACCGTCCCCAGGCACGAACGGACCCGCAGCCACCCTGGGTCCAACCAGAACCAGAAGATTTCCGCCGGGGCTGCCTGCACCTCCGGGCCTGCCCACCTGCTTCAAAACAGCTGGCCGTGGGAGCCCCAGGCAGAGGGCAGGGGGCCCGGGGGCTGCGTGTCTGTACCAGCAACCCACCTCTTGGAGCCAGGGAGGACAGAACAACTCTCTGGGCCTGTCTCTACACTCAGCGAGGGGCCCGTGAGCTCTGCCTCGCAAGGCACCAAGATCAGCCAAGGCGGAACACTGACCCCCTCGGAGTGCTGCCAGGCCCCGACGCAAGTTACTTCCGTTACCCACCGCCTCTGAAGCTTCAGACCGGAGCTGGCCTCGAGCCCGCCTCTAACCCCAGCAGCAAAGCAGGTACATACCACGACCCCACCCTCCAAACAACCCGATGGATGAAAACAACGTTCCCAGGCAGCAGCGCATTAAACACGTGGTAAAACAGAGGCGCTCTAAAAACTCTACAAACACCCGAGACTGGAAAGAAAAAACCTGCCAGGGCCCCTGGCAAAGGAGGATTTCTGCTAATTCCTCAGCTCGCAACAGGGACTCGGTATTTTGAAGGCCAGGGTGTGGGACTGTGGGGACTGAATATGCACTCATCCCCCGGTCGGGTAATTAAAGCCCCCCCCACCGTGCCTCACCTCAGCCTCACCCTTCCCGTCTCCCCTCAGAGCAGCAGAAAGCCCTTGGAGTTCTTCAGACGACACGGGTTCATCAGGAGATGGCATCTGAGATTTCTCCTCTTTAAGGCGCTGAATTAAAGCGTCTTTGCTCTTCAAAGACCGCTTCAACTCCTCAATCAGTCTGAAAGAGAACACAATTTAAATATTAATTCTAAGCTGTCCCCTCAGCTCAGTGGAGCAGGAGGTAGGAATCGGGGCCAGACACCTTCAGAGGAGGCATGTCCGCGGACTGAAGCGCTGCGTTTTGCAGGTGGGAGACTGAGGGCCGGAATTCACGGGGCCTCGGCGGGCCCCTCGCCTCCAGCCCACTCACGGCCAATCCGTCCCCTGAGCAGCCAGACTATGGCCAGACCAAGCCACCCTCCTGCTCAAAGGCTTTCATCAGCCCCCGCTAGCGACGGCCATGGATTATGAATTTGGGCCGGGCCGGGGCGGGGGGCCGAGAAATCTTCGCTCCCAAGGAAACCTGGCAGCGAGACTGAAGAGACAGGACCGCGGAGCAGAGCTGCTGCGGCGAGCCTGAGGACAACAGCGCGTCTCTCCGGGGCTTCTCAGGGCAACGTGTGGACAGACTGGCTGCCACGGTAAAGGGCCGGCTCCTCCGCCAGGCCCTCGAGGCCCTGGCTTAAGGGCCAGGGCGGCCAGCGGCCCTGCTGACGGCCGCCCTCTCCAGCCCGGGGCCTGTCCAGGGACCTCCGTCCTGCGGCTCAAGGCCCCCCCGCGCTCCGTCTACCCGGGACCCCCTCACAGCTCCGCTCCCACCCCACCTGATGATGCCCACCCATTCACCGCCCACGGTCAGCCAGGCCCCCTCAGGTAGAGCTGAGCACGAGCCTCTTTGGGTCACTGAGCTGCCCCTTGCCCCACAGGAAGCTCTGCTCCCCGACCTCAGCCAAGCCACTTAACCTTTGGATCTGCATTTCCTTGGCTATAAAGTGGGGACAACTCGCTTCTGTGGAATAAGCTATTTAAAATGCTCCATGACCCCAGGCACACGGCAGACCTCGACAAACAGTGGCTATGATTACTTAAAAAAAAAAAATTCAGCAATTAGCATTTTGTTAGCGGACCCTCAGAAGAGTCTTTCTAGCTAAGCCTAGAAAGCACCCCGGTAGGATAAAAACAGCAACAGCTTGGAAGTCTCAGAGCTTCCTGAGCGCTGCGGGTGAAGGAGAGGCGTGAGCGCCTAGCAATGGATTGGAGTATCTGACAAGTCATGTCCACCTGTACAAGTCCTATACCGAAATCCTAACCCCCAAAGGTGATGGGATTAGGAGGTGGGGCCTTTGGGAAGAGAGAAAGTCGAGAGGTTGGAACCCTCATGAGCGGCAACCTGCATGGAGCTGCAGAAAGACCCCGTAGGCCAAGGGCTGAGGGGACACAGCGAGAAGCCCGAGACCCAGACGAGGACCCTGGTCCAACCACGCGGGCACCTGGCTCTCGGACTCCCAGCCTCCAGAACTGTAAGAAGTGAGTTTCTATTGTTCATAAGCTGCCCAATCTGTGATGTTTTGTTATGGCACCCCAAAAGGACTAAAATAATTGAGCACAGCAGGAACAGCTTGGGGGCAATGCCCCCCAAAACTTGGAAAGAGGAGTAAGACTGCTCTCTAGGGGTTCCACTCTGAAATTATCAGTCAACTGGAGAGGCAGGAAGCCATCAAACTGTACTTAAATGGACTTGCTGTGCTGCACGTTAACTTCCACGTCAATAAAACTGACCTGCTTTAGTCACCTGAGGGGGACTTTCCCAGGGGCTCAGACAGTAAAGCATCTGCCTGCAGTGCGGGAGACCCGGGTTTGATCCCTGGGTTGGGAAGATCCCCTGGAGAAGGAAATGGCAGCCCACTCCAGGACTCTTGCCTGGAGAAGCCCTTGGGCAGAGAAGGCTTCTAGGCTACAGTCCATGGGGTCACCAAGAGTCAGATATGACTTCACTAGAAGTAACTAGAAGAGTTACTTAAAGCAAGGTCTAGACTGGGATGGAGAAGGAGCGGACTGAGGCCAGCCCGGAGCCCCTGCCCCGCTAAGGGAGCAGCCTCGGTCCAGCGAGACCCTGGCCCAGCCCTGCCGCTCAGGACAGAACAGGACGATCACACAAGCAGCTGCAGAAGCCCCAGAAGGGGGTCACGTGCCGTGCTCAGCCCCTCAGTCGCGTCCGACGCTGAGACCCCATGGACTGTAGCCCGACAGGCTCCCCTGTCCATGCGGATTCTCCAGGCAAGAATACCGGAGTGTTGCCACGTCCTCCTCTAAGGGACCTTCCCAACCCAAGGATCAAACCCAGGTCTCCCACACTGCAGGCGGATTCTTTGCTGACTGAGCCACCAGGGAACACAGACAGAGAGCAAGCCTAGGGAACTTCAGGAGACCGCTGCGGCCGAAGGTAGCTCAAGGAAGCTCCTCCCACACAGGCCTGCTCTCCAAAATAAAAGCAGGAGAGATGCCCCAGGCCATCCAGGGAGGGAAAAAGCCACCCTTCTGCTGAGCTGAATAATCAGTGAGGACAGTCCTGGTTTGAGCTCACAGGGTCAGACACTCTCCTCCCCAATACAGAGGAGGAGCTGGTGATGTCATATCAGCCTGACTCGAAGAATGAGGAGGAAAGCGATCTTCCCCTCCCTCACCTCCAGCTTTCCTTTGACTATAAAGCTGGAGCCCACCTATTCCTCGGGACAGCGCCCTCTCGCCTGACCACCTGCATCTCTCACAAGCGTCTTATATTAATAAATCTGCTTCTTGCCTATCACTCTGCCTCTCGCTGAATCCCTTCTGAGACACAAAGAACCTGAGCCTCAGTAAGTCTAGACACCAGGTGAGTGACTCTAATTGAAAGAGGGTGGGCTCAGATCCCAGACTAGGTTTTAGCTGGGTTTGAGTAAAGTCAAGCTCAGAGGCGTGAAGTTTTGCTGCCACGCCTTGCAGGTTTTTAAGAGAAACTGGAAATCTAGACTTTCTCATGAAATCAGATTTTTTCCTCCTAATGTTAGCAACAAATTAAGTTATCAAAATACTGTGTAGGCCAAATATAAGTGTCTGTGGGCCGTATGTGACCTGCAGGGCTCCTCCAGGCCCACTGCCCTAGAGACACAGACTAGACCTAAGGTCAGATTGAAGGAAATCAAGCGGCTAGATCACCTACCTTTGAGAACGGTGGTGGGAGCCCAGGACACAAGCCAGGCCCTCCCAAGGAGGGCTCTGCTCAGCAGCGGCCGGCCACGAGACAGATCTGGACCCACCTCACCAGGGCAGGACCACAGAGCCCTGTTCTCCAGCTCTGTGCTTTGGAACTCACCTCTGACCTCAGCTTAGCTTCCCGGGCAGGCCCGCCTTCAGGGAGGGAACTCGCTGGCTCTAGCCCCAGGAGAGCCCACCACAGCAAAGCCAGCAGAAATCAGAGCGGCCCCTCCCCCCAGAGGCAGTGCCCGAGGGTCTCTGAGTTACCAGCTCCTTCCACCTCGTGAGCAGCATGTCTGCGCCTTCCAAGGTGGTTTTTCTCTTTTCCTTTGGCTACCAGGGAGCTTATGGCCGAAACCTGAACGCTGAGTCTAGCATGAGCAGGACCTTTCGGCATGAACTTCTGTCTGCTAATCCTACCTCTGTCCTCATATCACTACCCTATTCCTTTTCCTTTCACCCCGTTTATCCCTAGTTTTCTCACTACGGGGACCAGGCAGAAAAAGAAGGGAACGAGGGAGAGCCCCTTCCCCTGCTCTGGATCGCGCCGTGCTGTGCCAAGACACGGCAGTCGTAGCCGACTCTTTCTGACCCCGTGGACTGCAGCGCAGCAGGCTTCTCCGTCCATGGGGTTCTCCAGGCAAGAATACTGGTGTGGGCTGCCACTTCCTTCTCCAGGGGTGTCTTCCCAACCCAAGGATGGAACCCGTGTTTCATGTCTCCTGTTCTGGCAGGGGGGGCCAGCTGGGAGGCCCTGTAGTGGGTCATGCAGCCAGACAAACGGATGTCGGAGCCTCACGGGGGTGCGAGCCCACCTGTCCTTCCCTTCCAGGACCGCAGCCATCTCCAGGCTCCCCTCGCGCATCTTCTTCATCTCTGAAAGCTTGCTTTCCAAGCTCAGTCGCAGAGCCTTCTCTGATTCTGTCCCAGCAAAGGCCTTTTCCAGTTCTGCTTGGGCGGCTTTCACATCCTAGAGTTAAATTAAATGCATTTGATGCAATTTTTCAATACAATTGGGAACATTTTGAAAGGAAATTGGATTAAAACATAAATATTTATGACTTTTTCTCCGGCACATTTCCCCTCCCTGAACTGTACTACACATGGGGAGAATCAGTAATAAATACATTCACCAGCCATTTTCCCCCTCTTATATCCTGAAGAGTAATAGGCATTTCCAGTGGAAAAGACTCTACAAGAACCGTATTTGGGGGTTTTGAAAAATCGGATCAATATTTACAGCTTCAACGAGTACAAAGAGAGACGTGCTTCCCAATACCTAAGCATGCATAAATTCCTGAGAGTCCCCATCATCTCCATGCACACTCACCCCACACCCCACTGCCCCATCACCATTTTTTTTTAAGATAATGACTACACGACTCAAAAGTACATTTTCTAAACCTCCAAGGTGATTTAGGTGGTGAGAAACTCTATGTTCTTCCTGAGAGCTCAGAGAAGCCAGAGAGAAATTGTCTCGATGGCGTGGGCAATGTCTGCGTGAGGGGAAGGTCATGGTGCTCAGGAAAGTGGCCCGACAGTGGGTCTGAGTCTCCAAGCCCTCAGGCCAGCACCTCTGACTGCACCACAAAGAGGAAAGTCAGATCGAACTGGGCTCAAAACCCAGCTCTCCCACTTACTCACTGGGTGGCCTCATGTGGCCCCTGAACCTCCCTGAGCCCGTTAAGTGTGAGTGGAGTCGCTCAGTCATGTCCGACTTTGCGACCCCATGGACTGGAGCCTACTGGGCTTCTCCGTCCATGGGATTCTCCAGGCAAGAATACTGGAGTGGGTTACCGTTTCCTTCTCCAGAGGATCTTCCTGACCCAGGGATCGAACCCGGGTCTGCCGCATTGGAGGCAGACTCTTTAACCTCTGAGCCACCAGGGAAGCCCTGAGCCCATTTCCCAACCTGTAAGATAGGGATGGGAACCTCCCTGGCGGTCCAGTGACCAACTGACAGCTTCCAGTGCAGGGGCCCGGGTTCAACCCCTGTTCAGGGAACTAGAGCCCACATCCACAGCTGAAGGTCCCACACGCCTCAGGTGGGGCCTGGTGCAGCCAAATAAATAATTAAATAAACAGAATACAGAAAGTCAAGAAGCACCATCTCTCCAGAGTTGCTGGAGACTCCGTCGCACGCCTGCTGCATCCCAGGAGGCTCCAAAAATGCTGGGGCTCCCTTCCCTGCCCCCTCCAGCATGTCCTCCACCACCGCCTTCCCAAGAGGGCGAGAGCTGGCGATCTCGATGGCAGCTGGGGAAAACTTACCAATGTTCTGAGACAAAAAACAGCAAAATCTATTATTTGCTGAGTGCCTACTGATGCTGGGCTTCGAGCAAGGAGCTTTATTTATATTATCTGTGATCCTCACTCCACTCTAGGAAGTTACAGACTGAGAGACAGCCTGGGGCAGCTCAGCACGGAAGCTCTGCAATCAGACCACCCGGCACCTGCTCTGCGCCCACGGCCCCAGGTTTTCGTTCTCAAAGAGGGACAATTACGTCATACATTTACTGAAGGGATGAACGAAATCCGTGTATGAAAAGGCTAAGAAACCCTTCTTAGGTGCGACATATGGTGTCTCAGACATGGTAAGCCCCCATAAATCGCTGGCTCACTGCAGTTTACTACAATTACTGCAGGGCAGGCACCTTCGGCCTCACTTCACAGACGAGGCAGCTGAGCCTCAAGGGAAAAGTGTCTTCTCCAAGGTGACACGCCAGTGACAGCAGGAACTCGACCCCGTGGGCCAGTCACGCTGCTGCCCTAAAACGCGGGAAAACACCGAGCCGGGAAACCTAAGGTGGCTAAACCAAGAGATTACGTTTCCTGACGTCTCAGAATTACATTTTAACTTCAGAATCTGTGCTCAAAAGACTCTCCTTTGCTTTCAGCTCAGCTGCTTATAATCCAGACTAGGTTCCCGCCCCCTCCTGAGCCAGGCTCCTCATCGGCATTTTGCACCTACACACCCCCCTAGGGCTGCTGTGAACAGGAAGAACGGAAAAGACCATCATCGACCGTCAAGCTCAGTGCAAGCGGGTTTGCTGTTTCCATCCAGGTGTCACCTCCCCTCTTACCTGCTCAGAAGAATCAAGGTCACAGGCAGAGAAAGAGATGAAACAGACTGCACAGATCAAGAGCGAAGGAGCTGTGATCATTCCTCAGCACCAGCTTAATATGGAGGAACTCTTCCTAACACCTGGGGGACAATATACTTTGGCCAAGAAGCTTCCTGCCTCCCACCAGTCACAGGCAGCACCTGGCTGAGAGTCGGTGGGAGGAGGGGCTCCATGAGCGGCTCCCCGAGAAGAGGGGTCAGGGAGCACGGGCAGGATGGGGGCCGGAGCCTGGGCTCCGGGGGCCCGGGCCACGCAGCCACGCAGCCACGCAAGTCGGGAAGCCTGGCTCCCGGGGAGCTGTGTGGGCCCTCCCATCGCTGGGCCTCAGCTTCCCTTCTGCAAAGAGACTGAACCAGACGAGAGGGCTGGTGGGACAGCCGGAACACAGGCTTTAGAGCCAGCAGCTCTAAGTTTAAATGGGCCTCCCTGGTGGCTCAGTGGTCAAGAATCCATCTGCCAATGAGGAGACACAAGAGAGGCGGGTTTGATTCTGGGTCGGGAAGATCCCATGGAGTGGGAAAAAATGGCAAGCTACTCTAGCATCCTTACCTGGGAAATCCCATGGACAGAGAAGCCCGGCGGGCTACAGTCTATGGGGTCACAAAGAGACAGACCCCACTTAGCGACTAAACAAGAACGTTTAAACGGGGCTTAAACCGGACTAGCGTTTCTCTCTGTCCCTCCGTGTCCGTGTCCTCACTGACAGGACACAGACAGTCAAGGGCAGCATGCAGGGTACGTGGGGACGGGTCCCAGACACACAGCGCCCAGAGCAGGGCTGGGGCCAGGAGGCACTCAGCAAGCGGGCTCTCGCTTCTGCTCCCTGACAGGTTACAGAAAAAAGAGCAAGACTCTGCCCCCACTGTGAGGAAGTCTCCTCAGGGCTGCAGACTCGCCTCTTCTAAGAGGTGGATCCTCTTGGTCAGGACGTCTTCGACCAGGCGGACCTTCTTCTGCGCATCTTCCTTCACCCGCTGAACTTCAGAGCCGCCCCCTCCGGCGAGGCTCTCAACTGCTTTCCTGTGAAAAGAGGCAAAGGCGTAAAATGCACAAGAGTGACGTCAGATGGTGATTCCAGTGGCTCCAAAGAGACGAAGAATATTTGCTGGCCCTTCTCCCACAGCCCTGTGCTGAGCTTTTTTCTTTTTTTTAATATTTGTAATTCACAAGCAGAAAAAATGTGATATATGAACGTATTAGATCAATCATGCAGGACACCTTCGACCATGCCGACTGTATTTCAATTAAACACGTATATGTGATATCTGCATATGTGTATCTATGTGCTTTGCATACTATCCAGTGATTTCCTTAGGCTCAATTCCTAAAAACAGAATTACTAAGTTAAAGGATAAGCACATTTTCAAGACCTCTGACAGCTACTGCCAAATTCCCCACCACAAAACTTCCGATAAAGCACACTTCCACCACCGGCAGGAAAGGCGGAGAGCGGGTGTGCGAACCAGCGTGCAAGGAGCGGAATCGGGGGGCTCCCGTGGCGGCCCAGTGGCCGAGACGCTGTGCTGCCGCTGCAGGGGGCACACACTCAAGCCCCGTTCAGGGACCGGACACGCCGCCTGGTGCACCCACTGAGAAGAGGGCACAGGGGCCAGGCAGCAGGGAGAGCGAGCCTGAGGGGAGAGGTCGGCCACCGGCGGGAAAGCATCTCAAAGCCTGCTCGACTGCTCCGTGAGCACCGTGAGCACCGGCGGTGACTGCGGGCCCGAGGGGAGGGGGCACCCACTCCCCGTGCCCCCCCGCCCCCTGCCTCCAAAGCAAAGCCAGAGCTCGTGCCACGGGGCGTCACGGGGCGCCCGCTCCGCCTGACCAGCGGCGGTGGGGCTGGCACTCCAGAACCGGACACTGGGCCACCACCACTGATGGCCTTTCCTTTTGGTTCTCAAAAGAGAAAAACAGGGTCAGATGCGAACTTCTGAGACACAGACTCAGAGCAGTTCTCATGGATTTCCAAAGTGTCTGCGGATTTCCGGAAGGCAGAATAATAAAGGAAACGGCTCCACCTAAAGCTCGTTTTTCAGAAAAACGGCAAGAGAACAAATCTATTCACTGCCAGCCTCCCATGCCCTACTTTAAGGGTATATAACATTTTTCCAACCAGGACCCACGTGAGCAGACACTCTCATGCACAGGCCACGTGCGTTTCTAACTGAGGACAATGGCGACAATGTCAAGAGGACAATGCTTACCGTCCACGTCTCAGACACAAGTCGCTGCAAACAGACTCCATTCCTATCTTGTTCCCTGCTACCAACAGGCCTTCAGAAGCTGCCCCTCCCCCGTGTCATGATATCATTTTAATGGAATTCATTGTGAATAACTGCAAAGAAAGAACAGGGGCTCTGGGGCTGAACAGATCTGCTTCCAAATTTTGACTCTATTACGTCCTCAGTGTGACTCTGGCTAAGTATCCTCTTACACCTCGGTTTTCTCGTTTGACAAATGAGATGATTACCACTTAGAACTAACGTGCTAACACGCGTGTTGCTCCTCTGATCTGGGCGATGCCTGCCAGCCTGCGAGGACGGCGGCGCTGGCCCCTGCTGAGCGGCTCTGAGGGCCGCGCTGCCCACCTCGGCGGGTGTCAGAGCTGAGAACAGATCCTCACGGGCTGGGACTGAGGCCACCACGGCCACCTCCTGATTGATGCATGAGATGTCCTCAGCCCCCCGCCCAATCCCCGCCATCATTTCCTGATCAAGACTGTCTGGGATTCACTCCTCAAGAGGCAAGACATGGCTGAAAGATTTCTGTTTTAATCTCTTTCCCCTCCTGAGCCTTGAACACAGGATTTTTCCAGGCCTGAGCCTCCACTGACTACCAGAGATGTTTCACCCCTCCGGTTCTACAGGAGCTTCTCTAGAACACCGCTCGCTCCACCACCCT
>SJYF01000270.1:2781266-2793694 GCA_006410515.1 Procapra przewalskii | reverse complement strand
AAGCGCAAGTACCAGCCCCGATCAAACGTCTGTGCTTTGCAGTCTGAATCATACACACGGTCGAGAGGCTGACTACACTTTTTAACAAGTACTGGCATTATTCAATTCGGGTGCATTTTAGTTATGCCACTAAAATGTATTCCCAATAACAAATGTTCCAACTTTTCATTTATCATCTTTGTATTTTACAGTTACTGTAGCAATAAAATTTACACTCGGCAGTATGGTGCAATTTTCCCCTACTAATGGAATTATTATTTTTGTTTGTGTTTTAAAGCCACAGAGATAAAATTTACTCCTGACAATGTGTTTGCTTTTGCTCTTAATGCCCGCTTATTGTAACTGAGAAATACAATAATAGAAAGCCAGAAAACATATATGTTTACTGCACGGCGAGGTGGAGCAAGCCCCAGTTCTGTTGCCAGAAGAACTGGGCAAGTCCTCCCATCCGCTGAGCCTCAGTTTTCTCTTCACTCAAATGGGAATACTGGCTGCCTCAAATAGCTGTTGTAAAATCAGATGCGATGAAGCATGTCAAGTGCCAGGCCTAGGATCTGGGCCAAAGTAGGACCTCAATAAACGTTAGTTCTCGGAAGGTAGGAGGGAAGCTCAAGAAGGAGGGGCTCTGTGTAAGCTTCCAGCTGAGCCACACTCCTGCACAGCAGAAACCAACAGCTCTGCAAAGCTATTATCTTCCGATTAAAAACACACTTTAAAAAGCATGGTAGTTCTCTCCTTTCTTTATAGAAACTTCTCTTTACAGAATCTGGCACAAGAGATGAGACAGACAGCAAGACTGAAGGAGAGAGAGGGTTTAGAGAAGCGGCCCTAACCCAGCTTTCCACCCAATACAAGAAAGAACTTTCTGGAAACACCACCCTCGCTCTTCTTTTTAACCCTCAACACTTCCTCTCGATTCTTTCCATCCTAGTTACGGTTCTTTAGGAAAAGCAAGGGCTTTTCCTGTAACAGATGCTGGGCAGCTCAGGGCCAGGACGAGTACAGCAGGTGCTTGGTGGACACAGCACAGAGCCACAGCGGGTCATCCGCACAAAGCCCCCAGGAAACAGGAACAGCAGAGAAGCCAAGACTCAGAAGCCAAGGGCCCGGCCGCTGGCCAGGGCCCCTGCCTTTCCACGGGCCTCGCCCCACTCGGGCAGGGGACCAGACTCGGGGCCTCACGAGGCGTGCAGTCATGCTGGAGAAGCGAGAATCACACACAGGAAAATCAAGTACCCAAAACCTAGCGCTGGGCTACAAGTCAGGGACTCGAGTCCTAATTCCAGCTCTGGTCTTCATAAATCGTTCTGCTGTGCTCTTTCCCTTCTCCAGACCTGAATTCCCCTCCTCAACAAAAAGGAGGTTTTTCCAAGAAAGCTGCCTAGCTCCCAGGATAATGCTGGAAGGTGAATGAACCCGAAAGCATCTTATCAACAGTGAAGGGAGACGTGCACACAGGATCGTCACTGTGGCCAGAGGAGTCTGCAGAGAGGCTGATGTGTGGCCCGCAGGCAGCCACGCGGGACTCAGCCTGGGCCTCTGTGGCGGGCAGGCGACAGCAGAGTCGCCCGGGGGGCAGAGAACGGGAAGCAGAGGAGTGCTGCCAGGGCAAAGCCGGAGCGGCAGGGGCAGGGCATGCTTAGTATCTGTGCGCCACCCGGGAGGAGGCGCTGGTGGAGAGCACACTGGAGCAGCAGAGTCACCGTGAGCGTCCTTACGTGGAAACTCTGCCCTGGAGGCTTCCTTGCATCACCCTGCCCACCCCTTACCCAGCCCTCTGGACCCTGCTTCCCAAACGCCCACCCAGTCCCCGCCAACAGCTCATCACGAGTCTCTCAGCTCAACTACTGAACTCGCCTCCTAACTTGCCTCCCTGCCTCCACCCCGGCTCCCCGCACAGAACATTCCCCACTCAGCCTCCAGAGTGACCTTTAAAACAAACAAACAAACAAAGCCCTGATTGTGTCAGTGGCTTAAAACTCATGACTGTTTTCTGTGGGATCTCAGGATAAAGACCAAAATCTCTAGCGTGGCCTCCAGACCCTGCAAGATGAGCCCGAGCCCCGAGGCTTGCTGATCAGCTGAGACGCGCACACTCCCTTCTCCTTCAAGACCACCCCCCTCCCCTGGTTAAGGCCTGCTTGCCCCCAGGTCTCATCGCAAGTGCTGCCTTCCCGGCCACAGACCTCTAGCTACACACCTACGGTCGCTGCGCTTACTCTCACAGCGCCCTTTCTTCTCTGACCTCTTTTCCCAATTTGTATTTACAGATCTATATTTCCAAGTATTTGATCCCCATCACTGCTTCCAGAATGTAAGCCCCACCTGTCTGTCTGGATCACCGCTCTATTCTCAGGAACCTAGGCCAGTACCGCACGTAACTACTGCTTGAGAAATATTTTCTGAATAAATTAATTAAGCTGATCAGATCAAGAAAGGGCCCCAAACTCCAGTCTAGGCACTTGGGGAATCGATGCATACAAACGTGGGCACCTGCCATGGAACGCTCAGCCTGGTGTGCGCGTGGCCGTTGTGAGTCTGGGTCTCCATGTACACAGGCCTGGCTAGAAACAAGTCCTGGCCAAGATCCGCAGCAGGCAGGGCGCCGAGAATGTAGCAGGCCGAATTCTACTACGGGTTTCCCGGCTCGGTAAAGTCGATTTGACTCCCTGCCCAGAGACCGATGTTGCTTCCACACAATGACAAAAGCAACCAGTGAAAGCAATGTATTAAGGGGGCCGCAGCAGCCCGGTGCTCGGTGCTTTCAGGGCCGTGGGCCCGCTCCATGAGGAACCAAGGGCCCGCGAGCCACCCGGCAGAGGAAAGGGGAACACCACCACCGCCAGCGGGGGGTGCGGTTCACTCGTCCACCCATCACTCTTCCGCTGAGAAGACGCCACGTGTGCAGGGTCGGCGCCGCCCAGAGGACCCTGCACCAGGGCCCTCTAGTCTCCCCCGTGCCCACAGCCGTCCATGCTGGCTGCTGGCTGGGAGCTGGCAACAGGGGCCGTGGAGCCCGGCCCAGCGCAGCGCAGCTGTGGGCGTTTCAGGCGCTCGGTCACGTCCAACTCTTCGTGACCCCGTGGACAGCAGGACCCTCTGTCCATGGGATTTCCCAGACAAGAATACTGGAATGGGTTGCCATTTCCTTTTCCAGAGGATCTTCCCAACGCGGGGATCGAACCTGCATCTCCTGCCTTGCAGGCAGACTCTTCACCTCTGAGCCCCTGGGAAGCCCCGCAGTGCAGCTTGCCCCAGGCCGCTGCGGAGCGCCAAAGCACGACCACGTGGGCTTCCAGCCGGGCCCTGGGTGGGTCAGCGCCAGGGAGTCTCCATCGTCTCGCAAGTGAGACCCGGCGTGCTCTCGTGCTGCCCCCACGCTCATAAATGCCCTCCGTCGTTGCGTCCCCATCACACCCCGAGTACATGCTCACCACTGCCCAGGTGCTCTGAGTAAAGGGAAGTCTTTTCGAATCCTCAGCACATTTATCTAAGAAATGCTTATGAATGAATGAATAACCAATTGAGACACAGACTCTTCTCTGAACTGTGACTGCTGTTCAATAAATATTTAAATTAATTAACTGATTAATTGATTAAAATAATAGCTTTCGACTTGTTTAATGCAGTAGAGCCCTTCCTTTAATGAATTACTACAAGGGACCCTAGTACAGAAAACACACACAAAAATCAGCTACTCTGGCTGAAGCCCCACACTCTGCCGCCGAGCCTCACCCACCTCGGGGCTCCTTCTAAGGCTCCAAGGCCCTCGGCCTTTCACGGCGATGAAAACGAACAAGCTGCGGAGGAAACTGACAATACAGCTGGATCGCACAGACACATCACTAAGGAAAGAGGCCAGACACGAAAGCGCCAGTGCCACAGACGACTCCTGTTCTCTAAGTTCAAAAACAGGCAGGACTGAGCAACGCGGGCGCCCGCGGTGAGCGCAGGAGTGAGCTCCGTGAAGGAGCCTAAGTTCCGGGAGCACAAAGGAGACGCCCAGGGACCTGACGACCTTCTGGTCTGTGGTCTGGACGGTGGCCCCATAGCCGTGCTCGCCCCATGAAAAGCATCAAGCTGTACACTTACCATCGATGCATTTTCCTGTGTCATATCTTTGTAACACACTTATAGGAGATGGTTAGATAGATGAGATATTTAGAGAGCATCACCGGCCCAATGGACATGAGTTTGAGCAAACTCTGGGAGATGGTGAAGGACAGGGACGCCTGCCGTGCTGCAGTCCACGGGGTCGCAAGGAGTCGGACAGGACTTGGCAGACTCAACAACAACATTATATTTTAAAAGTTTGTTGAAAAATAAATAAAAATGAAAACTCCTCAGGGTACTGAGAGCAACTGGCTTAGAAACACAAGGCTCTCTTCTCCTAGCGCGACCAGCCACCGCCACCACCAGGCCCAGGCGATGTGGACAGGTACTCACGAGGCTTTGATGAGCAGCCGCTCTCTCTCCTGCAGCTCCTGCTTCAGGCTCTCTACCTCCACCTTGAGCTCGATGTTCTTGGGGACAAGATCAGGAGAGAAAAAAACACGTGAGACACAGGCCATCAGAACGCCTTTAGTGGGGAACCTGCCTTCAGCGTGAACTGCCTCCCACGCTCTTAACGGATACTATGCTCTTAATGGGTGGATGTTAGATTCAAACCTCATTAGCCTTGGGGCACAGGGAAAAGGGGGTTATTAAACACTAGTGGGCTCCAAAGAAAGCCCTGGATTTCTCAAGGCTTGGAACAATTATGTAAACATTCCAAGCATCTAACAGCCAGAGCGCTCAAACACTGAGGCATAAATGTCATACAAGTGAGGCTGATTTAAAAATTATTTGCCCTCCGCCAAGCAAATTTACAAGCAATTCTGCAGTTTGTTTTTCCCATTCCAAGGCAATTACTTCTGGTTGTTTACAATCATGCATGTGGTGGTTGGAGCAGTGGGAACGTGTTGCAGCTTCAAGAAAACATGCGGATGGGAAGCCACATCACTGCCTGTCTCATTTCAGTGTGAGATGTCAAGGGACCCTCTTCCCAAAGAGCCGTGACCGCATGGGGCCCGCTGCCTGGAGGGGGCACCACAGGGCTCTGCAGCCAGCATCCTCAACTGACCGAAACAAAGGGAGCCTCCAGGGCCTTGGGCTTGCAACTCCTGTGACAACCCAAAGGCAGGATCTTTGGCACACGGATCACAGCATCAGGCTGTGGGGCAGAGAGAGGCTTTGGGAACCAGTTCACCAGTGTCCTCAGATGGGTCAGGTGGATTCACCCAGCACAGAGGTGGGTCCAGGCGTGCGGTCTGCGGAGGGCTGCTGCAAATCCACGATTTCTCTGACCCTGCACCTGCTCTAATCTCATGATGTGCACCAACCCAACATTCTGTTCCCTAATACATGTGTATCGCTGTAAATAAGAATAACATTTCCAGTACGATTTACGATCTCAGAGGACATGCCTCCCTCCTTTCAGCCAAACAGCCCCAAAGGGCAGAGCACCCCGACGGAGAAGTCTGCTAGAATGGGAGGGCCACGGCCTCGGGACTTGACAACTGTTCGGTCGCTCGGCCACGTCTCACTTTTTGCAACCCCATGAACTGCAGCACGCCAGGCCTCCCTGTCCTTTACTATGTCCCAGAGTTTGCTCAAACTCCTGTCCATTGAGTCAACGATGCCAGACCTGGCTTCAGATTCTGTCTCCACTCGTTACTGGGCAGAAACTGCGCTGAGTTAGCTGATGGTCGTCCTCTCGCTCCTTCACTTGACAGACACACACCAACCCGTGACAGGCTGAGCACCGACTAAGCGTCGAGGCCGCTGCAGTCGCCGCGGAGGGCAAGGCAGACACAGCCCCTGCCTTCCTGCTCATATCCAGCACTAAAGCAGAAGTGGGAGCCTGTAATTGACCTTAGAAACACAAGCCCAAGGGACTTCCCTGATGGTCCAGTGGCTAAGAGTCCTCACTCCCAACACAGGGGGCCCAGGTTCGATCCCTAGTCAGGGAACTAGAGCCTGCAAGCTACAATGAAAGATCGTGGAAGCTGCAACTAAAAAGATCCCACACGCAACAACAAGACCCCTTGTGCCACAAGACGCAGACAGATAAATAAACACTAAAAGAAAAAAAAAGAGCTCTCATCACAAAGGGGGGAAACAATCTTAGAAAGGAAAAGGAAGAAACTGTCCTCACTGCCGTCTCAGACCCCTCAGGGGCTCACACGGCAAACACGAGGCCCAGCTGCCCTGGCGGATTCCAGGGCTGGATGAGCTAAACAACGGGACGCGGCAGGAGACAGGCTCAGGCGGCGCTGCTCCCTTCACACCAGACAACGGGGAGCGAGGAAGCCGTCTCCGCAGAGCTCTTCCTGGAAAACCTGACCTCTGCAGAAAGGACAGTTGGTGTCAGCACACAACGTCGTCAACTGTGGTTTTGGGAAAACTGTAGAAACCCCTTCAAAGAGAAGATTCCTCTTCCAGCTCTCCAAAGAGCAGAGAGCTTCTACGTAACAGGTGACATCATATGTTCTAAGTGGTTGGCTTTCTGATGAACCAACTGGCAGCCCCAGACCAGCGAATTTACAAGACTACACGGCTAACATGTCCGCGAGATTATTCTTTGCAAGCCTGATGCTTCAAGCTATAAACTTATATATATGGTGATCGAATTTTCCAAACTGAAAACCAAGACAGCTTATAAGTATCAAACCGAATATCATTATAAAAAAGAGTGAAGACGCTCTTAAACCCCTATGAAGAGACCATACACAAGATACTGTTACCATCAGAGCAGAGCACGCTTACATTTCTGTGAAGAGGGCGTTGATACGTGATATACACACACGCAACGGCTGCTTGCAGACACACAGAATTTCTCTGCCTGAAGAATTAATCATACTGGTGAGACCTAGGGAACCAGGAGACAAGGATGGAAGAAAGTCTTTCCAGTGTATCCCTTCTATACGTTTCGATTCTGAACCATGTACATCTATCCAAAAAATTGAAATTTAAATGAAAGTACAATCAAATCAAGCCATCTAGCCAAGCAGTGGATAAAGAAGAGCTGGAACCACACACCACAGTGCGGCAGGCAGACCCAGGGTCGGAGCCCGCCTCCCGGCACAGCTGCTCGACAGCAAGCACGCTGCTCATCTTTCCTGAGCTTCAGTTTCCTCTCCTGCAAGAGAAAGATCATTTCCACGGGACAAGACTGTCTCGAGAATTAAAAGAAGATGATGAAGGTAGAAACACCCAGGACAGGGGCCGGGGCAAGAGGAAGCAGTTTCCCGCTTTTAGATTTCCTAACACCCATGTTTGTCCTGAGGTGCATGACAATCACACATAGTAGGAAATATTTAAGGTGACAGGCTTCTCTTTAAAATTTTGACTGCATCACCACTTCTTTCCCCAAAGGGGGAGATCCGCATTGTCTTTCTCTCCCACAATAAAGGGAAAAAAAAAACTGGGTCTTGAGGGACAAGGGAGCTTTTTAATTCTTGAAAAGGCTTGAAAGGACAAAACAATCCGTCTTCAAGACAAGTCCATTTAAGTCCACCCACTAAAACTCAAGCAGCATTCGCTTTCCTCCTTCCAAAGTTTCCACTGGTGCAAACTTCAGAAGACAAAAAGAAAATGGAATAAGTCTCAGGCCAAGGGCTAATCTCCTAGAGAAAGTCAAGAAAGGGGCACTAAAATATTGTTTGTACTCCTGCCTTTTCAAGAGAGCCAAGTTCTTTTCTCAACTCCCAGAACCACGGTTTGTTTTCAGGCAGAGGCCTGTAGGTCAAGACTTGAGACAGGAATAGACTTTTAAGCAAGCACGCAAGGGATACAGAAGAGTCGCGCCACAGAAAAAAATGGCAACCCTAACTCTGGGCGGCCGATGGAAGCCTTGGTAAGACAGCGGTGGTCACTGGCAAGGGCTGACTGCGTGCTGAGGCTTTTCAGCTACCCGCTCATTTTAATCCACACAAATAACCCCAGGACAGAGGGGTTATCAGTTAACTCTGGAAGCAAGCCCAGAGACAGCTGAAGGGACTTGCCTACAGTTACACAAGCTAGTGAGTAACAACAGGATTCAATTCCAAAGACATGCCACCACTTCACTCTTTGTCTCAAATATAAATAATGAGAAAACAGCAACTGAGATATGGTAAGTCAGAATTCCATTTTCAGAAGAGAGAAAGACTCCATTAAAATTAATCTTGTACCGCTTTGCTTAGTATTAAGGTCATTCTATTCTCTTTACGCTCCCTGTAATCAATCCAAATAAAAGGAAAGCAGCACTATCTGTTCGTGCCAAGTTTGGGAACAAACATTAATCGAGCTGCTGCTTCGAACGGCCACGAGGAAGGACGCCGGGCGCGGCAGCGCCGGGCGGGACACTCACGGTTTTGCAGGCGCGCTCCGAGCGGCCACCACGCTCCCGCTGCAGGCTTTCCTCGAGGAAATAGATGCGGAGCTTCAGGTTAAAGTTTTCTTTCTTCAGTTCAGTGATTTGCTAGGAAATAAGCACACATGGGTTACGGAAAGGAAGGTCTGCGGGACGAGACCTGCGTGACGCCCAGAGCTTCCAGGGCTGCAAAGGGAGGAAGAGCGCAGCTTTGCTGCAACCACACTAACCCAGGAGTAAGCGCCAGAGGCAGGACAGTCTGAGCAAGGAAATGAACGATGGCTGAGTGCAGACAGAGAATTCATGACCACACTGAGGGCAAGTTAGGAAAGGAAAGGAAGAAGGGAAGCTCTTCTCTACCAAAGAAATCAACTTAATAAATGCAGAAAGTAGCAGGAAGAGAAAAGCACCATTATACACCCGCCCTCGTAGAAATAAACGACTCGGGCAGAGATCAACACACAAACGCACTCGGTGAAAGAGCGCTGGAGGGCACGGCATTCCCACCCTCTCGAGACGGTCACCCCACAGATGGCTTATCATCTGGGAAAACATATCGTCACGATTCAGAAGCCTAGCAGACATCACCCTAGTCAACAGAATACGTTCCTACCACCCCTGGGGGGACAGACTGACACGCTGTGCCTCCTGAGCTGAGTCACTGAAAGTAAGCAATTTCATTTAAAAATGCTAAAATACCTATAATCTCTCTCTCTCTCTCTTTTTTTTGGCAACTTAATGGCTTGTGAGATCTTATTTCCTCAACCAGGGAACTGAACCTGGACCCTGGCAGTTAAAGCACCAAGTCGTAACCACTGGACTGCCAACGAATTCCCAAATTACCTACAACCTTTAACCTACAACTAATCAAGAGTTGTCGGACTTCTCTGGTGGCGTAGTAGATAAAAATCTGCCTGCCAATGCAGGGGACGCAGGCTCAGTCCCTGGTGCAGCAAGCTTCCACCTGCCATGGAGCAACCAGCCCACTCCTAGTGAGCCTGAGTGGGGCAGCAGCTGGAGCGCATGAGCCAGAGTCTGCTGGGAGAGAAAGACGACGAGGATCTCCCCCTTTGGGGAAAGAAGTGGTGATGCAATCAAATTTTAAAGAAGAGCCTGTCGCCTTAAATATTTGTGGAGCCACAAAGAGCAGCCCCTGCTCGCCGCCAACCAGAGGAGAAAGCCTGCACGCAGCAAGGAAGACCCAGGGCAGCCAGAAATAACCACAAATGAATGAAGCCAGCTTTCCTTAAAACGTTTAATCAAGAGGCGTCAATCAGACAAATCCAAATTGAAGGGCGCTCTACAAACGGCAGACTCGGACTCTCCAGAAACCTTCATGACAATCTCAGGACAAAAAGGGCTGGGAGACTCTCCAAAAGGAAGGGAAGGAACAGAGGCCTGACTGCGAAGCACAATAAAATCACACAGTGACTCTTGAAATCTTTTTACGCTACGTGGAGACAGCTGGGGGACTGTGAATAACAACTTTCCACCAGGCAAGAGTATTATGAGTTTGTAAGAGAATGTCCTAGGCAAGAGATTCATGCTGAAGTTCTCAAGGGTGCTGTCATTAAACCTGCAATTAGCACCCTAATGAGGGGGGAGGGAGAGGAAAAGAGATAAAGTAGATATAACCAATTTAAAAGAACTGAAAGTGAAAGTGAAGTCGCTCAGTCGTGTCCGACTCTTTGTGACCCCGTGGACTGTAGCCCACCAGGCTCCTCCGTCCATGGGATTCTCCAGGCAAGAATACTGGAGGGGGTTGCCGTTTCCTTCTCCAGGGGATCTTCCCAACCCAGGGATGGAACCTGGGTCTCCCACATTGCAGGCAGACGCAAGAACTGAAATCAAACTATATTCTCTGACCATAATGGACATAAACTTAGAAATCACTAACAGAAAGAAAGCTGGGAAATTCCCAAGTACTTAGAAATGAAACAGCATATCTCTAAACAATCTCCAGGTACAAGAGGAAATCAAAAAGACATTCTGAATAAATGAAAATAATATCAAAATTTGTTGGATGCAGTTAAGAGTAATATTTAGCGGGAAACTTATACTATTAAATGCTTTAGAAAAGAAAAAATACACATATACACTTCATATATGATAGCTCAGTTGATAAAGAATCCAGCTGCACTGCAGGAGACCCTGGGTCGATAACTGGGTTGGGAAGATCCCCTGGAGAAGGGACAGGCTGCCCACTCCAGTGTTCCGGTCTGGAGAATTCCATGGACTGTATAGCCCGTGGGGTCGCAGAGAGTCAGACACGACCGAGCGACTTTCACTCACGAGGAGCGGCCGTGCAGCTCAGGGAACTCCGCTCGGCGCGCAGCAGTGAAGCTCAGTGCTTCTTCCCCACAGTCACCGCGAGTGCTCTACGTGGATTCGCATGTGGCTCGCTTCTCGGCGCAGCGGAACTAACACGACACCGTGAACCAGCCACACGCCAATAAAAATAACTGTTTTTCAAAAAGCATATTTCAAATCGATAATCGAAGCTCCCATTTTAGGAAACCATGGAAAGAGCAAAATAGACCCAACGCAAAAAGAATGAAGAAGATAATAAACATAAGAGCAGAAATCCGTGAAGAGGAAACAACGAGGAAAAATCACTTTTAAAAGCTGGCTCTTTCAAGCCATTGATGACACTAATTATACCTCTAGCTAAACTGGTGAAAAAATCAAGGGAGAGCGACGACATAACTTACCATATCAAGAATGAAAGAGAGATCGTTACAGATCCCACAGTCACTAAAAAGATAAAATGAGAACAATGGACACAAGTCTGTACATCCAAACTGGAGAGCTCAGAGGAAACGCACAATCCCTTCAAAGCCACAAACTATCAAGATTCACCAAAGAAGAAATTAAGAGAACATGAACACTCCTATAGCTGTTTAGAAACTTAAATCTGTAATTAAAACCTTCCAAGAAAGAAAATCCCAGGATGATTTCAGCAGCAGTTTCTACCAAATATTTAAATCTCTACCAATTTTATACAATCTCTTCCAGAAAACAGAAAATGCGGCAACTTTCCTACTTCATTTTAGGAGGGCAGCATTACCCTCATAAAACCAGACAAAAATATTATAAGAAAACTACAGACTAAATCCTCTAAATGACAGACACAAAATCCTCAACTAAATTTTAAAAAATTCAGTTCAGTTCAGTTGTTCAGTCGTGTCCGACTCTTTGTGACCCCATGGACTGCAGCACGCCAGGTTTCCCAGTCTACCACCAACTCCCAGAGTTTGCTCAAACTCATGTCCATTGAGTCGGTGATGCCATCCAACCATCTCATCCTCTGTTGTCCCCTTCTCCTCCTGCCTTCAATCTTTCCCAGCATCAGAGTCTTTTCCAATGAGTCAATTCTTCACATGAGGTGGCCAAAGTACTGGAGTTTCAGCTTCAGCATCATTCCTTCCAAAGAAATCCCAGGGCTGCTCTCCTTCAGAATGGACTGGTTGGATCTCCTTGCCATCCAAGGGACTCTCAAGAGTCTTCTCCAACCCCACACTTCAAAAGCATCAATTCTTCGGCGCTCAGCCTTCTTCACAGTCCAACTCTCACATCCATACATGACCACAGGAAAAACCATAGCTTGGACTATACAGACTTTTGTCAGTTAAGCGATGTCTCTGCTTTTAATACGCTGTCTAGGTCTGTCAACAGCTTTCCTTCCAAGGAGCGAGCGTCTTCTAATTTCATGGCTGCAGTCGCCATATGCAGTGACTTCGCAGCCCAAGAAAATAAAGTCTCTCTCTGCTTCCACTGTTTCCCCATCTATTTCCCATGGAGTGATGGGGCCGGATGCCGTGATCTTCGTTTTCTGAATGCTGAATTATAAGCCACCTTTTTCACTCTCCTCATTCACTTTCATCAAGAGGTTCTTTAGTTGTTCACTTCCTGCCATAAGGGTGGTGTCATCTGCATATCTGAGGTCATTGATATTTCTCCCGGCAATCTTGATTCCAGCTTGTGTTTCTTCCAGTCCAGTGTTTCTCATGATGTACTCTGCATAGAAGTTAAA
>SJYF01000270.1:2764151-2780442 GCA_006410515.1 Procapra przewalskii | reverse complement strand
GTAGATGTTTTTCTGGAACTCTCTTGCTTTTTCCATGATCCAGCAGATGTTGGCAATTTGATCTCTGGTTCCTCTGCCTTTTCTAAATCCAGCTTGAACATCTGGAAGTTCACATACTGTTGAAGCCTGGCTTGGAGAATTTTGAGCATTACTTTGTGAGCATGTGAGATGAGTGCAATCCTGCAGTAGTCTGAACATTCTTTGGCATTGCTTTTCTTTGGAAAATTGGAACACAGTAACACATCATGAGTGGGATTCATCCCAGGAATCTAACATTACTTCAATATTCCAAAGTCAATCCATGTAATTCACCAAGCTAAAAGACCAAAGGAGAAAACACATATATATGATTGTAGCAAAATGTGCGAAAAGAACATTAGACACCAGCAATCATTCAAGATAAAAATTCAGCAAACTAGGAATTCAAGGAAACATCCTTTATCTGCTAAAGGACATATACAAAAAGTCACACATCTACAAAACACAGATTTACTAAAGATGAAGAACGAAACGCTATTCCCCTAACATCAACAATGAAGAAAGGCTATTGGCTCTTATGATTCCTATTCAAAATGTATTTGAAGTTCCAGACACTGTGATAAAACAAGGGGAAAAAATAAAAGGCATCCAGATTGGAAAGGAAGAAATAAAACCACCCTATGTGCAGACAACGTAAAAACAAAAAATTCCAAGGAATCTACCCAAAAAAGCTCCCAGAATTCATTAAGTGAGTTTAGCAAAGTCAGCATACAGGTATCAATCATATTTCAATATACTAGCAACAAACACAGAGAAGATGATGGCACCCCACTCCAGTCCTTGGAGAAAGAATCATGGGAGAAAGAATCCCATGGACGGAAGAGCCTGGTGGGCTGCAGTCCATGGGGTCACTAAGAGTCGGACACGACTGAGCGACTTCACTTTCACTTTTCACTTTCCACTTTCATGCACTGGAGAAGGAAATGGCAACCCACTCCTGTGTTCTTGCCCGGAGAATCCCAGGGATGGGGGAGCCTGCTCGGCTGCCGTCTTGGGGTCGCACAGAGTCGGACACAACTGAAGTGACTTAGCAGCAGCAGAAACAACAAACAATTGAAAACTGAAAAATTTTTAAATACCATTTACAATATCTCCAAAAAGGAAAATTTGTAAGAACAAATCTAGTAAGATATTATGTATGTCTGATGAAATCAAGAACCTAAATAAGTGAGGAGACTTACCAAATTCATGAATTGGAAATCCTTCTTTTAAATCAATAAATTGAGCTTCATCAAAATTTTAAAAGTTTGCTTTGGAAAAACACAGCGCTGAAAGAATGAAAAGACAAGCTACACAGTGAGAGAGAACATTTGCAAATTACAAACCCAGCTGTATCTGTTGCTGCTGCTGCTAAGTCACTTCAGTCGTGTCCGACTCTGTGCGACCCCACAGACGGCAGCCCACCAGGCTCCGCCCTCCCTGGGATTCTCCAGGCAAGAACCCTGGAGTGGGTCGCCATTTCCTTCTCCAAGGAACTGTATCTAGAATACATAAATATCTCATAAAATCTCCTTGCTAGGAAGCAACTCAATTAAAAAAAACACAACCCAAAAAACAGGCAAAAGATTTGAAAAAACACTGCATAGGAGAAGATACACAGATGACAAATAAGCACAAGAAAAGAGTTTTAAGCATTTTTAGCCATTAGGAAAAAGTGAATCAAAACTATAATGAGATACCACTACACATCTATTAGAATGGCCAAAAAAATTTTTTAGTTGATAATACCAAATGCTGACAAAGATGTGGAACAAATGAACTTTCATACTCTGCTGATGGGAGTGCAAAATGGTACAATCACTCTGAATAATAGTTTGGCAGTTTCTTACCAAAAAAAAAAAAAAACCTACATTTACCATATGACTCAGCAACTCCAGTCCTAGGTGTTTACCCTAGAGAAGTGAAAACCCATGCCCACACACACACACACACACACACACACACAAACTTATACAGGAATGTTTACTGCAGCTTTATGAGTAATCACCAAAACATGGAGAGAACTCAAATGCTCTTCAAAAGGTGGATGAACAGCGTGCACACCCACGTGGTGGAAAGACACTCGCTGCTGCAGCACGTGGCCACGCGGAGGCGTCTCAGAGAGGCTGCGCTGAGGGGAGAAGCCGCCCTCGGAGGACTGCAAGGGGTACAGGACTTCTGGAGAAAAAGCAAAATCACAGCGGCCAGGAACAGAGGGACAGCTGCCAGGCCTGGTGAAGAGCCTGACCACAGAGGGAACGCTCGGGGATTTCTGGCATTTGGAACATTCCGATTGTGGTTGACAGTCACACGACCCTACAACCATATACACATATACCAAAAAAAACCACATAAATACATGTCTTGTTTATGACAAAGTTACAAGGGAGTATACATATGTCAAAACTCAGCCAGCACTTAAAACTGCAGGGGTTTATTTCAAGCGAAAGGAGAAGGGGGTGGCAGAGGAGGAGATGGTCAGACAGCGTCACAGATTCAATGGTCAGGAATCTGAGCAAACTCCAGGGGAGCCCGGCGTGCTGCAGTCCCTGGGGCTACACAGCTTAGAGGCTGAACAGTGACAACAAAGTAAAACGCAGTAAAATATTAACCGCTGTCCTCGAGTGTCACATCACCATACATGCACAGTCACTGGGGCTTTTCTTCAACATTTTAAAAAATAATTGGTGATAGCACATAATACTCCTTTTAATAAATTTTTGAATACTTTTACGACTGATAAAAGAGAATGATAAGCATACTCTGCATTAAGTACATTTCAAATTTTCCACCCCTGGCCCCTTGTTAACACTTAAAGTTTCAATTTTGTGGCTAAGAAGAACAGAGAACAAGCAATTGATAGGTTCATTAAAGCCTCCCTTTTAAATGTTTTAAGGCAACAGCACATAAAACATTCATTCAAACAAAAAGTCTACCCCGCCAGATGCTTCCTATAAAGAGAAGCCTTATTCCATTACTTGGCTACCAATAAATTATTTATGGAGGTTGCTGAGAATGCCCACATTGTGCATGCTGCTAAAATTCTTAGCAACATTTGAAAGAATATTTGTTCTATTTATAGGTGAAGAACTTTTTTTTTTTAATGAGAAAAGGTAAATAAGCCTTCAGAAGGTCATTGCAAATGCCCGCCAAGCCCCAGTGAATAAAATGAAATACAGGCGCCAACTTTTCTGCAGCAATGCCAGGCTCGTCCTGTGCGCAATGCCAGAGCCTTCTCCAGGCTTCCTCTGACGACCCCACCAAGCTGGCCTGGGGTCCTCCTGGACGTTCCCACACACCCTTTGATCTCTTCATACAGCAGCCATCGCACTGCAGTCCGCCAGCTGGGGGATTTCCTTTCTGCCCAATCGTCTCTAAGAGATGGGGCCATGCTCTCTTTTGTATTTTAGTCTGCGACATAAACAGACAGTCTTTAATACACAGTAACAATGGGGTGGCCAGAACGCTGGGCGTATTTACGAATTTCCTGAAGGCCATGCGATGCAAGGAGAGACCTGCAGGCTTCAGAGTCAGACAGACATTGCTTTTTTCTATCACTTTTTAAAGATTTTTTTAAAATGTGGGCCATTCTTAAAGTCTTTTATTGATTTTGTTCTGTTAGTTTTGGCCCCAAGGCATGGGGGATCTTAATTCCCCCAACAGGGATCAAACCCACAACCCCTGCACTGAAAAGCAAAGTTTTTACCACTGGACTACCGAGGAAGTTCTGCCATCGCTCTCAGAATAAAACTTCCTGGGCTTCCTCTGTGGCTCAGTGGTAAGAATCCACCTGCAATGCAGGCGACACAGGTTTGATCCCTGGGTTGGAAAGACCTTCTGGAGAAGAAAATGGCAACCCACTCCAGTATTCTTGCTTGGAAAATTCCACGGGCAGAGAAGCCAAGCAGGCTACAGTCCACAGGGCTGCAAAAATTAAAATAAAAAAAAGCTTGGTGCCGTGGCCGCAGCTTTGTGTGATCTGGCTCCACGCTCGGCGGTAAAGCGCCCCACCCGTCGCTGGCAATGCTCCACCCTCCCCAGTGCTCACATAAGCCAGGCCTTGTCTGCACTCACAGCTCTTCCTGCAGCCCTTGCTGGGAAGGTTCAATCTCAGGCTTTCCATCTCAGCTTCACCTTAAACGTCCGAGCGTCCTTCCTAACTACTGGCTCCAAAGAGGGCCATCTCCACTACCTCCACCAAGTCACTCTCTCACGCAGAACTCTTACTTTCTTACTATAAGTTGTCACAACCTTCCTTCATCTTCGATCCTTACACATGTACTATTTGCTATCACCCCTGTTAAATAAAGCTCATCCACTTGTGGAGGGCAGGGGCCTTTGCGATCTGTCTGCTCATGGCTGTTTCCCCTGAGATTCGTAGCACAGTATCTGGACACAGGGGGCACTCCATCAACACGAGCTGAATGAATGAATGCAGCCGGCCCAGGCTGCCTAACGAGCCGTGTGAGTTTAGTCAAGTTCGTTATGCTGTGTCCCTCAGTTCCTTTGTCTATAAAAATGGGATTATAATAATGCCTCTTTCAGGGAGCTATTATGAGGATTAAAAGAAATTAATTGGGATGTTTAGTATTGTGCGTGCCTGGCATAGCATAAGAACTTAAAACAATATTCTTTTCATCTGCACTTGAAGTAAGTTTAAGAAATGAAAAAAGAAAAAGGCTGGAAACACTGAGAACAGCTTACCGTACAATAGGAAGAAATACCTGAAAATCCACCAGATATGACTCAGAAACTCGGCGCCCAAAGGTAGGTGAGCAGAGAGCTGTGCTCGCCAGGCTCCAGCCCTGGCAGCCCGAGCGGACCATGGAGCTGGAGCCTCTGAAAGAGGAACCATCCCAACTCGGTCCCAGCTCCGCGGCAGGACGCCCTCTGGAGGTTTCTGCTCGCTCGTCATGACTTCCTCCCGCATCCTGTCAAAGGCCTTCCGCGCCTAGGGCACCATCCAAAAGGGAAGAAAGGTGAAAGCCAACACCATAAAAAGAATCAGGGCAACTCCAACCGACGGAACTCTCAGCCAGAAGCCGCGCTTCTGACGACCTCGCCATCAGCTGGGCCTGGGACTCTGCGGCGGAGGCTCGGCCTCCAGGGCAGCAAGGACAGAGGGCAGGGGCCCTGCGGCCAGTGGAGCCGGAAGTGGACTCAGCTCCCAACGCGGTCAGCTGTGAGCCGCCCAACCCTGGGAAACCACCGCACCACTTTGAGTCCCTGTTCACTCATCAATAAAAAGAGGATCAGAGTCATCTACTTCACGGAGGTGTTGTGACAACTCCATGACCTACAGCACCGGGCAGAGCCCAGCACTGAGCGAGCCGAAGACACAGGGTCACTTTCGGAATGAACCCACTTCTCACTCAGGCTTCAATATGCAGACCCGCAAGCCGCCGTCAATTTTTTTATCCTCTTTGAGAGTCCAAAAACTGTTAGACCATTCACCCAGACATCACAAAAACCATGCAATCCTGCTGCCCAGAGTTCATTTCTGGTAAATAACACCGCACGCAAGACAGTTCTGCCAGCAGCAGCTAAGCGGGGTTAGGAAGATGAAGAAGACACCCTGGGATTCGCTCCTGATTCCACTGCTCCCCCAGTGTCCTCAAGACACGCAGAAAACTGTTGCCAGGCAAACATCTAGTCAACCACCAATACTGGAGTAACAACAGGATTTTAAAAGTGAGCCCAGGCAACATGTGGAAGGCAACTATCTTATGAAATCTACTCTCTATATATTCTCTTCAGCCTCTGCTCATGAATACACATTTTTTTGTAAAACTGTAACATAAGTGAATTTGTATAATCCATTGCTTCCCCTAACATGTCTTAAATATTTTCATGTTGCTGCAGAATTCCCATAATTATCACTTAAACTGACTGCACCGAATTCCACTGAATTAATCCACAGTCAATCGCTTAACCACTTCCCTGCTGAGCTCCCACGCATTCAGAGTGCTCCAGAAGAGCTGCAGGCTTCTGGACCAGAGACCAGCTGTGCGTGTGGCCTTCTTTTTGTCTCTCCGTCACACTACACTCCTGCGCGAATCACTGAGTCTCTCCAAGCTCCGCCTCCTCACCTGGGAAACACCTTCATCACAAGCTTGCTACAGTAAGCCGAAGAGACGGCAAGTGCAGAATGCAGCTCGCTTGTTCCCGACGCGTCACACTCGGACGCAACGTGGCAGCACCGCCGCGCTCCGGCACTGCCGCTCCAGCACCGCCGCGCTCACAGCTCCTCCCTCCTGCTGGGCTCTTCCCTCATGATGAGTTTCCCCAAGACGGGTTATCGGGCTCAAGAGCAATACTATTGTTACAACCATCAGAATCTCTTTCCAAATGGCCGTCAGAAAGACTGTAAGCATTCACACTGCCCAGCCCGCCACCTGGCCGGGTCTGCGGAGGGCGCGGCCAGGACACGCAGCACATTTGACCCAGCATGCAGGAGACTAGCCTACGACACAGATGAGCCTCTGCGCTGAACACGTACCAGACTCGCTCCCAAGACCTCTGGCCCTGACGGGCCCCATCTCCTGCAGAGCCAGGGCCACAGCACGTCTGTGCAGGCACTCTGCCAGCTCCAGAGGGCCCTCCTCCACGTGCGCCAACCTGCACCCCATGTGGTTCTCGCTCTCCCGCGTGGTTCTCGCTCTCCCGCCTGGTTCTAAAGGCGCCCCGCCCTCCTCAGCCTCCCCTGACCCTCATCACTGCCTGCCCTCCTAAGACTCTGGGGGGAATCTGCGTGCCCCTCCCTCCTGCTACACTGCTCCAGCCACCCGCCTCAACTTAAGACCGGATACCAGGCACTGTCCTGGCGGGTGTCACTGCATCCTCACCACAACCCTAGGCGTCAAATACTACTTTTCCCATTGCACAGGTAAGGCAACCAAATTTACAGCTTACAAGGTAACACACTTATTTTTATCAATAAGAATTCACTGACTACCATCTTGTTCAGCTGGGTGTTGAGCACGAAGGACACAGCAGAGGAGACAAAGTTAAGCAACTGTACCAATAAAACACATAATTGCAAACAGTCGCAAGATTCCCAGTGGAACACTGCACCCGAGTGCCAGGCCCAGGCAAACTGGGAAAGGGAGTTGCGGGCAGCCTCTCTATGAAGTCACGTGAAGACCAAGCCATGGAGGGCAAGGATCCTGGCGCTCAGGAGCAAGGGAAAGGACAGTCCCCGCAGAGGGAGGAGCCGGGCCAGAGGCCGGAGGGCAGGGTGCGACCGGAGACGGCCGCAGCCGGCGGCACAGGGCAGGGTCACACGGCCGCGGCAAGCAGGCAGGGATTCTGCTCCAAGGTCAAAGCAACCCCACAGCAGGGTCAGCGGAGGCTGACCACAGACGAGGAGCAGGCGGGGGAGCTGGCCGCAGCAGGGTCCTCGGGACAGAGGGGGCGCGGGCACAGAGGGCCGGGTGCCAGGCACCGAGCGAGGGGCCTTCCACACCAGGACTCACGGGGCCCTCACCACCAGTTCCGAGGGGAAGACCGCATCCAGCCCCGCGTTACAGAGAAGGCTCTAGAAGCAACCTGGCAGTGCGACAGCGCCAGACCTAACACCCACCTCCGGTCACTTCCAGGAACGCGCCGCACCCACGCGCACCACTGCTGCAGACGCTGCAGGGCCACACACACCGGGTGGGGCTGAGGGGCGGGGGCTGCCTCCGGCAGGAAGCCGCCCAGCACACGGAGGTTTCAGGGCAAAGCCAAAGACGCAAACTCCTCGCCATGGCTCGGATAAAACACTAAAGTGGACCAACTGCCTCGCTGAGACCCAGACTTTCCAACAAAACGGAATAAGCGCCCTGATTCAAACACCAGAACCTCAGGGCAGCTGGGCTGGAGACAGGAGCAGCAGAACCTGTCCTAAAGGGAAAAAAGAACACGCAAGTGGACAAAGAGAGAGGCCAGGACACTCACCACCGCTTTATCACAGCGAGGAATCGGACGCAGTCTGAACGTCACACAGGAAGAGCTTACGTAAACCACAGCCCAATCCACCCCTTTGAGTGCACGTCTTTATGAACTTAAGACGGTCATTAAACAACACTGTCCACCTGTATCAACAGAGACAGAGGGTTACACACGTCACAGGAAAAGCCAGACGCAGACGCTTCTATCCGTGAATAAAGAACAGCTACCGGTCTGGACACACTGAACCCGATCTGGGTCTCCCCACTCACTCACAGCATTTAGAGAGAGATGAAAGGAGAGGCAGGCTGTAGTCTCTGGAAGCGGTCACACTAGAGAAGCAGAGGCCTTTACACAACGCGGCTCAGCCCAGCCGCCTGCTCCGGGGCACTCCCCATGACGCCATCATCCAAGAAGGACGGACAAGACAGGCTCCCACTGAAGACCACACTGATCTGCCAGCCTCCTACCATAAGGCCTGCCGCTCAGAGGACGACACCTCAGCGGAGGAAGGCATTAGACAACAGATCCCCAGCCGACAGGCTCACAAGAAGGTGTGCGGCTTTCACATGTCAGAAGGGGACTCGCACAGGACGCCAAGCGCAGCAGAAAGACAAAGGCCGGGGTTCAAAGACCAAGCAAGGCTCTGCCCGTCTCCGGCTCGAGGCCCCTGCGTCAGATGCAGGGCCTGGATGAACCGATCCCGGGAGCTCTTTCAGCGCTGCAGTTCTGACTTTCTTCTCCACGCCTGCAGAGCCCACCACTCACTGCACCTCCTTACTGATCACGGCACCACCGGCCTCAGAGCACCCAGCCTGGCTCATCTGTGAAATGACTCCAGTCACTTCCCTCCCCAGATTAAAACTTACCACTGACGCCCCTTCATTTTCAGGACAAAACTCAAACAAAGCAGTGTAACATACAAGAGCCTGCAGAATCTGACGCCCGCCTGCTTTAACAGCCCCACTTCTCTCAAGCAGTCCCCAAGCCTCCTTCCAACCAAAGGGCACTTGGATTCCCAGCCTTGTCACGTCCTGTCGTGCTCTCTGTGTCTTTGGCACGTGTGAGTCCCTGTGCCCAGGGTCATCTCCCAGCCTTCCCACCTTGGCTAATCCCTACCAGTCTCGATGACCCAGCTCAAGAACACCTGCTCCAGGGAAGCTGCCCAGAGTCCCCTGAGCCAGGATCAGGCCCCCGCTCCATGCCCCACAGTGCCCTGGACTTAACCTCAATCACTGTATGATTTTCCTATCCATCTCCCTAAACAGACTCCCTCGAGAGTCTCCTGATGGGCACTTAATCTACTGCAAATTCCCTAGCCCCTGGCACAGGACATGGATTTGAAAATATTCACTGATGAATGGCTGAACTCTAAGCAAAACCAAGAGGCCTGTATTTTGCTAGACCCTTGTTAACAGACTCTGATGTTCAGATATCCATAATCCAAGACTAGAATAAAAGAAATCATGAGTTTCCCCTTTAAGTCCAAAGTATTGTAGTCCTCTCTTAATATGTATGCGAACTTTAAAATCAGCATTAGATGCCAAGAGCATTTCCTATAAGCATCCCAACACAGAGATCCAGCATTTAGTAGCTCAGGCCAGATGAAGATTTTCAGTGACTTATAAAGACCTGAAAGGGAGACAGTGAGAACCATGTTGTCATTTCAATTTCAACTGCAGAACTTGTTCTTGAAAGTGCTACAATAAAAAATATTAATGTCATAAAAAAAACCCTAAAAGCAGCCAAAGGACCAGTCATAAAGCCAAAACATAACTCCTAAAACATACCGGCATAGAAGGCTCTCCCTCGCCTTTAAGAAAGTCAGTATTTGGGTCATCAGCAACACACCTCAGAAAGGGAAACGTGAATCACGTGACAGAGCGGGAAAACAATAACAATAACTATAACCGTAACCGCAAGGAGACTCGCGCAGCGCCCAGGGTGGGCTCTGTCGGGCACGTGCTTCACATACCTTCCCTCGTGAATCTGCACGACAGCCGGGAAGCAGAAACTGATCACATGCCCATTTTAAAGACAAAGACAGTGCAGAGAGGTTAAGGCCACCCAAGGTCACCCAGCAGAAGCAGATGAGCAGGCGGTCTGGCTTCAGAGGCCATGGCCCTGGGCACAAACCGCGCCTAAGGACAGTCTTGCCATCACGCGACTCTTGGCCTCGGCTTCTCCTCTCCCCTAAGGGGCTTCCCTGGGGGCTCAGACAGTAAAGCGTCTGTCCACAACGCGCGAGACCCGGGTTCGATCCCTGGGTCAGGAAGGTCCTCTGGAGAAGGAAATGGCAACGCACTCCAGTACTCTTGCCTGGAAAATTCCACGGATAGAGGAGCCGGCTGGGCTACAGTCCATGAAGGGGAGCTGGATTCAATTCTCACATCTCTCCCAGTTCAAAAGGCAGTGACAACATGTGGAGCTAAAACACTAAGATTGTTAGATTTTTCCATCTAGAAACAAAAATCAAAGCTGTGCCTTTCAAAAATTAAATAACTCTGTATCTCACAGAGCTGCTTCAATATTAAAGTAATATATATGAAGAGCTTAACACTTACAGTTCCCAGCTCAGAGCAAGAGCTCAATAAACAGTAGCTATTATTACTCTTATGATAAAACACGAACAACCATTTAATAGTGGAGCACATTTTAATTATACACGATGTGGAATAATCAAATCTCATTTGTTTGAGGCCCCAGACCCCACAGCATATATCAGGTTGTGCAGCTGAAATTATAACAACTCAACGCTCCAGAATTACTTGTTTCCATTAGAGATCTGACAAGTCATTTCTTCAATTGGTCACTGGTGGTTTGCAGATAACTATTAGCAGTAATGAGTGTTCTAAATTAAATCCAGAGACAGTCCCATTCTGTTCAGGAAAGACAACTGGGGAGAGAGAAACATGACTGTGGGACGTCCTTCCCTCTGCTTCCTGGGTCCTCTCCCTGATAAATATCTCCCGTGTCTTGCATAGTATGGATTTCATTTGGTTACAAATGAAGAAGGGTCTAATTCTTCCCATGATAAATGAGCACGCTGAGCAGGTAACTTGTTAAGCAGAATTGGAATTGGGGAAATAACCTTATTTTCCTGCTACTTGACAACAGACCCCGTCCACTAACAAGCGAAGCGCACGACGCAGGCAGACAGTAAACACGGAAGTCAAATCCATCACCGAGCAATCCACTCTTAGACAATTACCACCCCAACCCGGGAATACACCGCTCACGTTCCATTCAACAAAGACGCAGCCTGCAAGACGCAAAGAGGCCGCCCCACATGGCAGAGAGAATAAACAGCTTTAGCGTCAATAAAACCCTGAGCTCAGATTCCAGCTCTGTCACTCATGTACTGTGTGACCGTGAGTCTCTCCTAGTCTTAAGACTCCCCACCTGTAAAATGGGGCTAATACAGAAAACCTCAGTCACAGGACAGATTCCGTGGGGACCACAAGTAACACACCTTCCATCACAGGGAAGCTCTTGCCACATGTCGTTGCTGTGATATGCTTAGCTGTTCAGTCGTGTCTGACTCTTTCAATCCCCTGGACTGTAGCCTACCAGGCTCCTCTGCCCATGGGATTCTCCAGGCAAGAATACTGGAGTGGGTTGCCATGCCCTCCTCCAGGGGATCTTCCCGACCCACGGATCAGACCCAGGGCTCCCTCCCTGCAGGCGGGCCCTCTGCCTCCTGGGCCACCAGCGAAGCCCAGGACACTGGAGTGGGTCGGCTGTCCCTCCTCCAGGGGATCTTCCCAACCCAGGAATCAATCCAACCGGGGTCTCCTCCACTGCAGGCGAATCCTTTACCAGCTGAGCTACCAGGGAAGCCCTTGAAACACCTTAGCGCCTCTCAACTGTGCTCCATGGTGACATCTTCACCTTCAGGACGCCAGAAATACTCCAAACTCCCCGAGGCTGGAAATCGCTGATGCTGTCAGAACCCGTAACTGGCCTGTATGCAAAGGGCCAGCCGCGCAGGAATGTCACAGTGCTCCAGAGAGAGCCCACGAGCCCTGGCACTCCTCCGAACTCTGCCTCATCCTGCTTGGACGCCTCTCGAGAGCCCAGGCTCCCTGTGGGTCTGCTGGACAGCGGGCAGACAGGAGCCCTGAGGGATGCAATTCAGTGTCTCTACTTACGTTTTCAAAGTCCTTCATGTTCCGTGCCCTGGTGGGAGACACCTTTTCTTCTGACACGTTTGGGAGCACTATAAAAAAGCAAAACAGACACAGGAAAATGTCACAACAGGCAAACCGCCCCACACCCCTACTAGGAGGGAAAAAGTACAGCTCTTACATCACATTCTGTCTTGTGATTCGAGTCTGTTGCTGCTGCTGCTACTGCTGCTAAGTCGCTTCAGTCGTGTCTGACTCTGTGTGACCCCATGGACTGCAGCCCACCAGGCTCCTCCGTCCATGGGATTTTCCAAGCAGGAGTGCTGGAGTGGGGTGCCATTGCCTCCTCCGTTAAGTCATTATATTTCAAATATTTAAAAATTACTTAAACTGGCCCCAATGTAACCATGTAAATAAATGTCAGAAGAATGTAAAAAGGTGTGGGTTGTTCAGTCATGTCTGACTCTTTGCAACCCCATGGATGTACCCCGCCAGGCTCCTCTGTCCGGGCAAGAATACTGGAGTGGGTTGCCATGCCCTCCTCCAGGGGATCTTTCCGACCCAGGAATCAAACCCAGGTCTCCCACATTGCAGGCGGATTCTTTACTGCCTAACCACCAGGGAATCCCCATTAAGTACCAGAAGACGGACCCAAAGAATGCAGGCAGCAAGCAAAACAGAACTGACATGACACCTATTCCTACTGCTGGTCCTTAATCTGTTTTGTCAGGTGGGATGTCATCTTCATACGTCAGCAATTAAAACAAAGCCTGTCTGACTTGACAGCCGGGTTGGCACATTTTTTCTTAATATGCAAGACAATAAATATTTCAGGCTCTGTTGGCCAGACGACACAAAGCCCCCAGTCTGTCACAAGCACTCAACACAAAACAGCTGCGGACGCTTCAAAAGCCCGACGGCTGCACGCACCTCAGTGCTGGGCACTGCTCAGGCGCTAAGACGTGCGCTGTGCGAATGAATGAATTCACTCCTCCCCCAAGTGGGCGCTGGGGGCCTGCTCTCTGCCCAGTGCCATTCTAGAAACAGAACAAATACAAGGAGCCGAGAGTCCAAAAAGAAGCGACCGACAATACACGATGGCGATCACAGAGCATAAATGATAAATCACGGTAAATGATAAATGCCAAAGCAAGGGAGGGGTGAGGACTGTGGTTTCCAATAAGGTTGTTAACGATTTCCCTGGCAGTCCAGTGGCTAAGACTCCACGCTCCCAATGCAAGGGGCAAGATGCAGGGGGCCCGGGGTTCAATTCCTGGTCAGGGAACTAAGATTCTACATGCTGCACACCATGGCAACAAAAACAAACAAATAAGGTGGTTAAACTGAGGAAGGGCTGACCTCTGGGCAGACTCGGACAGGGCACAGAGAGAGGCCTGGGGTGGCAGGGGCCGAGGGGACCTGAGGACCAGCCAAGAGGCCAACGGATGGGAGAGCAATGAAGGGGGGACAGCAGAGGAGGGGGAGCAGGTGCTGGGAGACAGGCTGAGCAGGGCCCCTCAGGACAAGAGGATTCCGAGCCCAGGGTGGCGTGGGGGACTTCGGTTTCCACAGGCTCCCTCTGGCTGCCTTGCTGAGAACAGATCTTTATGAAAGGCGCTGAGAGAGAAACGAGGAGACCGGGTAGGAGAAAGCAGGGAAAGTCCAGGCCAGAGCCCACCGTGCTTAGGCCAAGGAAGGTGGGTGAGGAGCGGTCCGAATCGGGACACTCCTTAAGTGGCCAACACGAAGAAATGCGATGTGCAGCGAAAATGCAAGGCTCAGAGAGGAGAGTGCACGGAAGGCAGTCTGGGAGAGCTGGGGAAGCGCGGGTGCAGCTGAGCCCTCCGGGGGCGGCCGGAGGAGGGGGGCGCGGGCACAGCGCTCGGGGCTCAGCAGAGGAGAGGCTCGGGAGCCGCAGGGGCGGCCAGCAGGCCCCGCGCGCCAGGCCGAGGACACACAGCCGCCGCCTGCTGCTCAGACAGGCGGGCTCTGTCACCGCGCGTGCCCGCCCAGGGCCCCTCACTCTCCAGGCCTCCAGCCAGCTCCTCTGCCGAGGACACTCGGCTGCCCCGCTCCTTCCTGAGGGGAAACCTGCTCTCGGCCCCTCGCCCAGCTCCTCACCCCCACGCTGGCTGCGCGACCATTTTTTAACTGCCTGCCTTCCAGGCGCGATCGGAGCCCAGATCCAGGCTGAACCCCAGTGCGGAGGCCCGAGCCTGGCAGGAAGCATGCACACCAGGGCTGAATGAAGGAGCAGGCCGATCAAGCCTCCGTCCCAGCGGCCGGGGGCAGAAGGCAGAGAAGCCAGAGCTGCTGCACTGCATGCTTAAAGCCAAAGGCGCCAGGTTCTACAGGAGAACCTGAGGGAGCAGTAACATATGCTCACTGGGTGAAACAAAGCTCGTCTGCTCTACAAACGCCTTTTTGCCTGTAACCTCAACACTCTGGAGACGGGGGGAAAAACACCAGTCAAAATATCTCTAAGATATTTCAGCAAGGCAAATTATTAGCACTTCCCACAGATACTGATGAGAGCATCCACTTTCTTTCAGGAACAAAAATTATGAGGAAGGCCTAGCAAAATGCAAACTGCAGAACAAAAAGTTTCCTCATAATCCAGCTTCAACCCAGCAGACCGCTTATTTGCTCAGCGCCGTCTCCTGTGGTCTACCCAACTATGTGTCTCTGAAGGGCAGGCCCGTGTAGGAATGCCGGGCCCCAGCCAGCGCACAGAATCCAGCAGCCTGCCCGGAAGGCCTTGGCAGGCTCCGGTTTGGACAGCAGCCCTCCAGGCCTCCAGCCATTCAGGAACAGGACCCAACAGCACCTCTGAACCTGCCCGAGTCACCACCTCAGCACCCAACCTCCCCTGCTCGTTCAGTTCAGCAAACACTGGCTGAACCCCCTATGCAAGCGTGGTGGTGAGAAGTGAAACTCATGAAGTGCGGCCCAAAGGACATCCAGTCCCCTAGCCCCGTGCTTATGAAAGGAGGCGAGGAGCGGGTCAACATTTACGTTAAACACCGCGCCTGTCTTGGGAGCACCAAGCCACGCCAGGGGAGCGCTGGGCCTTGGACCCACCAAAGCTCAGGCCCAGGCTCCCAGCTCAAGGGCTTGCGGCCCAGCATCCACTTCCCCCGTACTTACTCTGTGTACTTACCACCATTTCCCGAACCAGGATCAGGGCTGACGCCTTCCGGGTCATCTGGCACACCGAGAGCGAGGCCACTAGGAGAGAACACGTGCGACAAAAGAGGAATCACCATCTGAGCAGCAGAGACTGCCTGAGGCCCTGACCGCGCCCGCCCCCTGCACGGCACCGGCTGCCCCCTGCACCGAGCCCGCCGCCTGCACTGCACCGGCCGCCTGCACCGCACCGGCCGCCTGCACCGCACCCGCCCCCTGCACCCCACCACCGCCCAGGGGGCCAGCCCAGGGCAGGCAGTGCGGAAGTGAGGGACCCAGGCTCTGGGGCTGTGCTGTGGCTCGAAGAATCACTAGCTGAGCAAGGGGGTGTGGTCATGGATTCTTTCACACAGCAAGCTTTCTGTGTCCCATCGAGGGCCTGGGCACAGAGGCATCGGGCCAAACATAAGCTACTGATGCTCGTGAGTCAAGCTTTCTTACTGATTCAGTGCACAGAGACCCCACCCCTCGACCTGTCAAGATTAAATAAACCAGTGCATATAAACACTCAGCACACAGTGATCAGCAGGAGGCGTCGACTGGTGTTTTTGTCAATGCTACTATTATCATTATCAATATGCCTATAAGCTTAAAAGTATCAGGTACTAATTCGGATTCTTTAAGTACATAAGACAAAATTGCAAAATTCACTGATTCCAGAAGTTTTACTGGCTAAATTGTACAAGCAGGTTCAGTGAGGTCTAGAGACGCCGACAGAACTACACCACGAGAGGAGGCGTGGCTCCACATAAAACGCAGTTCCGGGAATCCTGCTCCAAACTCCGCCCCGCGCCTCTCCCGCCCGCTTCCTTCATCTGCAAAAGAACAGCAGCTACTTCACGGAGCTCAGTTCAGCTCAGTCGCTCAGTCGAGGCGACTCTTTGCAACCCCATGAATCGCAGCACACCAGGCCTCCCTGTCCATCACCATCTCCCGGAGTTCACTCAGAGTCACGTCCATCGAGTCCGTGATGCCGTCCAGCCATCTCATCCTCGGTCGTCCCCTTCTCCTCCTGCCCCCAATCCCCCCCA
>SJYF01000270.1:2746295-2763345 GCA_006410515.1 Procapra przewalskii | reverse complement strand
GCTTTGGCATAGTCAGTAAAGCAGAAATAGATGTTTCTCTGGAACTCTCTTGCTTTTTCCATGATCCAGCAGACGTTGGCAATTTGATCTCTGGTTCCTCTGCCTTTTCTAGAGAGTAACTGGTGATTAAAGAAGACACCTAATGTCTAGCACGTGCCCTGCATCCTGTGAGCATTCCATAAATGGGAGCAAAGTAGCCTTGTCACCATGAAACATACAATGCTCTATAACTTGTAAATGATCTACCTTCACGAGAACTGGCCAATTCCCTGAGGGTCTATGCATTTTACAAAGGAAAGCTCTAAGGTCCAGATAATTTCAGTAGCCTAACCAGTCTCAGGGCTGTTAGTCAGAGAACCAAGCCCAGAATCCAAGTCTTTTATGTGTAAAACCCAACAATGCCTCCCTGTCCCAAGCTGTAAACTAGGACCTTACGGACGTTCAGCTTGACTTCTTGGCAATTTGCTCTTTCCAGGCCTCTAAATACAGAGCCATCCTGTTCCTAGGACAATGTTGTCTGACCATCAAACTCTGGAGTTGGAACGAAACTTCAACATCAGAACCAAACAAAAAAATTAGATATAAAATTTCAGCATCAGGAAAATGATTACATAAAATGTGTCTGCTATGAGGATAACGAGGAAAAAAAAAAGCAAACGAGTAGGATATGCTTTAATTACTGGAAGACAAAAAAAATACACGTATACTAAAATCACCTCAAATCCTTCCTGCAAACCAGGGGGCTATAAGTATACCTAACAAGTGAAATATTAAAAAGCATTATTTGTAGGAAAAGGAGAGATATTCAATATTTTCCTTTTTAATTTTTTTATAATTCTCAACTCCCTCCAGTAAGTATCACTAAGACAAACTCCATTTTCTAAACAAATTGTAAAAGTTAGCCACCACTCTTTGCAGTTGGTGGCTCAGTGGCCCCAAAAGTACACACACAGCTTATGGGAAGCTCAGCCGCCTCTGGTCTCCACGTCCCCAAGTCTGGGCTTCTGTCCATCACAGCCATTAATTCACTACCATTGCAGGAAATGGCCCATCAGTGACTCAAGCCTACACCAATCACGGCTGAAAGCCATGTGGCAAGCAAAGCCAAAGAATCTGGTCTTAGACAAGTTTCCAAGAGGCAAAGTATGAAAGATGACATTTGACACTGCAACTCTTAGAAGAAACCGCTCTTTAGTACAGAAAGTCTGGCCTGGCTCCCGTCAAACTTCCACGGGGGCTTTCCCTGCGCCCCTGTGAAACGTCAGGAGCCGTCAGCTTCAGGTACCCATCTGGACCCCTCGCTCTGGACCTAGGTTGGGGCTCCTGGGTCCCCATCAGAAACGGAACCCAGGCAAAGGAAGAGGGCTGGGACGGGGCTCTGTCCCGGTGTGGGTGGAGGAGCCCAAGCTCCGGGAAGGGAAGGGACTTATTTGCTCCAAATCACACGGGGCTGGGTAGCAAAGTTGAGGCCAAAACCCAGGCGTCTCAGGGCCCATTCCACGCACGCAGCTGTGTCGGGGCCGCCCCGAGCTCCTAGAGGCGCACATGGTCAGGGCCCGCGTCCTCACCTGCAGAGCACAGTGTGACCGCGGCCGCACCCGCAGGGGCGCCCGGCGCCGCAGCCTCACCACCGCCCTTCCGGGCTCCCTGGGCCTTTTCAATGCTGCCACTTTCTTAAGTGAGGAAAAGAGAGGCCTAGCAGGGTGAAGAGGCTGCAAGGCCCCAGCCGGCCTGGCTGCAGAGCCCATGCTCCGCGCCTGCGTACCGCCCGGCCCACGCACCCTCCTCCAGGGCTGCGGGGGGGCCCAGCGCCCCGAGGCAGGGCCTGCAGCCCCGCGGGCAGGTGAACCAGCACCCGCTGCGCCTCGCCACCCGCGGCCCTGCCCCGGGTCTGCACCCGGCGCCCAACCACCGCGCGAGGCCCCGAAGCGTCTCACCCAGGAAGGGCTGTGAGCACCGGGGGTCAGACTGCATGTCCCGACCAGAAAACGCACAGCAAGTGCACCCCGGTCTCTCTCGGCAGCTTGCTTTTCACTCTAGGTCATTTGTTCCTAATGAGAAACCACAGACAAATGCAACAGAGACGGACGAGCTTCGAGCTCTTCTTGACCGCTGCTCGCCCACATCTCGGTCTCCGGTCTCCGGAAGAGGAACCGCTCTCGGCGGTAAGACATTCCCGACCTTCCTCTGTGCGTAAGGGCACACACTACTCTGCAGCGTCTTTGCTTCACTGAATGTGTCCAGGTGTTCTCGTGACAGTACAACAGCTCCACACCAGCGTCCCTGCCTCCTGCAGAGCCCTCCACAGCGGTTTCCCCGCTCCACCGACCCCAACCAACAGAGGGGGACGCATTAGCCGTCATTCTTTCAGTGCCTCCTGTCCTGCTCCATTCTTCTTTTTCAATTCTGCTTCCAACCTACTAAATCGAATTTCACGAGTTGACAACGCGTCACAGTCTGAAAGAGGACGTCTATTTACCAGGTACCGTGTAGGAAACTCACCTTCTTTCCAAGTTGTTCCTCTCACAAACAACGCCGTATCTCCTTATGCGGGCCTCACTGTACAAGCAGGAGGATTTTTCGAGAGATGACAAGAAGTGGAGCTGCCATGTCTAAATGCATTTACATGTTTTCAGTGGGCGAAGGGTTTGAAAACATACACGTGGCTAATAAGCACATGAAAAAATGTCCCACATGGTCAGTTGTTAGGGAGATGCAAATCAGTCCCACAATGAGACACCACGCCACATCCCACAGGGTGGCTACAATAAGAGACAGACAATAATAAGCGCTGACAAGGCAATGGAGAAATAAGGATCCTCACACAGAGTGTAGGGTGCTGAGCGTCTGAGATGGTGCAGCCACTCTGGAAAAGAGTTGAGCAGTTCCTCAAAATGCTAAATGCAGAGTTGCCACATGACTCAGCAACCCTACTCCCAGAGGAATGAAAATTTATGTCCCCACAAAAACTTGTACACACATAAATGTTTATAGCAAGAGAGCCCGAAAAGCAGGAACAACCTAAATATCAGCAACCAATGAATGTACAAAAATGGGTTCAGGTTTGCAACAGAATACTCAGCCACAGAAAGGAATGAAGTATTAACACATTCTACAACACGGAGGAATCGCACGAAAGTCCACATATTGTAATATTCCATTTTTATGAAATGTCCAGAATAGGCAAACCTATAGACAAAAAGCAGATTGTGGTTGCCTAGGGTGCAGGCCGGGGGCAGGGGGTGGAACGCGGAGTGCTGCAGTAAAACCGTGTCCCCTGGCATGCATACGACAAGCCCAGCCCTCACCTGTGGGGCGTATTAGGAGGTGAGCCTCGGGGAGGCGCTTAAGACCAGATGAGGTGAAGATGGTGGAGCCCTCAGGAATGGCGCTGGTGCCTTTAAGCGTTTCCAGAGCTCCTACATCCTCTCTTTGCTCTCCACCATGTGAGGAGACAGTGAGAAGGAGGTCCTCGCCAGAGCCTGACCACACCGGCACCCTGACCTCAGACTTCCAGACGCAGGAGCTGTGAGAAACCAATCTCTGTTGTCAATAATGGGCTTCCCAGGCGGTGCTAGCGGTAAAGAATCCGTCTGCCAACGCAGGAGGCACAGGAGACGGGGCTTCAGCCCCCGGGTCAGGAAGACCCCCTGGCACAGAGAATGGCAACCCACTCCAGTATTCTTGCCTGGAAAACTCCATGGACAGAGAAGCCTGGCGGGCTACAGTCCACGGGGGTGCCAAGAGTTGGACACAACTGAGCGTGCACACAGGTAGTCAGTAAGTTACCCAGTCTACAGCTTTTTGTTACAGCAGCCCAAGCTAAGACTGGAAGTAAATGCTAATGGGCACAGGGTTTTTTTGGATAATGAAAATGTTCTAAAATTAAGATTATGGGGATGATTGCACAACTCTGTAGATATACTAAAAAAAAAAAAAACACTGAATAGTATATTTCAAATGGGTAAACTTGATGGCATATAAATCAGATTTCAGTAAAGCTGTTAAAAAAACACAGGGCACATTTTTAATGCCAAACTGTGTTCCAACAAGCTTGTACCATTTACACTCTGCTGTGCACTTTTTCACACAGTGATTATAAAGCAGCATTTCACTACAAAATAGGGAGCCTATATTCACAGTATTTATCTTTTCAAATAGAGATTGAACAAGATTGACTCATTCAACAAATAACCGTCGAGCCGCTACTATGTACCAGGCATGGTTCTTTCTAAAGATCCAATTGGGAAGAAGCCAGACACGCTCCCTGCCCTTGCTGAGCTAACCCTGGCGACCGGGAGCGTCTCCTCAAACCTCACAGCCCAGGGGTACTTCCAGTCCGAGGTCAGCCTTGGATGAGGCTTTCAAGCCTTCACCAGAAATTTCGTTCCGCCATCCTCTTTCTCAGTCTCCTTCTACAAAACCTACGAAGGTATTCTTTGCCTGAGAAAGTGCAAACTGTGTACAAACTTAGAGGAGACATTTTTTTTGGTCTGCCCCATGTGCTTCAGGAACCCACAGATGAACAGGCCTGGCCAGGCCTTTGGAAACTCAGGCAGAGGCAGAATCCTGGGCGTGAAAGCAAAGGGGTGAACCCAGGGGAGTGGGCACAGAGGACTCTGTCCGGAAAACGGTACAACACGGTAACAGCTGGACGGAACCCAGCCAGCACTGAACGCGCTCCCCCACAGGTTCTCGGTGCTGAAAACATACAACTTTGCTTCTTCCACAAAGTCACCCAACAAAGCAGAAACTGTCACTGAAGAGAGACTGGGGATTAGGACAGTCACATGAAAATCTCCAGCAACACGGCCAGTACCGCTGAGGCAGGACCCTGACGCAGGCGTCCTGCGCACAAAGCCAGGTCCTTTCAGCACCATCGGGGGGGCCTAATGAAGGGGCCCAGGGACTGGGATCTGGGCCTGAACCTCACAGAGCCGGAGCCCCTGGGGCAGCCACCGGGGACCGAGCCTGGAGAGGACACACACACTGCCCGAACGCAGCAGAAGGCCAAGGACAGATCAGACTTCAGTTCAGCCTCTAAAACCGGGGCCTGGGAATCACCAAGTATAAGAGCATCCATCTCAGAATAAAAGGATTCCTCACGCTCCAGGGGGTTTTCTCCTCCACTCGGAGCACCGACGGAGAAGCTGACTCTGAGGGCCAGCTCCAGCCCCCAGCAGCTCCACAAAACCCTCCCAGAATCCTCTCAGAAGTGGTTCAGAGAACTAGCTGAAAGGCAGGATAGGGCACCGAGAGCCAGACTCTGGAATATGTAGGATTTTAAATCCTGGCTTGATCACGGACTTTTTGGTGGGATCTCGGGGTGCTCACTTCACCTCTCTGAACCTGTGTCCTCACCTGGAAAAAGTGAATAAAACTGTCTCCTCGCCAGACCATTGTTCATTCAGGGAATTAACAGACAGGTACTGAGCCCCTACCATGAGCCAGATACCAGGTTAGGAAGTTGCATTACAAAGATGGTCACAGTGCAGCCCCCGTTCCCACACAGGGCAGAGTCGCGTCTTGGAGAAAGACATGGTAACAGCTGTGCCTGCAGCGGCCAGTGTATGGGCCGACTGAGCACCTGAGATGCGGCGCCTCTAAGTCGAGAAGGGCGGCACGTGTCAGACACGCACCGGACTTCGGAGACTCAGTAAGATCAGAGAGAAAGCAAAATATCTCATTAGCATTTATGTGATTACAAGTTAGAATGATAATATATGGAAATATTAGGTTAAATAGAACATTATTAACATTAATCTCACCAGTTTCTTTTTGCGGTTTTAATGTGGCTATTAGAAAACTTTAAATCACATACATGGCTCAGATTATACACTGATTGGACTGCACTAGTCGGTAAAATTCCGTGGCGTCATGGGACTTCCCTGGAAGCCCAGTGGTTAAGACTCCGAGCTGCCACTGCAGGGGACTTGGGTTTGATCTTTGGCCAGTGAACTAAGATCCGGCACGATGTGGTCAAAAAAAGAGAAAATTCAGTGATGTCAATAAGGGCTGTGAATACATCAGTGACGGGGGACTAAAGGAGAACAGAGGGCCCAGGTGGGGAGAGGGGATGTCAGTGAAGGATTCCTGGCAGTGACATCTAAACTGAGACGTGAAAAATAATACGGCAAAGCAGAGGAGAGAGGGCAATCCAGGCGGCAGGCACAGCAAGTACCCAGGCCCAGCAGCAGAAAGAACAAGGCCGATCATTCATAACCATTTGGCAGCCAGCAGGGTGACAGGCTTGGAGAGGAGACAGGGGAGGGAGGGAGAAGACAGGCCCCTAGTGAGGTAGATGGGGCCACAGTACAAAGGAGCTCAGAAGCCACATGAAGGAACTTGATCCTGAGGGCAGAAAGGAGCCAGGGAGAGCTTAAGTAGGTAAGAGATTAGCTCAGGAATGTGTGCAGCACCAGGGCCACAAGCAAAGGCAGGGAGAAGAGGGCAAGGGAAATATCTGATGTTTTGTTGAGTTGCTACTCTGGGTCAGACATTGGGCTAAACTCTTTTAGACTCATCCATTTTACAGATGATGAAAACTGAGGCTCACAGAGGGTGACTTGCCCAAGGTCACATGATTGTTAAGTGTCAGAATTGGGATGGAAACCCAGGTAGGTCTAGGCAGAAGCTCCAATACTTTGGTCACCTGACACCAAGAGCCAACTCATCAGAAAAGACCCTGATGCTGGGAAAGACTGAGGGCATGAGGAGAAGGGGACAACAGAGGACGAGATGGTTGGATGGCGTCACCAACTCAACGGACACGAGTTTGAGCAAGCTCCGGGAAGACTGGTGTGCTGGTCTCAGAGTTGGACACAACTGAGCGACTGAAGAAGATTCCAAAACTGGTACTGAGATGTGAAAAGCTGCCTGAGAGAGTGAAGTGCCTCTTTGCAACCCCATGGACTGCAGGCCTCCAGGCTCCTCTGTCCATGGAATTTTCATGGGCAAGAATACTAGAGTGGGTTAACCATTTCCTACTGCAGGAGATCTTCCCCACCCAGGGATCAAACCCACAGGTCTTGAGTCTCCTGCGCTGGCGGGCAGATTCTTTGCTCCTGGGCCACCTGGGAAGCCCGGAGTAGTAACGGGGCTAGGTCATGGCCCAGCTAGGTCTAGGTTGAAGCTTAATGGCAATGAAAGGCATTAATCATACAAAGTAGCAGACTGTGGTGATCAGATTTGTACTTTTAAAACGCGCTTTTGAGCTATAGTATAAAAGGCTATCAGAGGTGTGAAGGGAACTAGGGCAATCAAGATGAGGGGCGATATACCACTTACCAACCGAGCTATCAGGGAGACCCACAAAATGCCCAGGCAGTGGCAGAAAGATGATGAGAAAGGGACATGACGGATCACCTCAGGATTCAACCAGCAGGAGCGTCAAAGGGCCTCACTCTGTGTCTGATAAAACTGTTCACTCGCTAAGTCGTGTCCGACTCTTTGCGACCCCATGGACTGCAGCACCTCAGGCTCCCCTGTCCTTCACCATCTCCCAGAGTTTACTCACACTCATGTTCATTGAGTCGATGATACCATCCAACCATCTCATCCTCTGTCATCCATATAAACGGTTTCTCTGTTAGGCTCTCAATAAACAGAGCAACCATTTGTCCAGGTTTGCCAACGATAGGACCTGTTTATGTCTGCTGCTCGAGAATAAATAGTAATTGTGTCCATTTCACTCTTAAAAGCATCCAGATATGCAGACAGCAAATAACATGTCACCCTTTCAGTCAGGATCTGTCGACCACAGGAGGCAGCCTGTTCCTGGCAGAGCTGGATAAACGCCACAGATTCTCTGGGCTCTCCTCTGAGTCCTTCTACCCTCTCCCCAACCAGGAGCCCAGGACAAGCAAAGCGGCCCAACTCTATAGCAGTGAGGGACCTTTTCAGGCCTTCCTCCCAAGAGAGACCCCCAACCCACCAGCAATGCGGACTCCCAACTGCCTCTTGGGACAGGTTCACTCGGCCATTAGCCCCCAATTTGCACTACTGTTGTTGATGACCACGACGATGGTGGTAGTGATAATGGCGGGACCAGATCACTTTTAAAGCACTGATAATATGCCAGGCCGGAGAAGGCAATGGCACCCCACTCCAGTGCTCTTGCCTGGAAAATCCCATGGACGGAGGAGCCTGGTGGGCTGCAGTCCACGGGGTCGCTAAGAGTCGGGCACAACTGAGTGACTTCCCTTTCACTTTTCACTTTCATGCATTGGAAAAGGAAATGGCAACCCACTCCAGTGTTTTTGCCTGGAGAATCCCAGGGACGGGGGAGCCTGGTGGGCTGCCGTCTATGGGGTCGCACAGTCGGACACGACTGAAGCGACTTAGCAGCAGCAATACGCCAGGCACCACACCTACCAAGCAAACAGCTGGGCAAGCATCTTGGCGTCTAATCCTCACCCCAACTCTGTTGGGTGGACATCACTACCAGCCCCATTTAACAGATGGGAAAGTAGATTAAGTCATTTCATCAAAGTCACACAGCTAGTTAGCTACAGAACTGAACTTGAATCAGTTCTGTGCAACTCCAGCCAAGGGTCCTAACCGCTGCACCCCATGGCCTGCGTCACGGCGGCCACTACGAGACCCATAAGCAAAGTCTGGACCCACCAGCTACACTCCCTACAAGGAAAGCAAACCCCAAACCACAATGAGCCATCAAGCACCCCCAGGTCCCCGCCCCTCAACCAGCCCTCACGAACTGCACACCCCAAGACGCCCATCTCCCTCTCTTTCAGAGAGCCCCTTACCTGTCCCTCATCTCCGCTTCAAAGTGCGCCCCGAAGTACCAGACGTGGGGGCGATGCAGGTCGGGACCCCCAGCCACCGACCCTCAGTTACCAGTGGGCGGGCCCCAAGGCGATCGCCCCCGAAGCAACCCCTCTCGCCCACTCCCCACGTCAGGGCCCTCACACCCCCCAGGAGCAAACCTCGAGGCTCGGAGGGAGCGAGCCCCCATCCGCGGGAACCCCGGCCCGGTCACCGCGAACCCGCAAAGCCCGGGCCGCACCTGCAGCCGCTCCGCGTCCCGGGGGGCCCGACGTCTTCCTCCAGCACCGAGTCCATCGCGACACAGAGGAGGTGGTGCCGCTGGGGCCCAGCGACAGCGCCACTGCTTCCCCCGCGGGGTCGCGACCCGCCCGCTCCCCAGGTCCCGCCCCTCCAGCCCAGCTCCTGCCCGGCCTCCGGCGGCGCCGCTGGAATTCAAACCGCAGCGGCCGCCATCTTTCCCGGAGCTTCTTCCTACGGAAACGAGGCGGGGTCGCCGAAGCGCGCGCGGTGAAGCCAACCGGACTGGCCGGGAGACCGGGCAGGGAAGCGCTGGCGGGACGCCATCTTAACTAAGGGCAGAGCGCCTGCACTTGTACCAGCAAGACCGAAGGAAAGAGCGTTAGGCCGCCATTTTTAGTGAGGGCGCGCGGGCCGAGGCCAGCGCAGGCGCCATCTTTGTTGAGGGCTGGACCAGATTTGGGCCGTTAATTTAAGCGGGAGACGGGAATTCGGCACCTACCTCTTGGGATCCGCGTAACTCCTAACCAAGTGCGTACTCCGAACCTTAGGGTCTGGGCATCCCGGACGCTTCCGGCTTGAACTGAAACTCCGTTAATCGGTTGCGCGTGTCGCCTTAGAAAAATCCTACCTACATATTCCCAACTCGAGTAATTTGCACACTTGGTTTGAAATACAGAAGCGCATCCCTAGGAGCCTAGTGGTCAGTGACCCTCCCTCTCCAGCCTCTCACCTAGTGAACTTTTATTACCTGTAGGGCTCGAATAATGCACTTGGGATCGCTATGCTGCTAAGTCGCTTCAGTCATGTCCGGCTCTGTGCGACTCCAGAGACGGCAGCCCACCAGGCTCCCCCATCCCTGGGTTCTCCAGGCAAGAACACTGGAGTGGGTTGCCATTTCCTTCTCCAGTGCGTGAACGTGAAAAGTGAAAGTGAAGTCGCTCAGTCGTGCCCGACTCTTAGCGACCCCATGGACTGCAGCCCACCAGGCTCCTCCATCCATGGAATTTTCCAGGCAAGAGGACTGGAATGGGGTGCCATTGCCTTCTCCCGGGATCAGTAATACTGAGGCCAAATGAGAGGAAAGACTCGCCTAACCCCATGCACCGAAGGTCTGTCAACAGGACACATCCGTGGCTCCTGCGGACTGTCAGTATGTCCGAGCTCTCTGCTATCCCTGGCCACCTTTCTTAAAGCACACAGCAATCACTAGATAATACTGGCAGAGCTTGACCTGTGAAAGCAACCTTCTCCTCACCCCGGTGTTCCTACCTTCCTCTGTAGACTGTCAGGAGAGCAGAGAGCCGGATAAAAATAACTTGAAAAGATGAATGACTGGGTAGATGTACCCATCCTCCTTCAGCCTCAGTTTCCTCATTCTTTCCAAAGGGGCCTTCTTAATACTCTGATCTACATCAAACCCTTTCTTGTATTCTTAGCAATCTGTATTTTTTTTCCCCTTTGTGGCACTTACCACATTTTGCAATTCCATACTTCTGTATGTAATTTTTTTTGGTCTTCGGCGCTAGACTGGAAGTTCTGTGAGAGCAGAGACTATTCAGAATTGTTCAGGGCTGTATCTCCAACACCAGCACTGTGCCTGCCACCCAGCAGGGGTTAAATATATAAGTTGATGAATGGTTCACTCAGTATGGAAATTGGGGCTGATATTATCCTGCCAGGTTTCTTCAAGTTATTTTATTGAAGTATCATTGATCGACAATGCTGTGTTAGTTTCTGTTGTACAGCAAAGTGATTCAGTTGAATATACGTATGTATGTGTGTATGTCCCCTTCTCCAAGGGATCCTCCCAACCCAGGTCTCCTGCATTGCAGGCGGATTCTTTCCCATCTGAGCGACCAGGGAGGCCCATATGTGTGTGTGTGTGTGTGTCTGTGTCTCTGTGTGTGTGTATGTATATGGGCTTCCGTGGTGGTCCAGTGGTCAAGAATCCACCTGTGAATGCAGGAGACAAAAGAGACACGGTTCAATCCCAGGGTCGGGAAGATCCCCTAGAGGAGGACAAGGCAACCCACTCCAGTATTCTTGCCTGGAGAATTCCATGGACAGAGGAGCCTGGAGTCACAAAGAGTCAGACACAACTGAGCATGTGTGTGTGTGTGTGTGTGTGTGCATGTATAATATTCTTTCTCAGATTCTTTTCCATATGGTTTATCACAGGATATTGAATAGTTAGTTCCAAATGCTATATGGCAGGACCTTGTTGTTTATCCATTCTATATATAATAGTTTGCATCTTATCCTGCAAGGTTTTGTGACAATGTGGCGATGACCTCAGATTCCTTTACCACCTAGTCAATGGTAAGCCCATCTCTCTCCCTCCCGCACCCCCCGCCAACTCTCTCTCTCTCTCTCTCTCTCTCACACACACACACACACACACACACACACACACACACACCCCTTAGTGAAGGCAACAAATCACTGCCCCATCCCGCTTCCATCCCCAGATCTTCAACCACCTCCAGAATCAGCAATAAAATAACAGCCTGAAAGACAGTGGGCAGGAACCAGCGGGCAAGCGGGGAAGGGGCAGTCTTCGATTCTCTGGAACCGACAGTTCAATAAGATGAGTGTGTCCGAAAGCAGGGGAGCTGGAGTGTCAGGATTCCTGCCGTGATTCCGCCACTGACTCCCTGTGATCTTTGGCAGACCGCTCCTCTTCTGGGCCTCAGTTCCTACAGCTGTTAAATGGGAGGACTGGACTGGATGGCTGTCTCAAGACCTCACAGATCTAGAGGAGATTGCTTTGTGTTGATTTCAAAGCTTCTAATGCACAGCCAGCTCTGTTCTGGTGTGGAGGGCTGCGTTGCAAATCATTACTTCCCGAATGAAGGGACAAACTTTCCGTCCAGCAGATGACAGCTCTTGAGAAGGGAAGGAAGGCCAAGTTTACGCACATTGTGGCGTTTCTTACGCGACACCTGTGCTAGGGCGTTGCAAATGCTACTGCATCTAACACAGCCACCCTCCGGGCACCTGCTACTGCTATCCCCATTTCACTCACCGATGGGAAGACTGAGGCGGAAAGAGATAAAAACAGCCTTCCTGAGGTCTCCCTGCTGGTAAATGGTAAAGCTCAGATTTGAGCCCTGGTCCCTCTGAACCTTCCTGAAAGCTCTAATTGTTTCAGGAAGCCTGTCCTCTCTATTTGTTTCTCTCCAGTTTAGAATTTGGTATTAAGAGGTGATTACAGACAGTAGTATTTCAGGGCTATGTCCACCAGACTCTCACCTGCTTCCAGGCGGCCCTGAGATGAATCTAGGTGTGGGCAACTCAGGACCGGAAGTCTAGGTGCGAGATCCTGACTCTGGGAGGTCGTCCAGCTTATCCTGGGACCTGGGTCTCTTCCTGGCTCCTCCTTGATTTTCCTTTGTGTAAAATGGGGGAGACTGTGCTGAGCTCACCTGGTTACGTTCGATGCTTTGGAAACGCTAAAGAAGGAAGAGCCGGGGAGGGGCGGTTCTTATGATGACTCTACTGCCCGTTCAGCAGATGGCCATGTTCCTGGCTTGTGTGCTAAACCCTTTACTGAGCCTGGAAACTGAACACAGAAGCAACTGGGCAGCTGTTTTTCCTGTGGTCGTGCTCAGGGACGAAGCCCTTTGCCCCGTCTCTGTCTCACCACGGCCTTTCTTTCCGCCAAGCCTGGAGGTGGCGTCACTGCCACCAGCTGTTTGGGCTATCTGGCGCCATCTCCTTGACGACAGCCACCCAGCCACAAAGCTGGCATTGTTATTTCCTTGGGCAAGGTCATATCGAATGGCTGGGAGGAAGTCGCTTGCAGCCAGATGTTTCTCATTAGGGTAGAACCCTCAAGACACAGGAGCTGCCATTCCCAGCAGCAAAAATAAGTTTTTATAGCATGAATACAACACACTGCTACTTTGCACTGTTTCATTTTATCCTTAGGACACTGTGAGGTAGATTAGGATGGCTGTCTTGCTCTTCAGGTTAGGAAAGTAAGGCTCAGGGAAGGGAAGAGATTTGCCAACAGCCACACTTTCTTCCTCTCTCTCTCTCTCTTTCTTAGCTTTTCATTTAGAAATAATTTCAATCTTAGAAAAAGTTGCAAAAAGAGTACAGAGATTTCCTTATATAACCTTCACCCAGCTTCCTAAAATACTAATATTTTACATAACCATAACTCAATTGTCAAAAAACAGAAATTACATTGATATGATATGATGCACTGCAGACTATTTACATTTAAGCAGCTTTCCCACTGATGCCGGTTTTTGGCCCAGGAGCCACCCAGGGTCCATGTTGCTCTGTCCCTGTCTCTCGCACCTCAGGAACGTTCCGCGCAGGGGTCTGGGCGCACGCGGTGTCTCCTCGCGATGAAACAGGCTGCGCGCTTCCGGCGGAAGTGCCGCCCCCGCCGCTGGGCCTTCCGCAGCCGCCAGGGGGCGTGTGCGCGTCCCCGGCGCCCGGTGCGCGTCTGACTCCACGGCTGCGGGGACTGAGCCCGCCGGCTCCTCCGTCCGTGGGATTTTCCCAGCAAAAGTACTGGCGTGGGCTGCCGTGTCCTCCTCCAGGGGTCTTCCTGCCCCAGGGCTGAGCTTGCATTTCCTCCGTCTCCTGCGCTGGCAGGTGGATTCTGCATCATCTGCACCAGGAAAGACGGATTCTTTACGGCGCCGCCCGGGAAGCCCGGGAGGTAGACGCTGTGAACACGTCTCTCCAGCGGGTGCGGTTGACTCTGTTTCCTCCAGTAAGGTGATGTCTGCGAGGATTCTCCGTGGTAAAATTGCTGTCTTTTATCATTGATAAAAATCATGGTGATATCTGAGACGGTGCAAATGCCCCATTTTTCATCAGATTTTCGCCCGCTTCTTTCAGCACCCATTGATAATTCTTACCCAGGATCTCTCAGCACGCCTCGCCCGTCGATGCCGCCCCGTTTTCATCATCCCTTCTCTCTTTACTCGTTGCGGTTCCACTGTGAGGGAGAGCTTTCTCTCCTCCCGCCTTTATCCAGTTTGTTCATTTAAATCAGGATGGACTCGTGGATATTCGTTTTACCTTGTGGGTTAGAACATATTACCATCGTCATTTCTTCTGTTACACAACTTGCCCTAAATTTGACCAGGTCGCCCTTTGAACACAGGGGTGGGTGTGCCAACGTGTGCCAAGGTGTGCCAAGAGTCGAACCCAGGTCTGTCTGGACCCCAGGTCAGCAGCACCCCTGGCCCGCCACCTGCCCGCTGCTCACAGCTCTCTTCTCAGCCAGCCCTCACCAGCGGCAGCCCTTGACCAGTCCCCGGGCAGTGCCCCCCGTCTCCCCCACAGGGTGCTGGGTCCCTGCGCCCGTGCTGTCCTCCGGACAGACGCCTGGCCCCAGGCTGTGTGCTGTGCTCAATGCCAGTCTGTCAAATTAGCTCCAGTCGATTTTCTTCTCCGGATGGGGAGAGGAGTGAGAAACACTCAGTCCTGAGGGGATAGCGTGTAGATTATTGGGCTCCAGAGGGTAGCACATATCAGCATCATATGGCCTCAGATCCGCCAGTGCACCTCTCTGGGCTTCTTTTCTTGTCTGTAAATTCAGCACGTTAAATGCTGAGGCTCCCCTCGGTTCTACCCTTCCATAAAGGATGAATGTTCATCACCACGCATTGAGCTCTTTGTCTGTGCCAGGCACTATGTTAAAACTACGTTAAATCCTCGCAGTAACCACATGAAACAGGGCCCGATTATGGTCCAGTTGTATGGTTGACACAACTGAGGCTTAGAAAAGAGAGTGATTTGCTGGCCACTCGGCAGCTAAGTGGTGGAGATGGGAGCTGAACCCAAATTTTATTCCACAGCCCAGGCTTTTGAAAACATGCCATTGTGCCTTTCACTGAATTGCTGTTATCTCTGCAGTCACTAAGCTGGTTAAAATGCAGATAAGTATTATAAACCAAAGTAAAACATCTTGAATACTTTGTTGGCATAAGAATAATAAGAGAAAGATTCTAGGGGCACAGAGAGAGCAGACGAGCCATTCTGACGGAAAGGCAGGGCTAAAGGCGTTTTATAAGCAAGATGTATGCCCTGCAAAGGCAGAGGAGCCGCCTGCGTGTGCCAGAAATAGCTGTTTGATGCAACACCGTTTACCAAGCCCATGTCAGTTTCCTTGATGCTGTCTCATAATTCTAACAAGTTTGCTGTCCTTTATGAAGTAGGAAACTGAGTCTCAAGAGACAAGAACTGATTTTTCCAAGGTCACATGGTAAGCTAGTCACAGAGGAAGAAACTTAGACCTCAAATTTTCTAGTTGCCAAAGCTGGTGCTCCTGAATCGTGTGTGTGTGTGTGTGTGTGTGTGTGTGTGCGTGCGCGTGTGTGAAACTTACAGAAGGCATCTCAAATCAAGATCTCCCTGCCTAAATTGATCATGCTCAGTACCATGGCCAGATCCCCATGCAGCTAAACCCAGAGTCTGGCTATAAGAGAGTCAAAGACTTATGGGAAAACTGTCCTAAGGTACCAGGGAGAGCTTCCAAGCATTCTTCCCAGCTGCACATTTGAATATGTAAAACAGCAACAGCTGTAGGCAAAGATGGATAACTGAGCTAATCAATCTTCTGGGCATTTTACAGATTAAAAGAATCTCGATGTCTTGATCATGATTTGCAGGATGGGGTGGTACACGTCACTTCTCCCTTAAATGCGGTGAATCCCAATAAGAGAACAAGCCAGGACTTGTGAAGGAGGACCGCAAGGAAGGGCTGTAGGACCCGATTCCTCAAAGGGATGAATGTGAAGGACCTGTGTCCCCGCATATGCCTCTCCCCCTGGCTGCACAGGCGGCGCCCTGTGGAGGACGCCCAGCCAAGGACGGGCAGAGGCTTGAAGTCCAGCCCACACTCTGCTTGCCAGGCTGGGGGCTCCACTTCCCACGCTGAGTCCACTCCAAAGAAGGGGCATCTTTTACTAACTGTCCCAAAGGAACTCTGTGCTAGTGCTTCTGAAGAACCTAGAATCCCTTTCCTTCCCCTCTCAGCCTAATTCCCAGAGTTCCCCCCACCCCACAGTCTGAGAGAATGTTCTGGGCCACCATCTCCATAGTTGCTGCATCTGAGCTTCCAGAGCACCCTGGTCTTACTTACGGCACTAACACAGCTCTATGGTCATCCACTAACTTGCCTGTCTCCTCAACTAGACCGAGCTCTTTGAGAACAGGATTTTATTTTAAATCAGTTTTCAGTTCAGTTCAGTCGCTCAGTTGTGTCCAACTCTTTGCGACCCCATGAATCGCAGCACACAAGACCTCCCTGTCTATTAATTTCACTGAGATATAATCTACATACAGTAACACACAGCCAATTTAAGTATACATTCTGACCTGCTTTGGCAAATGTATATGGCCAGGTAACCATCGCTACAGCCAAGGTATAGTACAATGCCCTGCAAAAGAACTCAGATGATGGAAATGTTCTGAATTAGCACTGTCCAATGGAGCAGCCACTGGCCACGTGTGGCTACTGAACCCTGGTAATGTGGTTATGGGAATGAAGAACTTAATCTTTAAATTTTTTATCTGTCTTTTTTTGAACTATAGTTGGTTTACAGTATTAAGTTAGTTTCAGGTGTACAACATACTGATTCATTTTTGTTTTGTTTTTCAGATTATGTCCCCTTATAGGTTGTTGCAAGATACTGGGTATAAGTCCCTGCGCCATGCAGTAGGTCCTTGCTGCTCGTCTAGTTTCTGCATTTTAGTCTGAATGTGTTAATCCCATACTCCTAATTTGGCCCTCCCCCCTCTCTCTCCCCCAAGGAAACCATAAGTTTGTTTATGTAGGAAACCATGGTCTGCTTTCTAGCATTAAAGATTTGCCTTCTCTAGAGCTTCATGTACCAGGCATTATAGTATGTACACTTTTTGTGCCTGGCTTCCTTTGAAAATGGGAACTTTGAATTCTGTAACGACAGAATGATCTCTGTTCGTCTCCAAGGCAAACCATTCAATATCACAGTTATCCAAATCTATGCCCCAACCAGTAACGCTGAAGAAGCTG
>SJYF01000270.1:2729694-2740657 GCA_006410515.1 Procapra przewalskii | reverse complement strand
GTCCCCTTCTCCTCCTGCCCCCAATCCCTCCCAGCATCAGAGTCTTTTCCAATGAGTCAACTCTTTGCATGAGGTGGCCAAAGTACTGGAGTTTCAGCTTTAGCATCATTCCTAAATGAAGACAGTCCCAGCCCTCAAATTGACCAGATAATGTGATGATATCCATCATCATTATCTTTATCATGTATCCATCATTCCTTTGTCTTTAGAGTTTTCCTGTATAATGTCTTTTTAAACAACAAATTACATTTTCCATTTTTGGTCACTATATATAAGAAATATTTATGTATTCTATGCCTAGCTTTTTTTGCTTGACATTATGTCTTGAGACTCATCCATATTGATGTAGATAGCTGTAATTCATTCATTTTTGACCACTGTATAAAATTCTATTCAAAGTATATGGATCAGTTCAGTCCAGTTCAGTCACTCAGTCATGTCCAACTCTTTCATTCATTTTTGACCATTGTATAAAATTCTATTCAAAGTATATGGATAGGCCACAATTAATCCATTCTTCTACTGATAGGCAATTAGGGTATTTCCAGTTACTTTGCTATAACAAATGATGCTGCAATGAAGAGTTTGAAGTGTGTGTCCTGGTACATACTCGTAAGTTTCTCTAAACTATATACTAAGAGTAGAATTGCACGCACATTTTCAAAATGTTCTATTTTTTCAGTTTTGATTCTGTTTTAAATCATTCTTCCTTATTCTTAATGACCAAATGTTAATTTAACAGTGTATGCACTAAGCCATGTCTATGGCTGAACATCTAAAGTTTGTCTCCACTTTTTCAACTTTATATACAACTCGGGGGAAGATTTTTTTTCCACACAAAATTTCTGCTTTTGAGGTTGTTTTCTTATGAGGGATTTCTGGAAGTAGATTCCTTGAATCAAGGCTGAACTGATTTACATTCAGTGGGCGAGAGGATTATGGCTGAAATATAGAAAGGAATCCCCATCCGAGCAGCTGTCAGTCTTTTGGGGATCATAGATCCTCTGCTGCTGCTGCTGAGTCGCTTCAGTCATGTCCGACTCTGTGCGACCCCATAGATGGCAGCCCACCAGGCTCCCCCATCTCTGAGATTCTCCAGGCAAGAACACTGGAGCAGGTTGCTATTTCCTTCTCCAATGCATGAAAGTGAAAAGTGAAAGTGAAGTCGCTCAGTCATGTCTGACTCTTAGCGACCCCATGGACTGCAGCCCACCAGGCTCCTCGGCCCACGGGATTTTCCTGGCAAGAGCACTGGAGTGGGGTGTAATTGATTAATAAGAGTATGGACCTTTTCTCCAGGGAAAAAAAAGGCTCATACAAACTGTTTCTGTTCACAAGTAAGCATTTCACACTTCTGTTCACAGTTTCAAGAGTTTCTCAGACCCTCTGAATCACGTATGCTGACATCTCTATTAAATAAGACATCCTGTCTTACCCACTGAACACGAAACTTCTTATACTACTTCACCAAATAAGTTCAGATCAACTACTGCACCTGTCAAGTACCTTTTGTTTTAAACCACCATTTCCTGAGCACCCACAGTATGCCAGCACTGTGCCAGATACTAGAGACGAAAGAACACGTGCTCCTGGCTTCAAGGACTGCAGTTTACCAAGGAAGACATAACACAACAAGCATTTTTAATCAAATATCTGCAATGGGAGAGATCTTCTTTAGGCAAACGGGGGTATATGTCAAGGACTTATCAACCTCTTTTATCAAGGGGTTGCAAAGAATGAATAAACATTTTCCAAGATGTTATAGATAGAAGAGACAGCACCAGCAAAGGGAAAAAGACATCATATAACCTGGCAAATAGAGGAAACTGTACATTATTTTAATATAGTCGGTAGTGAGCATAATACTCTTCCTTATCTAGAGCACAGACTGAAGTGAAGTTAAAGTTGCTCAGTCGTGTCTGCCTCTTTGTGACCCCGTGGACTATACAGTCCATGGAATTCTCCAGGCCAGAATAGAGTGCATAGCCTTTCCCTTCTCCACAGGATCTTCCCAACCCAGGGATTGAACCCAGGTCCCCCACAAGGCGGGCGGATTCTTTAGCAGCTGAGCCACAAGGGAAACCCAAGAACAGTAGAGTGGGTAGGCTATCCCTTCTCCAGTGGTTCTTCTTGACCCAGGAATTGAACTGGGGTCTCCTGCACTGCAGGCAGATTCTTTACCAACTGAGCTATCAGGGGTGCCCAATGGATCTCCTAGAAAGAAAGAAAGAAAGCGACGTCACTCAGTCGTGTCCGACTCTTTGTGACCCCATGGACTGTACCCTACCACGCTCCTCCGTCCATGGAATTTTCTAGACAAGAGTACTAGAGTGCTTTGCCATTTCCTTCTCCAGAGGATCTTCCAGATCCAGGGATTGAACCCAGTCTCCCTCATTGTAGGCAGACACTTTACCATCTGAGCTACCAGGCAAGTCCAATGGATCTCATGGGGGACAATTATTCAACAAGGTTTTATGTTAATATATGCTTTTTGCTTCAGGGTGTTCTGTTTTGAGAGGGGGACTATTCTTTGTGTGGCATTTTTTTCCCCTAAGTGGAAAACATTCTTTAAAGGAATTTCTTGAAACAGAAAGCACGGTCAATAAATGCAGGATACAAAGATTTTCATGAAGCAGTTTGAAAATAAGTGATCTGTGACACACATTAAAAGACTTCCAACAACTGTGACCACATAAAAAAACAGCAAATCTACAACAGGTACAAATTATATACATTTATTTTTTAATAATTTTAAATAACACTCTTGTATAAATTCTTTCTTATATTCAAATCATACACAAATTTAGAAATGCATCATGAAGCCTAGTACAGCATATGAATGAGACATGTTTTTAAGATGTGTGTTAGAATTTTAGTGACATAAATACGATTTTAACGTTCCAGAAACACTCCCAATTGCTCGGGCGGAAACGTAACGTATTACAGAGTGCTTGTGCCGAGCACGATGGCGCCGCTTTAAATGGGCCAGCTCTCGGGCTAGTGCCGGCCTCGGGCCTGGTCTCGCGCTCCAGAGCTGCTGCTGCAGTTACTGCAGATGCGTGGTAAGAAGGGCTCCCAGGGGCCTTTGGAAAAGCATCATTTGGCCACTGACATTCTGGTGATCCGTAGCCTCTTTAGTTCATGTGGCGGCATTTGATCTCTTCAGTGAATCAGTGTGTTCTTCCTGCTGCTTCCCTTGGCATAGTCACTGGCTCAAGGCTGGATATGCTGACCTTCAGTCACTCCCCTGCACACACCAAACTCATTTCCGCTCCCAAACTCCTATCAAGACGATCGAAACAGACCAAAGGCTCTTCGGCGACGAGGCCGGGGGCGCTTCCTTCGCTCTTAACGGGTTACCTTGGGTTGCTTTTTACTTTTCGGAAATTTTTGTGGGACCTTTCTTTCCTTGTGACGTATCAATTCAACTCCTTCCCACATACCTCAAAATATAAGAACCAGGGAATGTTCATAATCAGAGGTGCTATATTGACCGTATGTCCTACAAAAACAATACAGGACCCAAGCGAATGATTTAATAATGCAGTCCAAACTAGGGCTGCCAGCAGGAAGGCCCGTCGCTTCAGCTCTCTGGCTCCAGAGCAGCGCAAGAACGGCTGCACGCCCTGCAGGCACTCAGGGCCCACAGCGAGCTGCAGGGCCAGTGAGTGCCGCCTTAAAGGCCAGTCTCCGGGGAATAGGGGCGAGAGCGCAGACACACGATGTGATGCTTCCGCAAATCCTCTCCCCGCCAAACCTCTCTCTTCCCGTTCCGTGTCAGCTCTGCTCGCTCTTAAAATTCAGGTGTCCCTACGAGGAACACGTTAAGTCCACAGGACCTTAGTATGAATGGGGCCTAGTTTTTAATCATCATTTTTCTCTGTAACTAGAGAAATTCTATTAGTAAGACACCTCTGGGAGCTAGAGGACGGCGGTAGGGAGGGGAAAGTAAAGGAAGACAGACAAACTTCACGACACCACCTAGGACATCTGACTGTCAGAGACGCCTAAGGGCTTCCTGCAATGAATTAATGAAGATGAAAGTATCATCCAATAGCAGTATCTGCCACTCATCAATGAGATTCACACTAGTCTTACCGCATTTGAAAATAAACACGTTCCTACTTCTTAGACACTATCAGTCTTTCTAAGGGACGCGTGGGGTCCTGGTGCCAAGCACCACAGCGGGCGGGATCCTGCTTCCAGAGGAACGACTGCTGTGTGCCGCGCTCCATGCCAGTTCCCTAGTGTGATTTTGGTGTTGGACCACTTCATGATGGATTTCTACTTTAGAGCAAAATTACCTCCACCAGCAGAAGCACAGGACACTAAAGAATATTATTTAAAATAGATTTTAAGACCTTAATTTTCTTCCACCAGGATAAATTAAGAACATGACCTAGGCTCTGTTCATAAATATTTAAAAGTAAATTTTCTTTGTGATTCAATTTTTGCAATTCCTTTTAACATCTGTTTCAAGGAATGTCTACATAGCCAGAATCTGGACTGTTCATTCAGCTTTGGCTCTTAGACCCCAACAAACTCTTTCTTTCTTTATTGTGTTAACTTCTGTTGAACAAACATTCATTTCCCACCATCCTCAATCCCTGGCTTTGAGGGCATGATAATCTGGGGAAAAGGCATATGTCACTTCACACAATTCCTTGGAACAGTCTCTATACGCATATGTGGCAGCTGCTGGGGAAATCGGGTTTTCTTTCTCTGCTTGGAAAGATCAGTTTCCTCTTATGAAGTGCAGACTGGTATTTTTTTTTTCTTATCACCAACACTGGCTTCAGAGAGTAATCCTCCTGTGTTCTTTCTGCAAAGTCCTTCGTGGCTATATAGCCCTGGACTGTACCTCGTATTTACAAAAATCAGAGACGTTCACAGGTGGGATTCTTCCTCCCAGCCTTCCAGTGTCTGCAGCTGGGTCATTTCTGCACCAGCATACAGGTGAAAAAAACATGTGCTTCTGAGTTAGGAGTCCTGATCCCAAGCCTAATGATATATGGCGTAGCCTTGAACAAGACATTTAACCTCACCGATAAACAATTACTTCCTCAAAGGCCCATGGTGAGGAACAAAGGACACAGGTACAGAAAGACGCCTTGCAAACTGCAAAGGGCTATAGAAACAGTATCTAATTTTAATGTAATCTCGACTTTCATGAGCAGTGGCCAGACATCCAGAGCCTCTCCAGTTACTAGAAGCAGCTTATCTGCCTGTACTTCCTCCAGAGCATCATCTCCAGCTGCAGAGGGAGGACCAGATTCCAGGCTTTTCTCTGGGGAAGTTAGGCAGGGTGATCAGCTTGGCAGGGCTTCCTAGGTTTAATTTTTGCCTTTTTTTTTTTCCTAACTACTTGACAGTTTGTTCTTCCTCCTAAAAAATATCTATATTTGACTTCTGGCTGTTTTTCCTGGCTTTGCTTAATCTACAATCTGTCAATATCATAATTAGAGGAGAGCAAGGGTAGAGATGGCCTCGAAGAAAAAGCTGCATCTAAATGCAATGACTAACTACACCCACTCAGCTACAGAGCCCCTGCAGAGAGATGGTACACGCGCCTGACACACCCACTCAGCTACAGAGCCACCCTCTAGCCAGGCAAGAAGGTGCAGGACTGCAGCACTGCGGAGATGTGGCGCACGTGCCGCGGACGTGAGTAACAGGCTGCATTCGCATGCGGGAAGTATTGGGGGGTGGGGAGAGAATAGAAAAATTTCACAGGTATGATGTTTCACAGGGGATCCCAAGTGATATGATGGCTTTTCTTTTGGAGCTAAAACATTTCTTCCTTGGGAAGACTATTTTTATTTAAAAAAATTTTTTTAACAAGCATGTGTTCTGCTTTGATCTATGTAAAATATAGAGAAGCTAATGTCTAAACAGGTGAGTAGCTTGGAGGATGCAGCCTTGTGTCCCAGCTTAACAATCATTGTCTTCAAAATCTATTGCTTGAATCTATAGGAAGTCAAAGACGATAGAACTCTACTTTTAGACTGAAAAAGGGAAAAATTAGAAACATCCAACCTCTTATAAATTTCAACAATGTCCAAAGAGGGACTAAAAATGACTGATGCTCACCAGAGTCCCAGCTCTAGCAATATTGCCATCTATTTTACAGTATTTTAACCCCATATTTTCTTTTTACAATGCCATTAACTGCTATACAAATAAATTCTAGATGATAAAATAAGACATGATTTTTTTTTTACAAATAGATACAAATACAATGCTGACCAGATATTCTACATTAACTATATACACCTTATTCTCTAGAGGCAGGAATATTCCTTATTTTAAAACAATTTATCATTTACACTGAGGCCCTAAGGAGAATCATCAGCTTTCTGCTTTCCCAGACATTGCCTTCCTCTCTCTACCATTAGAAGCTTATTCTGTGCTTTAATCTTATTATTGAGCAAAAACTCTGAAAGAAAAATCAAACCCTTCTAAAGATCTTCTTGGGACTTTACTGCCCCGATTATAGAAACAATCAAGACTGTGTATTATGGCACAGCCCAAATACCAGCTTTTCCTCAAGGACGTCTTTAGTCCAGTAAAATGACTGTCCCTCCTGGCTGTCCTCTGTCAGGAATGGAGACAGTCTCCTGGCAGTCCTTCCCCCTCCACATCCATCGTCCTGTTTCCACTGATGGTGAACACTCCCCCAGGAATCTGTTTGGAGGCCAAAGCGGATTGGGGCCGCACTGAGAGGTCCAGCCTTCTACCCGCCCATGTGGCTTGGTACAAAAATATACTTTACTTCAAGTCCTTATTGTCAGTGACTGCTTCGGATCTTCATGGGAAAAGGAAAACTTACAGGCTAAGTACATTACACGTTTGTACCTGAAAATTTCCGGTGCACTATATGCCTTTGCTTTCTCATCTCAGCGGCTCCACCCAGCTGTGGCGCGGAGAATGATGCCATCTCAGTAAGCACTGCGGCCTTGAAGTCCAGGGGAACAGCTCTGGCCCCCCTCAGGCTTTATAGTTATGCACTGGGGTGGTCAGGGTCAGCTGCCCGTTGGGAGCCACTTCACTGCCATCGTCTTCCAACAACCCTGACACGTCTGCGTTGGGAATGCTGTCGTGGTAGCTGCTGAAACTGATATTGTCTTCTTTCAGCTCAATGGTCCAAAAGGGGGCGTTGAGCTTCCGGTTTTGGTACTCCCGGTACATATACACAGCCCCCACAAACCCCATCAGCAGCACCACCACAATGATGATGACTGTCAAAATGATGATGTTAAATTGGGTCCATGATACGTCAGCTAAGGCTGACGTGCTGTTTTCTGCAGAGCTCACTGAAAAGATAGTCTGCGGGGTTGTAGGGGTAAAGGTGCTATTTATAACAGGGGTGGGCACTGATGTGGTCAAAGAGGCATTGGAAACCAAAATGGTGGAACCTTCAGGTGTTGGAACAATAACTTCTGAAAATAAAAACAGAGAATGAAATGTAAAAGACAAAATATCTTGTTTTAAGAAACAATAAAAGAAATACACATGAGAGTGGAAACTGATATGGGATGTTGACATGATACTCTGCTTTAAAGAAATGCAAGTTAAAAAATAATTTCTAAAGAAATATAGTGGGAAGAACCAGGGCCTGGAAAACTAGAGTTTACATCCATGGCTGTTATCCAAAATGTATAGAATATCCATACTAAAATCTTGGGAAGATTCTAATGTTGGCGTTTTCCATCCTCCTGCACTCTTGAATAGATTCATACAAATTCCTGAAAAGGTAGTAAGCATGTCACTATTGCCTTCTGAATCGCTTTGTTAAAAGTGAAAGGGATAGCTAATACTCGTTTGAACTAAGATAAGTTCGGCACGTCTGATGGCGCTCCATAAAGGTGGAATTCTCTTCAATGGGGGCAAAAACAAACTAGGAAAAATTGCATTTTAGTTGCTTCTGAAAAACACAATTTAAATGGCCATAGTTGACATCAGCTGAGACAGAGAACAGCCAATGCCAGCATAGTGATTTTTCCTTTATATAGATTATAGTTATTTCACAACTAAGGTACTATACTTTGTGCTTCTAATGCAGCATAGCTCAGTAGAAATACCAGAAGTTTTGGGATCAGGTAGAACTGTGTAGCAAAAAATGAGTCGATCTTTATTCCTCACCTATGAAATGGGAATAACGACATTGATTTTACGGAGTCCTTGGGAAGGATTAAATAAACTATATAACATCATTACATTTAATGTCCATAGTGCTTGGCACATACTAGGCACTTGATAAAATGATCCCTATTGTCATTACAATTCATCACCACAGCCAGGCACATCAATCCACCCTAAAAAGAGGAGTGTTTTACATTCCCTAATAGCTAATAAGAAAAGTCATCATAGTCCAGTCAGCTAAGTACGGACAAGGCATATGCCTCCAGTGGGAAAGAGAATTGAGTGACAGGTTCTCTGGACTAGGGATAGGGTTCAATCTGAGTGTTTGAGCCTTGATCACAGCAGAATAAGGATTTCAAGAAAATGGTAGAAGACTAACTCTTGCCACAGGGCAACTGTATCAGCCCAGGCTTCGGCTTCTGTCAGAACATCAAAGAACAGTTTATAGAAGAGCATGGTCTGATCTCTATGACCTAAGAAAGTCTGACTATCCCCAACTCATCCTGAATTTCCAATCATTAATTTTTATCTGAACCCTTACTGAAATTCCCTGTAAGAAACATTTTGCCACATGAGTAACTTTTTTCTTTCAAAAATGAAGGAATATTTTTACTATTTCCTCCATCAGGTGGGAAAACTTAGGCTCAAAGTTAGGACAGAAGCTGGAATAAATTCTCATTATATCTCAGCTAACTTCTAGCCAGGTTATAGGTTTCTACTTAAAAAGATCTTTGATGATCACTGGAAGTGATGAGAATACAGGAAGCAAAAGATAAAAGAAATGACAGGACTGTTAAATTATTAAAACAAAAATAGATGAAGAGAAGATGTGAGAAGACTGCAACGACTTCCTCAGGGTCCTCAAATTTCTGGAGTTGACTCTGGAGTCTCAGCAGAGCAGCGGGAATAGAAGGGAATCTCTTTGGGCAAATCTCTATCAAAATCTATTTCCCAAAAAAACTTCTGTGGTGGGAATGGAAGCTTTTACAAAGCTAGAAGTAGCTGTCCCGACATTTTCTTTGCTAGGTTAAGACATGAAATATTACACCCTTAGGTGGAGTTTTACCTTTCTTGATGCAGTTTCCCGCGGGGTCTCGGTCATAGCCTTCCAGGCAGCTTTCACACCAGAACCCAGTGGTGTTGTGGAGGCAGCGGATGCACTGCCCACTCTCGGGCTCACAGACCTCTGGAGTCCTGGCTGGGTCCACGTGGCCGTGGCACTGGCACTCCACACAGACGCTGTCGGAATTGTAGTAGCCCTTGTCACACGCATTGCAGTTCTGGCCTGTGTAACCGTCTTTACACTGGACACATTCAGGCACTGATTCGCCCGGCTCTAGAAGAGCAAGAACACCAGCACGGTTTAGACACTTCCAAGTCGCTCCAAGATGCAGAACTACGACTAACCTCCCCCACCCCCGACACACACACACACACACACACGTTTTACAGCCCCCACCTATTATCTCCTCTCAAACTTAAGAAACACATGGAATCCAAACTAACAATTTACACCTTATTTATTAATTGTCCAGAAAACCTATTTGGGTAGAGAACAAAAGAAGTATGCTTATCTAAAGAATCTGAGTAATTGAGATGGAGAGGCACTCATAATTCTTTTATTTCTTCCTCTTTAATCATGTAAGACACGATAAAATACAGTTTTAACAACAACTTCCTCATCCCTCCTTTGTGTCTCATTTCACAAATGCATTTACTGCAAAGCTTTACTGTTTTTATAACTCCCTTTCACCTACAGCATCGAGAACTTTCTCCCTACTGATCACTGACTCACTGATTTTTCCTCTAAAAATGAGTATTTAGAGAAAGGCCTTACTTATGATACAACTGCCTGTAGATGTCACTGCTGAACAAGGGCAGCGGAGACACTCTTTCGAGCCATCAGGACTCTGATAAAATCCTTCTATGCATTCTTCACAGTGATCCCCTTTGCTGTTATCCTGGCAATTGAAACAAGCACCTAAAAGAAGCAAATCATTTTAAGAAGTTAAAGATTTTCTCCAAAAGCATATGGTAACTTCAAATAAATTACATGTCCCTACAAACCAAGAAAACCTTAAGAGGAAACCAGAAAAAGTCTCCCAGCACAGGTCGCAGAGTTCAGCTTCTGTCCCAAATACATGAGTATTTGTTATATTATGCTCCATATGGCTTTATTATTTAAAATAAAAATGTAACCAATAAAGAAATGAAAAGGAAGGAGGCAAGCAACGTTCTGTGTGTCTTAATAACGCTCTTTGGTCCCCTATTAGAAAAGGCATTTGACGGGCACTGAAGGAGCATAATGTCTACGAATGGAATGAAACATGTAGTGTAGTCCACATTCAAAGAGACACTCAGAGCTACTATCAGAGAGATGAGTGAAGTCCATACAGAAATCTAGGAAGACAATGAGACATTTACATGCTAAGCTAACTACAGTTCAATGCTAAGACCATCATAAATAATTTTATTTGATTCCTCCTCACTAGTGAAATATTTACAAAAAAGAAGAGACAGAATGAGATTGTGTAATAAAATGATCTGACAACTGGAATAAGATTTGAAAAACTAAAAGAATGATTAACATACATAAAATTATTAACGTACATGTCAACTTTCAACTCTTAAGCAATTACAGCAAAGTTCTTTGAAACTTCATGAACTTATTTAGAAAGACATTTAAAAAAATTTTTATATGAACACTTAATCCTTAAATCACATTTGCATGTAAATATCACTTTTAATCATGTAATTTTTAAGGTCTGATACTGTGAATGATATAGTTCATACATGCAACAAAGTAGTATATCCTCATATA
>SJYF01000270.1:2670913-2685291 GCA_006410515.1 Procapra przewalskii | reverse complement strand
CATAGCCTTGACTAGACGGACCTTAGTCAGAAAAGTAATGTCTCTGCTTTTGAATATGCTATCTAGGTTGGTCATAACTTTTCTTCCAAGGAGTAAGCGTCTTTTAATTTCATGTCAAATGAATGTCAAACAATAGGGTAGAGTGAAACAATTGCTCCAGCTACAAAAATAATTCTCAACTGGTGACTTAGAGTACTGCATTTGCTTTGGGCTGGTGAGTCAATATATTGCTCAAAGTCAAACATGCATGCTCATGGTCTGATATTGAGGTCTGTTGGTTTAAGTGCATTCTCATGGCTAAGAGAATACTGCTAATTAGTACTTCCGGTATCTCTCTAAAAGAATCGTACTGATTTAGAAGTCAAGGTCATGGATATGGACTATGCTAAATTGCTACCTAGGCAAAAAATTTTTTTTGTGCCACTATTTTTCCATTTGCATTTTTTAAGGCTTAAATAAAAACTAATGTTGCCATTTAATAAGAGTCAATTATTTACTTTTTAAAAGTGTATTTTATTTCTTCAGGCCACCAACAAATTCAAAATGCACTGAAAGAATTAACCAAATACTGCCCATACAGCTTGGAAGAATGACGATTCTATCAAATTCTGAATTTTGGTAAGCTTTATTATTTAAAGCATTTTCACAGCTTCCTTGAGTTTAAGGGAAAATGAGGAGTGGGGAGGACAGCAAATACAGTAAACAAACTTGAACGCTTGCAATCTGGCTCCAGGCCACAGTCGAAGAGACCAGTCCACGCTATGAACGGATCTGGGTTCAGATATTGTAATCATTGCTTATAAACTATACGATATTAAATTTCACACCCTCTTTGTAAAGACTTTTCATAAAACTGGGATAATGATACCTAACTTATAAAAGTGTTTTAAAACAGATCTCCAGTCCAGGTTCGCTGCATGAGACAGGGCGCTCAGGGCTGGTGCACTGGGATGACCCTGAGGGATGGGATGGGGAGTGAGGTGGGAAGGGGGTTCAGAATGGGGGACACGTGTACACCCATGGCTGATTCATGTCAATGTATGGCAAAACCCACTAAAATATTGTAAAGTAATTAGCCTCCAATTAAAATAAATCAATTAAAAAATAAAAATAAGAGGAGACAAGGCAAAGAGAACGCCTATGACAGAGCCTTCTCTTCCCCATACAGTATTTTATTATAAGTGATCTTTTTAGCAAAACAGCATTCTTAGATGTTACTAAAAATTACAAGTACTGAGAACTAAAAGGGATCATCAGCGATCTCAGAAAGCACTCAAATTACCCTAAACAATTTCAATGATTCCTTAATTTTGTAGCAACAGAACACAAAAGGTAAGAAACATAAAAGAAATTCAAGTTCTGCCGACGGCTTCTGAGGCTGGGACTAGATTTGTCTGAGTGTCTGTATTTACAGAGCACAGCTGAGCAGCTTAAAGGCTAGAACTATCTGCTCAGGATAACACCTGTAAAATGAGTTCAGAGAAGAGCGGTGCCAAGCGAGCAGGAGGAAAGGTCAGTTTTAAACTGTCACCCTAAGGCACCCAGTGATGTTCCCCAGGAGCTGTTTCCTAATTTTCATAAAAGGGAAGGTTGGTCTCACATATTATAGTTTAATATTCACTCTGAGCCAAGTTTTTATCATATTATTAAATAGATGGTTTGTGGATTATCAGAAATATTTGATCACAAAATTATGCCATACCATCCTGGGCAAGCACCTGAGGTTCAGAGGGAAGCAAGAGCAGAGAGGAAATCTACCTACAGTTGCGACAGACTGACAGGAAGCAACAGGAGGAGAAAATGCGCACCAAGGGGGCTTGCTGAGGCTCTGAACTCCCGGCCCAGGAGCGTGCACTTCAGCGCACATGGTGTGATCCTCCAAATAAGGCCCCGTACCACGTGCTTCAGAATCCCCTGGGGAGCACACCCATACTCTGATTCCCTGGGCCCTATCCTAGGCCTCCTGAATAGAAAGCTCTATTTCTATCTGGGGGAGGCAGGGGCTCAGAGATATGCATTTTTTTTACAGACTTGAAAAATGGTTCTGATGTCCCCAAAAAGTTTGCTGCAGGGAAAAAAGAATATGGAAAATTCTTGAGCAGAGTAATGATATGGCCAGAATCGGGCTTCAGAAGTAGAAACAGCAGGACTGAGAAGGAAATGGCAACCCACTTCAGCGTTCTTGCCTAGAGAACCCCAGAGACAGGGGAGCCTGGTGGGCGGCCGTCCGTGGGGTCGCACAGAGTGGGACACGACTGACTCGACTCCGCAGCAGCCCCGGGGGCACAGCGGGCGGGAGTCCTCCTGCCAACGCGGGGGACATGGTTCCGTCCCTTGTCTGGGAGGACCCCACGCACCGCGGGCATCTCAAGCTGTGCACCACAGCTGCTGAGCCTGCGCCCCCAGCCCTCGGACCATCACTAACGAGCCCCTGTGTCACCGCCCCCAGAGCCCAGGCTCCACAAGAGAAGCCGCTGCGGCGAGAAGCCCAAGCACCGCAAGCAAGGGCAGCCCCTGCTCGCCACAACCAGAGAGAGGCCCACGAAGCCAGCTCAGCCAAAACCAAACATAAATAAAAGACACAAAAATAACGAGACCAGAAGAGCAACAACAATAAGAACAACAGTAGCCGTCTCTACTACTGTCCATTATTTGTTTACTTATTTATTTCCTTGCTACCTACCAGGCCCTGTTTACACACACTGACATGCAAAACTTTGAAGGGATCAATAAGTAAGTACAGGTAATATAAGGAAATGGAGGGTCCTCAAGGTCAGATGGCCTAAGGAGTCCAGCTGGGACCACATTATCCTCAGCAGCAGTGTGAAGGAAGGATTCGAGACGGGAGAGTTGAGATGATAGATTTACTGATAAATACTATAACAATCTAACAGGAAAATCTGAATTCGGGCAGGATCACAAGTAAAAACTGCTTCTGCAAACATACAGATACCTGTACGTATACAGTGAAATTAAGCCTTTCGGAATCAACAAACATGGCAAGGTGGAAAGTATACCTGTCTGCAGCTGTCTGCTGGGCTAAAAGTTTAAATGGTTTGGAGTTAAGAGCCAAGTGAAAATAGCTGAGCCTTGAGTTATTTCAAGACATTTGAAAGAACTTTTTTCTTTTGAAACTGGATGTGGGCTATCTTACGCTGTTCCCTATCTAATCCTCTTACTCCTCAAAACATGTTGACAAATTCTTCCCACTGTCCTGCCACACTTCACTATTATCAAACACTTATACAGTATAAACATTGTTTCACACTGCAAGCTGTGAAGTTCTTTGCCTTATCATCATGACTAAGCATTTGGGTAACACTTCAGATTCAAACATAAGGGCACAAGAGAGACGAAATTCCTGTTCCGATACCACTGCTCACTCCAGCTCTTCCTATACACACGGTAAGTGGAATCCAATTATCTCTCCTCTTGAAAACACACACATAAACACTCACAGAATCCTCAAAAGAAAACTGAAATGGTCAGCAGTCACAGTTCTATCAATAAAGCACGGACTGGAAGGCTCCTTTTTCTTTTTTCTTAAATGAGAATTTGGGAGCACCAAGATGTCAAGGATCTTGTTCAACTTTGCAAACAATACAAAACCATCTTTTAACTTCCTCTAATCATTGCTAAAGCACTACCGGAAATTAACCATCTCAGAAATTCTCAGGGACCAATGGTCAATAATAAATCAACAAAGAAATAATTTGTCTTTCTCCTCCACTCCTAAAGTAACAGTCTCAGAGAAGCGAGCAATGTCAGCTAGGATATCTAAGGGAACAGATACTAGCAAAGTGAAATTCACCTTCACACCAGTGGACGTGGCCTGCTCTTCCTGCTTCGCTTTTGGTCTCACATACCCCATTCGCCACTTTCTGTACCATTAGAAGATGCCACCATGCTCTTGGCAGAACTGTGACCTGGCGCAACCACTATGGAAAGCAACACAGACATTCCTCAAAACATTAAGAGTGGCATTATCACATAATCCAGGAATTCCACTTCTGAATATATGTCCAAAAACATTGAAAGAAGAGTCCTGAAAAGATATTGCCACACCCCTTTCACTATCAGCATTATTCATAATAGCCAAGATGTGGAAGCAACCCAAATATCCAGCTACAGGTGTGAATAAACAAAATGTGGAATATACATACCACAAAATAGTATTTGGTCTTAAAAAGCAAGGAAATCCTGTCACATGCTGTAAATGGACGGAATGAAATCATTATATTAAATGAAATCAGTCACAAAAAGATGACTACTACACGAATCCATTTATAAGAAGTATCTAATGTAGCCAAGTTCAGAGAAACAGAGTCCAGTGACACTTACCAGGGGTTTAGGGAGAGGAGGAAGGAAGAAAGGAGGAGTTCTATTTAATGAGGAGAGTTTCAAATCTGCAAATGATATGTTCTGAAGCTCTGTTTCACAACAGTGTAAATACACGTACTGGCTAAAGTGGTGAATTTTAAGTGTTTTTAATAATTAAAAATATAGGTAGGTGGCAGCTATCATCACATAGTATGTGTGTGAACTTCTTAATTTATCAGAGAAGCTAGGAAACATTAAGTGCTGGGACTTACGGATCTAATTATCCGGTCTACTTCCCTTTTTACAGATAACTGAAGCTAAGAGGAGTAAAATAAATCCACATATAAACCTTGAAGCCAAAAGACTGGACGCAACATCCGCTGTAACGCTTGGCTGGGAGCGTGTGCAAAGTGGGGACTAAATGAGACAGCGCCACACAGCGCCTGGCACGCAGCCCCCGGCCCTTTGGGCGCCCAGCAGTCCCTCTCATAGCCAGAGCCCTGTCTGCACTGACGAAGGCCACAGGGGTGACACTCTGAAAAGAAACAGGTGCATTTTTTAAAAATTTATTTAATTAGGATCTATATTTCTAATTTAGGTCAATTCCTAAGAAATATTGCAGTTAAGCTAGCTATCCACTGAAATTACTGTTTTATTCATGTTTTCTCACCCCAAATCTCTAATTTTAAGGAGAGAATGGCTACAGATTGCATTTCAATACTATTGATAAGGGGCTACCCCTGGAATAGCCAGATCTCTCATCCACTCCTGATGGGAACGTGAACGTGAACAGCGTCGTCACAGAACCCTATGGCAGTTTCCAGAGGGGTGGCGGTGCACAAGCACCTACTGCTGCCTTGCGACTCACAGTGCGGCCCACGGACCTGCAGCACCTGGGAGCCGGGGAGAAGCGCAGGCTCTCAGGCCTAGCTCACGCCAGCCCAGCCAGGACCTACGCTGTAACAAGACACCCAGGGGACTGCTATGCACAGTAACTGCAGCGAACTGTCCCAGAGAAAGTCTCCTCTTTGTGAAGAGACGTGGGCAAAATTCACTGCAGCTTTATTTGAAACAGTGAAGAGACGCATTATTTGAAACAGCTATCAATAAGAAAATCAATACACTGTGGTGCATTCATACAGTAGGAAACTACACAGCAACTCAGATGATCTAGGGTTACATGAACCACAAGATAAATCTCAAAAAAAAAAATGCTGAGTGAAAAAAGCACGGGAAGATGTCATCACGCAGAGTTTAAAGCGTGAAACCACACACAGCACCAAACTCAGAACAGTGGTCACACTCGAGGAGGGAAAGAAGAAAGAGGATCACTGGAGACTTTCGTCATCTCCAGCATCTTATTTCAAGACAAAACAAAAAGTCTGAAGCAAACGAGGGAGACAGCTCAGATATTACGAAGCCAAAAGCTAGGTACAGAGGGGCTGCTCACTACCTTACTTTCCACACTTTTCGGGAAGCTTGATGTGTTTCATAATTTTTTACAAGACCTACTCCCCAGTGATTAATATTCCTCATTCTGAACACCATCTTACTTGGCCTTGTACTGTAGTTACTAATCTACCTGTCCTATTTGGGTTCTAGAAAAACAGGTTTCACATCTGATCCATCTCTGAGTGCATACTCACTCCTCCTCAGCACACACATCCATGGCTCTCTGGGCTTCAGACGCCAGGTTAGGAGATGCGGACGTCAGAGGTAAGTCAAGTCATGGTCACCCAAGGCAATAAATGGATAAACAGAAACTCTGCCTGGGGCGGCTAAGACTATGGTCTCAAGATGAGAACTAAATGTAAAATCCTAAAAGTACAAGAAAAGAAACAGCACGGTACTGGATGCAGGACTGAGCCAGGTGCACTGAAAGAGTAAAAAGAATGAGAAGCACATTTGGGGTCTGACTTTACTGCTTCATTCAGCAAATAGTAATATGTATTGACCTATTCTGTGCCAGACATAGCATTAAAGGCTGGGGATGCAGCAGTCAATAAAGCAAACCAAAATTCATGCCCCTGTGGCCCTCACCTGCTAGCAGAGGAAGACATACAGCAAGCAACTTAAATGTCTGGTGTGTTAGGAGGCAGCTCAACAGTAAGAAGGAAAGCAGTGCAGGGAAGCAAAGCCCAGCGGCCGTGCAGCAGGAGAGGAAGGGCTGTGCCTGTGAGTGCTGAAGAGCCCCAGCTTCCACAGGCTGGGCCACAGGAGCGCAGGGGGCATGTATGTGCAGCAGTCTGCCTTTTGCCTGTTCTTTCCACACGCTCCGGGCAAGGCATGGGGGCTGAAAAGGTTCAAAGCAATATTCTGTTGAATGATTAAATGAGCGAGTAAGCGAACGAATGTATATATGACTAGAAGATGAAAAGTAAATATCAAGAACTTGGAAACAGAGACTCTGATGTTGTTAGAGAGACAATCCTTGGCAAAGCCCATAATTCATTAATTCAATTATCAACAAAGTAGCTTTGAATTAGAAATGAGTAATGTAATTTCTAGATGCTAAAGACACATGATGTGGAAAAAAGACATGATTCCTGCTTTTATGCAGCTTAAGGTCTTAGAGCAGAGACAAAAACAGGAGCAATAAAGTATGGGAAGCACTAAGGTGGAGCCATGCCACAGCAGACGCAAAAGCATGGTGTGCTTTCACAGGGAAAGACGCCTATTTAAGACTTTCCAGAGGAAGAAATCTAGACTGGGACACGAGGAATGAGAAGGTATGGCCGTGCTAAGAACGGAAGACTATCCCGAATGGCAATGGGTAGCACGTGCAGTGAGCCGGGAGTAAAACAGGGCAGAGAACCGAGAAAAGTTCATTTTAGCTCTGACCCAGAATAGGAAGCAGGTACAGTGATAGGTTAAGGGCTTTCTTAAGGGAACTGGGTAGCCATGGAAAGTTTTATACAAAAGAGCATGTCATGATCATACCTTCATTTTAGAAATATAACTGACTGTATGTAGAGAACGGACTGGGAAAGAGTGAAGGCAAAGAGGCCTTTTAGTAACCTGCTAAAACAAAATAACCCAGTTGACAGACAGCCAGAAAAGTCAATGCCGAGAGCATGTGCGCGCTATTGTAATCAGAGAAAGGTTACAACTGCTTGGGCCAGATGGCATGCTCATGTTCTCAAAACCTATTTCTCTATTGCGGCAAAAACAAATCACACGTGCCAATGAATTATCAATGTCCCTTACCCAGAAGGTAGGAAAACTGCATTGAATCCTAGACCCTAACAGAACAGGGCTATAAAAATGTGATCAGAGTTGTGCCTGGTAATAACCTTAAAGTTATAATGCTCTTCCCTAAGCGAGCACGTTCACGGCACACCCTGTCAGCATCCGATAACAATTTGCATCTTTCCCTTCCCCATCTCTCCATCCATTTTAACAGCTTCTGAGACCTAGAGATTCATGCCTGATTGTATAAGAGACAAGAGCAGCTTTTCAGCTGAGTAAACAAAGAGACAATGAGGGCAATGTGGCAAACAAGGCTGCCTACTCAGATATTTTCCAAAGTAGGAGTTCATGCTGGGAATCCCTCAGTTGGAAAGCCCAGGGGAATAAACACTCCAGATCTATAACTGAACCAATATCAAAGACCTGTTTCATCAGCACGACCATTTCTGCTAACTGTTGAGTCGGCAGTACGTAAAATTTCGGGGAAATTATGAGGTCCAAGGGCTTAAAAATTAAAGAATGGGAATTTAGAGGTTGGTACTCTGGGGCATTTTGTAATCAAAATTGGCACCACTTAAAATGGAAGTTATCTGTATGTTAGAGTAAATTCTAAAAGACTAAGGTTTTCTATCACCTGTGCAGCAGATGTAAAGTGTCTGACTTGAGTGATGCAGCGTTTGGGCAGCTTCCCTACCCTTTTTTCTCATTCAGAATGGGCAGTACATTCCTAACCAGGTCTGCTGAGACACCCAGGGTGCCAGTGAATGGAGCAGACTCTTCAGTGACCAAGCAACCCACATCCTGGAATTTGAAAAGAACTTTTTATAATGAAATGTTCTTCTATCAATAGACCGTTTGCTTGAGTTGTTTTCATAGTTGCAACTGACCCTCTGCTGGAGACCAAAACTTCCCCTGTATTAGCCCTAAAGTCACTCCAACCAGCTAAAAGTTAGGCTAGAAGATAGGAGGGGGAAAGTACTTTAAAATTCTAAGGCAACAAATGATAAAAGAAATTAGGTGATCGAAAGGAAGAATATCCTTGTTACAAAAATAATGTGGGCCACAGACATTTTAAAAGGAATATAAATAGGAAAGTTTCTTGAACTCAGCAAATACTTATGAACTTCCCTGGCGGTACAGTGGATGAGAATCCTCCTGCCTGTGCAGCGTACACAGGTTCCGCCCCTGGTCTGGGAAGATAACACAGGCCTCAGAGCAACTAAGCCCCTGTCTTCACTCCGCAGCTAGAAGCCGCCACAGTGAGAAGCGCATGCTCCGCAGTCAAAAGGCGTCCGCCCACCGCAGCTAGAGAAGGCCCGGGTGCCCAGCAAAGACCCAGAACGGCCCAAAATGAAACTTCTGTACCTTATTCTACCCAATTAAGGGAGTCCTTACACTGTTAGTTTTCAACTAACAGTTGGGCTATATGAGGTATTTAGCAACGTCAGAAATGATAACAAAAAATAACCAATTTTCATTGCCACTCCCCAGACTGACCGATCATGTCTCTAGGTTTAGCTCTAAAAAAGGAAAAGGGAATTTCCTGGCAGTCCAGTGGTCAGGACTGGTGCTTTCACGGCAGGGGCAACTAAGACCCCACGCGGTATGGCCAGAAAAAAGGAAGGATTCCTCTCCCCAATCATAAAGAAAGCATTTTGATGATATTAAACAATTATTCATATTTTCATGTAGATACTTAAGAAAAATAGAAGTTTTACATTTTAGAAATACTGTCTGAAATATTCATAGACAAAATGATGTGATGTTTAGGATTTGTTTCAAAATAAAATAGGAGAGGGGTAAATGGATGGGGGTATGGATGAGGCAGGACTGGCCCGGATGGTTCTCCAGGTGTGTGACATAGGTGTGAAGGAGGTCATGACACTGTTCTGTCATCTTTTATTTTCAAAATATTACATGATACAAAAAGCTTAAAGTGTCTTTATGCTACTTTCACAGGCATATTTTCATAGATCTTTGTGATATCAAGGTCACTCACTGACCCCCTCTTGTTCAAGAGGTCAGATTTCAAACATGCATGCTAGACAGAAGCTCTTCACCAAGATTAATCTGAGTAAAGTAGATTGATTCAAACACACTTTAACAAAATTTCCTGAATGTTTGGAAAAATACAAGTTGCTATTCCAGAAACAATTTTAACAACTAACACTTAGGGAATTCTTTCCTTATGCTTCCACTGTTTTAACATTACCTTTAACAGAACTCACAATTCTATGAAGCAGGCTGACAGACTGAGGGTAAGTGATAGAACCAGGATTTGAATCCAGACAATATGACTTTAGAGCCTGCATTTTTAACCCCTAATGGCTGGATCCTTTGAGGCTCACCTAGTTTGGGTAGTGTTGGAAAGAATTAAGACAATATGGGAAGAAAACTACTTTCAGGCTTGAAAGTATATACGCATTGCTTTGTCAGAGAGGGCTTCCCACATGGCCCAGTGGTAAAGAATCCGCCTGTCAATGCAAGAGATGCCAGAGACTCAGGTTCAATCCCTGGGTCAGGAAGATTCCCTGGAGAAGGAAATAGCAACCCACTGCAATATTCTCACCTAGAGAATCCCACAGACAGAGAAGCCTGACTGGCTAAAGTCTACGGAGTCACAAAGAATCTGACATGACTGAGTGACTCAGCGAGCATGCACACCTCATCAGAGGAAGCTAAATATATGATGGGTAAAGAAGGGAAAACTCTGGAGCTAAGTAAACGGAATGCTGGATTGTAGCTATTTATCATTTGTTATTACCCAAATACCTCTCTTAGTATAAGTTTAATATTCCCATCATAACAACAACAAAATGGTATGAAATATGTTAACTCACCTTATTGTGATAAATGTTTTACATATAAATGTGCATCAAACCATCACATTCTATACCTTAAACTTCTATGATGCTATACATTAATTATATCTTAATAAATCTGGGGCAGAATCTCTCTGTTATCCTTGATTTCCTCATCACACTTTTAAGGTTTGAGATAAGGATAGAAAATGAAAATTTAAGTAAAGGAATCTAATACCTAAGTCCCCTAAAGCATGTGTGTACAAGTCTATCCCTCCAGCAGATTATAAACACCTAAGTCATTCACCATTCTGTTCTCAGCTCCACAGCGCCCGGCACACAGGAAACCCTTTGGTTTGTTCAATCTAACACCAGATCCATTAAGAGGCCAAGCACCAGTTGCTGGCTTCGTTTGTCAGGTCTCTAATTTTAGTCACCTAAGTCCGTGTGTTACACCAACAAGCAAAACAGGTTTCAAATGTTTGCTTAATAAGAGAGGATAGAAAGCCAGTTCATGTCCCCCTCCTATTATTACATTATCTTAGCATTTAAACCCTTTAATCCAAAATTAATTCTGGGAAAGATTTAGAGAGGCAGCCAGTGGCCTCTAATTATCTTTGCTGGGGATCACTTTTAGGAGTATCCTGCAGTTTCCAGACTGACGTAAAACTCAAAACCCACCATGTCACTTCAGGGCTTGCAGCTCCTCATTGCTTTCAGCATCACTTTCTGAGCACGACATACAAAGCACCGCCTGATTTGGCAAGCACCGGCTGTTCCAGCCTCAGACCCCACCAACCTGTTCCAGCCACACACGCGCGCCCCTCTCCTCTGGGCCACCCAGCACTCCACGCCCCTCAACAGGCCTAGCACGTGCTTTCTCACTGACACACTTTCCCCTCCTCCACTCGGCTAATTCCTATTTGTTCTCAAGACTCTGCTCAGAGAAGAGTCCCCCCCAAAAGGACACTGTCTTTCGTGCCTACCCACCTCAAGTCTGAGTGAGGAGTGCCCGCTTTGCCCCCGGTGTGCGTGCTCGCCACTGTGGTGGAGCTGTCCCACCTGTAGTTGGATTTTCTGGATCAGGACAGAAACCAACACGTCTCGCTTGTCTCTCTAGCATCTATCCAGCCCAGCACTAGGTACGCAGCAGGTAACCAACAATGATCTGATAAATGAATAAAAAAACTTTATTTTGTTGACACAGAAAGCCCAGAGTAAACTTATGGACAAAGCGTACCCTTTTCTCTATTACTCAAGTAAAAGTGAACGTAAGGTCTTAAGCTGAACCATCTGATGAAACATAGTTGAAAGGCCAGTTTTAACATGACGAAAACCCCCACCTAGAAAACAAACAAAAAGGGATCTGAAATCTTGTATGATTAACAATAGAAAAGAGAGAGAGGAAAAAAGAGAAAGAGAGAGAGAAAGGAGAGAAGAAAGAGAAAGGAAGTAAAGAAAAGAAAGAGGAAGGTACCACTTCAGACTGATTAGGCAATAAGGAAATACAAAGTAACAGCTTCTGACACTTGTGGCTTTATTTCCTGAAGACTACGTAACCACTGACTTTGAGTTGTTTATTTCTAAATGAGTGATCTATTATCAACCAAAAGAAATATAGCAAAGAGAAATGTTTACTTTCTGATGAATTGTTTAAAAAAGGACTATTGTTAACCAGAAAGATCATATGCTAAGAATAAGAATTTTCTAAAACTAATTTTAAATAAAACTTTTTATTTGGCTACAAATGTCTGGCATCCATTTCTAATTTCTCAATAGAAGTTTAATTCACAAGTGAAACAATGATAAAGGCACAGAAAAGTACTTAACTAGGTTCCAAAGCTTTTGTAGTAAGTCTGTATCATTATTTGTTACTGTATCTATTTCTGATAATCTTGTGTTTCACCTGTCCTACCAGCTGAAACGGCCCTTGGTTGGGTGTATGCTATTTATCCTTAAATGCCATCCTGATTACTGTATCATGTTACTCATCTGACTCATAACAGATATCTGCATCTTTTCTGGAAATGATCCACTGTACAGATCAATAAAGCTAACAAAAAAATGAAAGTGAAATTAAAATAAACAGACATAGTAATATGTGAGGATGTGCTTTGAGCTCTCAAATAAAATACATATTTACTACTACAAAAAAGAATCAAGAGGAATACCAACAAGGATGGTTAAACAGGTCTACAGTGTGCACAGAAAAACAATGGCTATAAATCAGGAAAGAGTGAAGGTGGCAGGGAGAAAAAGATGCATTAAAACTAACAGGGGTTATGGGAAATTCCCTGGGGGTCCATGGGTTAGGATGCTGTGCTTCCACTGCAGGAGGGCCAGGGTTTGGTCCCCAGTCGGGGGACTAAAATCCTGCCTGCAACACTGTGGCCAAACAAAAACTAACAGGGGTTGGGAGGATAAAATAAACCACGCCCTACTTTTAGCATATTGTTTTGCCATAATAGAAAGCACTTCCAAAAAAAGAGGGCTCTGGGTCTGAATTCCAGCTAACTAGTATTTCCGAGCTATGTGACTATGGAGCAAACAACTTAACCTCATCTCAGACTCAGGCTCTTTGTAAAATGGGGTATTACTACTAAATTGGAATTGAAAGGAATAGCAGTAGTGAAGAATTAAAATGATTGTTAAGTAGCATTCCAATAAGGAAACACGTATTCAAAATATAAAAATGAAATGAACAGCAAATATTTAGAAGGTTGATCCCATTACTTCACGGCAAAAAAAAAAAAAGAAATGGTGGAAGCAGTGAGAGATGTCCTCTTCCTGGGCTCTAAGATCACTGCGGATGGTGACTGCAGCCACGAAACCAGAAGACGGCTGCTTCTTGGCAGCAAAGCTGTGACAAACCTGGACAGCACGTTGAAAAGCAGAGACATTACTCTGCTGATAAAGGCTATGGTCTTCCCAGTCGTCACATTCAAGAGTTTTATGACAGTGTCATTTCCAGAAATAAAGAATTTTTATTTAGGAATATTCATTTGTTCTTTAAGTATTTTCTGAGGTCCCAACATATGTTAGGAATGAATCTAGGTGCTGGGGAGACAGTGGTTTAAAAAGAGAGAGACAGAGCGACAAAGACAAAAATCTCTGCCCTTCTGGAACTTACATTCTAGCGGTGGTGGGCAAGGAAGATTTGTCTTAATTCAGCTCAACTATTTTTTGAGTACTTCAGTTCAGTCGCTCAGTCGTGTCCAACTCTTTGCGACCCCATGAATCGCAGCACGCCAGGCCTCCCTGTCCATCACCATCTCCCAGAGTTCACTCAGACTCACTTTCATCGAGTCCGTGATGCCATCCAGCCATCTCATCCTCGGTCGTCCCCTTCTCCTCCTGCCCCCAATCCCTCCCAGCATCAGAGTCTTTTCCAGTGAGTCAACTCTTCACATGACGTGGCCAAAGTATTGGAGTTTCAGCTTTAGCATCATTCCCTCCAAAGAAATCCCAGGGCTGATCTCCTTCAGAATGGACTGGTTGGATCTGCTTGTAGTCCAAGAGACTCTCAAGAGTTTTCTCCAACACCACAGTTCAAAACCATCAATTCTTCGGCGCTCAGCCTTCTTCACAGTCCAACTCTCACATCCATACATGACCACTGGGAAAACCATTACCTTGACTAGACGGGCCTTAGTCGGCAAAGTAATGTCTCTGCTTTTGAATATACTATCTAGGTTGGTCATAACTTTTCTTCTAAGGAGTAAGCGTCTTTTAATTTCATGGCTGCNACCATCTGCAGTGACTTTGGAGCCCAAAAAAATAAAGTCTGACACTGTTTCCACTGTTTCCCCATCTATTTCCCATGAAGTGATGGGACCAGATGCCATGATCTTCGTTTTCTGCATGTTGAACTTTAAGCCAGCTTTTTCACTCTCCTCTTTCACTTTCATCAAGTGGCTTTTGAGTTCCTCTTCACTTTCTGCCATAGGAGTGGTATCATCTGCATATCTGAGGTTATTGGTATTTCTCCTGGCAATCTATTGAGTACTTACTATGTACTAAATGCTGAACACTATCTCAGGGATATGTTAGAGAGTACAAACATCACTA
>SJYF01000270.1:2659041-2670350 GCA_006410515.1 Procapra przewalskii | reverse complement strand
TTCGTTTCTTACATGATAGTATACATGTTTCAATGCCATTCTCCCAAATCATCCCACCCTCTCCCTCAGAGGCCAAAAGTCCGTTCTATATATCTGTGTCTCTTTTGTTGTCTCACATACAGGGTCATCATTACTATCTTTCTAAATTCCATATATATGTGTCAGTATACTGTATTAAAGCTGAAGAGAAGGGCTATTCCAAGCTGAGGGAACAGCAGAAGCAAAGTATCAAGAGGCCAGTCAGCTTAGTGATTAAGAGGAGGCTTTGAGGTTACACAGATCTAAATTTAAATCAAGGTTCTACATTTACTAACTGTGAGGCCTTGTTCAATGGATTTCAACTCTCAAAGCCACCACTCTTGCTTAGTAAAATGGAGATAATTAGACAAGGTCATTATAATTCATTTAAAGCTCGTTAGTATCTGACACAGAGGAAAGCCTCCAAAGATGACTGTCTTACTAGTAATAATGATGACTACAATAAGCATGGCATTTGAGGGGAAACAGAAGCAACTCGAATCTGTCGGAGTTTAAAGCAGAAGGTAAAGGGTGGTAGGAAATGAGGACAGAGACAAGACTATAGAGACATTTTAAGACGTATTAGGAAACCTAAGCATTAATGGGCTGGGGTCACTCATGGTGAATACAAAGGAGAATTACAGTGAAGTATAAATAGCATCTTAAATTACTAACCAGAAGACTGATATGACCAGGTTTTGCACTGTCTACATATTCGCCACAACTACAGACACATAGTTCGGCTTGACCACAGTGTAACACTTGAGCACTCGCAGGATGTAATAGTGATTACTGTTGAGTCCTGATGCCACACAAACTGAAGCTGTTTCTTTTGGGGGGGGTGCGGGGAATGCACTTTTTTTAACTGGAAGATAACTGCTTTACCGTGTGGTGTTGGTCTCTGGCGTACGACAGTGTGACTCATTTAAGCACATGCATGCCCCCCGCCTCCCTGCCCCACGCGCTGGGCAGTCACGGAGCACCAGCCTGAGCGCCAGCGCCGCGCAGCAGCTCCCCGCTGGTGGGCTCCTTTACCCGTGGCGCTGTGTGCGTGTCATGCTGCCCCCTCGGTGCAGCCCACCCTTTCCTCCCCCCGCTGTGTCCGTGTGCCCCTGCTCCACATCTGTGTCTCCATTCCTGCTCTGCAGACGGGGGCAGCTGTACCATTTTTCTAGATTCCACATATATATACATGTACACATTACTATGCCATATTGGTTTTTCTCTTTCCCACTTACGAAGCTATTTGATTCCAAATCAAATCCTCCAACACTCTGTATATCATCCATCAATATATTTGCAACTGGTTCAGAACGGCTGGTTCTAACTTGAAATAATAGCTTCTCCTTGTCTCATCGGAGAGACAACCTTCCCTCCCAGGGAGGAGGGAAATTTATAAACCGGGATGGGGAAATGCATCCTTGGGTGACTGCGGAAGTCACAAGTCTGAGATTCTTCCATGACTTTCATATCGTCAAATATCACCTGCTACTTTCTGCAACACATTGTTTGGCATCAGCATCTTGATCTAGAGTCCATATGAAATTGAAGATGAAAGGTTTCATTGTCAAGCTGACAACAATCAATACTATCATTTTGCAGTGTGTGGCATGTCTTGCCAAATGCTAATAAGCATTACACTGTCTCTGTCCTAATCCTTCTGGCACTGGGTAGACCATCTCATAGCTACTGCTCAGTTCTGCTTTACATCCACGTTGAGTCTGCCCGCTTCCTTTCATCTGATTTCTACCATCATCCCCTGTGCTGCCTCCACTCCACACCCATATCTTCCTCTAAGAAACACTCCTTGATCTAATTTTGATTTTCACAGCAGTTCCTGCAATCAAACCTGAATCAAACTGTGTAGTTCAGAACTAGTGCTGAGGGGGACAGTGCATGGGCTTGCCAGGGGAGGCTGGGGGAGGCGGCAAGAATGGGACCCAGAATGTGCTCTGGAGCCACGGAACGCTGTATTCATTTTCTGCTTCTCCCATCTGCTGTGGCACTGCAGCACAGTTCAGTTGAAAGGGAAAAAGAAAAAAAACAGACTTTTAAGTCAGACACAGCTAGGTTTGAATTCTAGGTCAACACTCAAGAACCCTATCAGGTGGGCACTATCATCCTCACCTCACAGACGATGGTTTAGAAGCCAGTGGCATAGATATGTGACGGGCACCGTATCTGTGTCTGCAACAGGCTTCATTCTGCAGTCAGAGAGACTAAGGCACAGACCCACTGACGAAAAACAAAAACAAGAACGCGCTCGGGACTCACAAAGTGAGTGGTAAGAAAGACTGGAAGGGGCTCTTCAGACTGCTACTGCCCTGACTAGCTGGACCATTCAGCCCTGCCTTTGTGGACAAGTTGAAGCAACAAGCTAACTTAAAAACGAAAACCAGTAGAACAGGACGGGTTTGCAGGCAACACACCAACAATCCAGTATAACAATACCCGACAGCGAATTTGCTTTGTGGTTTTGGTACACTTAATAACTATTCATTAGCCCACACAGCATCAAGGGGTGGTGGGCCTATATTCTTAAAGCAGTTCATACAGAGGAGAGAACTCAAAATACAGTGTAGACTTATAAGGAATAGGAAGTCACATGAGAAATCTACAGCAAAAAAAGAAAAAGACACCCAAAGCCTTCCTCCAATCAGTCCTCAGTACAGATGCAAAACCGAGTATGTTGGAATATGAAGCATTCCATCTTTCCCTTCCTTGTTACCTCTAATAACCCTTCCCAACTGGCATTTCATCTCTATACACGATGGACAGGACTGAAGAGAATGGAAAAGCTACTCAGCTCATGCAGTTTCCTTCAGAGAAGACAACTTTCCCTAGAATGTTTAAAGGAAGTTCTACAGGAATTTCACTTTAAAAGATCATTTCCAAAAAGGAGCTAGAGAACATGCTGTTCTCCTTGTGATTAACTCCTAACCTCTTCTTTTTGCTCATATACACCAGATAAAAACTACAGATTTTTAAAAATAAAAATCTAATAAGATCCCTGGTAATATGTCAGTTTCTAAGCATGCAAGACTGAAACAAAAGTTTCCAAATCAGTTATCTAAAGAGTCTAAAATTTACTAGAGAAAGATTACTGAACATTCTCCAGCCAGCCTGAAAACATACCTGCCCCTGATCATTTGCCCTGTGACTGGACAGGATACATTCCTTTTTCCAACTGAATAAATTTCCCCTTTCCTCAGTGCTGTCTCCCAGGCAAGGATATCATATGCAGCAGCTGCTGTATTACCAGTATAAAAGCAATCCCATCTGATCTGACTGAAAAACATATGCACAGACTGAAACCAAACTTTTGGGAGCTCTGTATCTGTAGAGGAAGAGAACCAAAGGTCTTCTTTTGGTAAAGGCTGTGGACAATGTCACGAATTCAAATTCTGCACAATTTAAACAAGAGCTATTTCCATAAACTGCTTTAATTAATTTTAAGTTTGTGCTTTAAATTCCCTAGACAGAGTGAAACAGGTAAAGAATCAGCTGTTTTCAGACTCTGCTAAGATTTCAGTTGACCCTTCCCTGAAGGGACCAGGTCTTGGCTGTGTCATCACGACCCTGATTAGTCAGGTGTCAGGAACCGGCTTTCCTGGGCACTGTCTTCCACAGCCTCCTTTCTTCAGAACCACAACTCACCGAGACCAAGTAAACGTCCGAGGTAGATCACAGCTGACGAATCCGTCACAGAAACTACAGTTAAGCGGCCCCGGGGTTACATCGCTTGACTTGATCACATATAACTGAAGGCTCATCAAGTGTATCATAGCTTTTTACTCATTTTTATATTTTACTCACTTGTTTTTATTACTATAAAACTGGGTACACTGATGAAAAAAAAAAACAACTTGGAAAATTCAGAAGAATACAAAGAAATGAAAACAACCCATACCCGCATTACTTAGCTTCAGCCACCTAATTATTGTGGTATATTTCTCTCCTCCTATGTATACTGCTTTTAACATAATGTAAGCATTTTAATAGATGCATATGGTTTGGAGATTACCATAACTTATTTATTATAGAATTTTAGAGTGGGAAAATTCCTATTTCAAAAATCTCTACTGAAAAAACAAATCAGAGAGGAGGAGCTGATTAATTAATTCTGTCATTCAAAAAAATCAAACATTTGTTTCTCAACCGAATTAAACCACTTACATTGCTAGTTAGCCCAAATCCATCTACCTAACAAAAACAACTCATATCACTCATAAACAAAAAACGAAATCTGCTACATATTTAAAGCACTGGAATTTTGTTTTGGTTTTTTGGAGGCAGACAACTTCTGCTATGATAGCTGTTTTTTCTGTATTGTCCCTCAGGAGAAGCGTGGGGAAAGCTGGGCAATAAAGAAGAGACAGAACAAAAAGAGAATCTCTTCCTTCATTGTTTTAAACAAGAAAGAATTAATACCATATCCTGAATATTGTATAAACTATGACATTTTCTTGCAAGTGGGCTTAATAATCTAAGTTAAACGGACTTTAAAAGCAGATCCATAGGAAAAAAGTCAAAGTCACAGAGAAAGACAGGTTTTGTTCTGAGTGCAAAGTGTTCAACCTCATGCACCCTGTTACCAGGACATCTTCAAGGACCTTTTGTTCCCCGGCAAAGACTTCTTAGAAGAATTAGGCTTTGAGGAGGCACTGAAGGAGGACAAAGCGGGAATCTGTTAAGTAGAGAGGATAATTTGGTTCCTTAAAGAACATGAAAGAATGGATGGGCCCGAGAAGAAGAGGCAAGAGAAAGTGGGACATACAGAGAAGCTTCAAGTGAAAGAAAAATGAGCAAGGAGAACAGAAGAAGATTTTATCTTAGTGAAGAGAAAGTGACAGGAGAAGATTTTTCTGACAGTAATATTTATTGTGGAACAGAAGCATTACCAGAGGGATTATTTTGACACACATTTATCACATGTACTTGAATAGATACAGGTAAAAAGATTTGAGTAAACCTTTACTGTGATTCAAACACTTCATGACAATTAAAAAAAAAAATCTCCCCTCAAAGTTACTAATGCAGTTAGGGCAGTTGTTTCTAGTGAAGAGCAGATAAACCAAAACACATACTTGAGAAAAAGGCTAAGTGACTACAGAAGAGATACCTGAAACATAGTTTCAACATTATTGTTAAGGATGTTTATATTAGATCCAAAGAAAACACACAAAAATAAAGATCAAGGCAAGAAGCATGCATTGAAGCTATTTTTACCTAAAACCATCATCTAACACTTTCTCCCAAACAAGATCTTACACTTCTGTTCTCCTCTGATCTATTAAGTGCCCTGGAGCAGTAATCTCTCCACCCATAATTTACCCATCAGTAAAAACAGTACCATGATATTTTTCTTCTATTCTGTTTATAAGGGTGCCAAGATGTCTGGAAGTTAATATATACATGTTTAGAAATTCTGAGATGAAAAGCAATGCTTACTTTAATTTTATGAGTCTTTAAAACAAATCAAAATAAAAAGACATAATCAGATTATTTCAGTGTCTAAATTTTCAACTAGCCAGAAGGCTTCCTGGAGACAGAATTCAGTAGATTTGAAACTAATGCTCTAGAGTTTAACTATGCTGTTCCAGAAACTAATCACACTAAGGAATTGCTGCAGAAATCTAGGCATTTGGGTCAGGAATAAGACAGAGTGAACTCCAGAAGTTCCTGGGCCTAGCCCTGAAGACTACAGTCTTCTCTATCACAGACCATATTAGAACCTAATCAAAGGAAGAACTGGAGCTCTAACTGTAAAACAGAAGATTTGAGGTGAATAAATAGCACGTAAGAGAAGGAAGAGAGTGAATGCTCGAGAACATCTGAGAACCTTCCAGACTCGTGTTCAAGAACGAATGTTTCTAGCAAAACGGTTTCCTTCCCTCCTCTTCTATGTGACTCTTTCTTTAAATGCCAACAGTATGGATTCTGGAACCAGAAAAGCTGGGTTTGAATGCAGACTCCCTCACAGCTGGGCTTCTCTGAGCCTCAGTTTCCTCATCTATAAAATAAAGATAATAATAACACCTAAATCGATTACACCTAACTGTTGTGAGGACTGAGTAAAGCAATATATGCAAGACGCTTAAAACAGTGTCTGCAGCACAGGGAGCTCTGTCTGTGTGTGGGAGTGCTATTTCAGTGGTCCACAGTCACTCAGAGATGATGTAGACACCAGAAGATCTAAAAAACCAAAAGTTTTTCTGTTATTCATTTGGCAGCAAAACCTGACCTGAACAAACACAAGGTTATTTACAGCCTTTTTAAAAACCCACTCAGTGTGAATACACACATATTTTTGCTGCAAAATCCTTCATGTGTCTGATTACACAGGATGCTGTCCTAGACTTCACTGGGGTGTACGTTAACTTCCTAAAAATCAGAAAAATTCTCAGTTCTGAAACACACCCAGCCCCACAGGTTTTCAATAAAAGGTTATGAACAGACATTATCTTTGAAGTCTGAACAATTTCTGTGTCCTTAAAATGAATGGTATGTTCTTGAATAACCATAAGCAAATTAACACCCTGAACTTAGCTGTACAGAATTTTAGGATGAAGAAAACATTTCCAAGTACAGACAGGAGGGCCCTGATTTCCAGAATGGTCCTTTCAAATAAAATCCATTCATAATATTTTATTTACACGCCACAGTAGTCAGAGCTTTCAAACTCTAGGGTTTGCTTGGGGAAAAAAAAAAAAAAGCCTCATCTCTTAATTTAGATCACAAATAAATGATTAAGGCTCCTTGTGGGGGCAGTCACGTGCCCTGAATCATGGGTACCAAATCATCACCAAACTGTAGAGCTGGACCCTCGAGAACTAATCTAAACCACGATCTCTTCCCTTCCCAACTGTTTCATCATCCCTAAATGTGCTCTCTCCTGTGAGGTAAGAAGGCCTGCCCTAACGTGTCCTTGGACTCCGTCTACAGGAACAGCCTGCAGGTGAGCGTGAAGAGACTAGGTGGGGTACGCTGACAGGCTGCAGGCCCAAAGTGATGGCATGAACCTAACACAGTACATCTTACATGCTTGGCAACTGTCTCAGTTTATACTTTAGAGGATAACAAAGAGTTTCTAAGTCCAGAATGAAGAAAGACTCATCTAGTACGTGTTTAAAAAAAAAACAAAAAGACTTAAGTATCTTAATGGACTCAATGAGTCAACAACGTAATGTGGCTTCCAGAAAAGCTACTGTGATCAGGAGCTAACTGCATCAACAGTAGCACAGCATCCAGAAAGAACCAGACAACTGCCCTCTCCACCACGAGCGGGTCAGAGCACGTGGGGGGCGACATGTGCAGTTCTGTGCTCCACACTCCGGGAGAGACACAGGAAAACTGAAAAACTCTTTAAGAGGGGCAACCAGCAGAGTCTAAGGGAATCTGAAACCATTTCACATAAAGACCAGTTGAGGGAGCTGAAGTTATTTAGTCCAGACTCCGAGGGAACACGATCACTGCCCGCAGATCCCTGAACTGTCAGGGCAGAGAGAGAGCTGACTTGTTCTGCGTGGCCCCGAAGGGCAGAGTCAGAAGCAGCTGGTGTTAACCACAGAGAGAAATATTTCGGCTGAGTCCATGGAAGCATTTCTTGCAATGCAGAGCCATGTTAGGAGGTACTGGCTTCTAAAGTCCTATCTAGCCCTGAAGGTCCATAATTTTAAAAATCAAACACTTATCATCACTTCAGTCTCTTACTAGCGATAACTGTTATACTCTAGTATCACAGCCTCTCCCTTCACCCTTCGTAAAATGTCCTGCCCAGCCAACCAATCAGTCAAATGTTTTGCCAGGACCGTGGGAGGAAAATGCTTGCTTTCTGGGCAATTAGTTTCAGTTTGCAGATCAGTGTCCCTGTAAACAAAAGAGGGCCCTTACTGAGGGGTAGGCAAGAGCTCTCAACTAGATCTTCACGGAAGAAATTCTTATTAATTCAAAGAGCAGCCAGAAGACCCATCTAGACACATAATATATTATCAATGGTGTTCAGTTTTATACTGACATTAAAATAAAACACCCTGTACTCATCTTCCCAAAAGCCAGATAATCCAATTTTGCCAACCTAACTAGGTCTTTCAAACTCAGAACCAGATCTTTCAAATCTCTTTCCTCTGTCAAGGAGATGCATTTACTGTTTAAAGTAGACTAGAGCCCATGTTCAGATAGAAAGACCATACTCAAGTACAGTATTGTAAAGCTGAAACTGCCCAGTAAAGCAGTAAGCCCACAAAGGCAGCTCAGCTGCTGAGAACTAGACAGAGGCCGTGCGTAGTGAATTTACAGAAAACTACATGCTACAGAAAATTATAGCACAGCAGAGCTACCAAATTGAGCATCTTAAAATTTCTGTTGCCCAAGACCATCATAGACATAGGTATACGGTAGTCCATGGAAGTTACTAAAGGCCTTGAACAGTTCCAGTGGCAAATATTACTCAATCCAGCTTTGCTTTACTTACAATCGATTTGGAGTCTACAAAACTCTAGACAAGGTATTAGAGAATATAATATGATGGACTAGTAATATACTATGATGGATTAAACAAGAACACATTATTCTCTGTGCTTTTAAAAGTGAAGCCAAGAAGCAATGTAAATATCCATAAACAAGACATTGGTTAAATAGATTATGATATATTCTTATCATGAAAAACACAACTGCTGAAAAGAATAAGGTACACTTTCGGTACTGACATGAAAAAAAAGACCATGATACACAGTTGAGTGGATACAGCAAGTTGCAAAACTCTATGGCTTGCAGTATATATACATAATTAATATATTTAATATATGTAATGTATATATTATTTCATCTTGAGCTTTTAAAAACTATTTTTAATAATCCTGTGTTTAGGGACTTCCCTAGTGGTCCAGTGGCTAGGACTCTGCGCTCCCAGTGCAGGAGCCACAGGTTTGGTCCCTGGTGAGGGAACCCATCCTGCACGCCACAGCTTGCCTCTGAGAAAAGGCCAAACTGCTAACAGCAGTAGCAGCTAAGGACTGACTGGGACTGGGAAGCAGTAAAGTGGGTGGGGGAACCTTCGCTCTTTACTTGTGGACTTCTGGGTCTTTGTAATTTTTGCAAGTAAAGGTTATCTTTGTGGACAAATGCTATGAGTTCCCCATATGAGGAACCTGGAACAGGCAAATTCACAGAGACAGGAAGTAGAATGGTGGTTGCTAGGAATAAGGTGGATGGCTGGCCACTAAGGAGTTATTGTTTAATGGATACAGTTTCAGTTGGGGAAAACAAGAGTCCTGAAGACGGATGGTGGTGATGGTTATGCTTGAATGTGCTTAATGCCACTAAACTGTACACTTAAAAATGGTTAAAATGGTAATTTTTATGTTATGTATATTTTATTACAAAGAAAAAGCAACATAAAAGGATAAAAGGTTACCTTTGTGATTTAAAAATAATAATGCAAAAAGTATTAAGGTAAAATAGCATCAATTACACAGACTTATGACATACTAATCTTTCAAAGGAAGGAATCTTCCTACATAAAAACTACTGTGTGCTTCAAACTTTGGAAAATCTAATTTATCCTTTTCTATTACATTTTACCTGGAGAAGGAAATAGCAATTCACTCCAGTATTCTTGCCTGAAAAAATCCCATGGACAGAGGAGCCTGGCAAGCTACAGCCCATAAGGTCGCAAGAAGTCAGACATGACTGACCACACATACTACCATCACATTTTACTAAAACAAATAAAACTCATCACAAGTCTCTATTAGGTTTCTCAAATGTTTTCTATCCCATTAAAAAAAAAAAACTATCATAATGATAGCTAACATACATACAGAGCTAATTTACTCTGCACCCAGAACTATTGTTCTACGTGCTATAAATGCACTAACTTAGTTAATTTTCACAGGATTTCACAGCAAATTTCATAGGATTCACAGCAATCCTGTGAGCTAAACACTATTATTATCTTCATAATCAGATGAAAAGAGGTTAATTGACCTGCCCAAATTACCCAGTTAATAAAAAGCAGTGGAGCTAGGGTTCAAACTAAGAATGGACTCAAGTCCACACACTCAAACACTACGATCCCCGCCTCACAGTATCATGTCAGTCTCTCCATAAGGAGGCCAAAAGAGGTTACAGTCAAAATCCAGCTAGGTAGCACTCCTTGATGCTGGAAGAAATACCAACTTGGCTTTTTATGGGTGAATAATCTGCATTCCTACTTATGTCAATGCCAAGCTCCAACTCAAGACAGGACTGTATTAAGATTCATAATCATGTGGGAAAACTCTCCACAAATTCAATTATAGTCCAAAGTCCATACCTGACCCCACAGTAAATCACTGAGCCTAAGAATTAGGTCAGAGATCCATTAATATAAATCCAGCTAAAGGCAAAATGGTTTGGACAAATCAAACCCCAACTCAAAGCAAAGGAATTCAGAAACTCTTGTCTAACATCTTGACAAGGCAGGTTTTATTTGTTTAGTTCCAGGCCCATTTTAGATCTCAAGAGGAAAAGAACAGAAGTTGTCTCTGACTTTGCTTGAAGACTTTTCAATCGGCAGGAAGAAGAGCTTTATTTTTTACCAGGACTCAGACAGAAATTGGCTTTTATCAACATTAGCAAAACTGAACATTCCCCTCCTTAAGGAAAAAAATGGGCCTCCCTGCTTAAATTGTGTATTTGCCCAAACATACTAACTTGTAATTGAGGAAGGAGAAAAAAAAAATGGTGCAAGGAAGGGATTTAACCTAATTTATAAATGTGCTCAGCCTAGATACACACCTGTCCCAAATGACTACTGAATCCATTCATTTGCGGGGAAAGCATGGACTACAATTTCTTTTTTTCTTTTGGCCTCAAGTGGTCTGTACTGTTTGTAAACAAAATCCTCTCAATATCTTTTCCACCTGTCACAGGCACATCTGATATGTACATGAACAAGGAAAGTGGAGCCTTAGGAGGAATCCCTTCAGTCTCTGACCTATTGGTCGCAGGAGGTACTGTGCTGGTTTTCAGACTTCCCCGGATCACCCAGGCGGAGGGGCGGTGAGCGAAGCGCACCCGAAAGTTTGCGCCCCTGCAGCGCGTCTGACAAAGGCCCGAGAGCGCTGTTCCGAAGGAGGTGCGACGCTTTCCAGGCGGCAGTCGCTCCCCTCCCAAGGAAGCGCAGCCCCAGCGGGGGACAAGAGGCTTTCCAGACGGGGGGCTGGGGAGGGCGTGGGGCAGGCTATCTAGAGCTTGGACCTCCCCTTGGAAGTCGAAATCTGGGGAACCTCTGGGGACCAGAAACGCTC